>VWZG01005589.1:47849-132566 GCA_013396735.1 Grallaria varia
AGCTCTTGGACCTAAGAAACATGGCTATTTATTTCCTGTTAAGAATCACAGGAACAATCCCCTTCTAAACCCCACAGCCTTTGCTCTAAGAAGCTTGAGAGTTTTCCAGAACATCAAAAAACAATTTTTATTTTTAGTTTTGAAAATATATATAAGATATATGTTCATAATTAACTAGTAATATTATGTATGACTTACAGATGTGTGGCATTGTTTCTGACTTCTATTTTTACCACATTTCTTCTCAAAATACAAATGAAATGTTCAGACCAATACGGGATATTTTCCATGCTTTGATGTTCCAGTAATGGAGCTGAAATTGGAGCTGTCTCCTCACCTTCCTGTCCTGTACTCTGTTGTTTTTCTCCTCCTGATTCCCCACAAAAGAAAAATGAGGCAGAAACCTTGGTTGGGCTTTTGCAGTTGGGATTGTTATATCGTATCACCATGCATCTTCCCACCAGAACTGGCTGTCAAATCTGCAGCAAACCATTGAATTATCTCAGTTAACTTAGTTATTTTTTTGAATAAGCACTGTGGTTGGTATTTATCCATGCTTCACATCTTTGCTTGTGTTTGAACTCCACTAACCCTTGCTCTCACTTCTTGCTGGTGCAGGCATGCGTGTGTACCTCTGGTTCATTTTCCATTGTCTGATCAGCTATAGGAAAAGTAAGGGTCTTTTACCATTTCACTGTTACTACATTCTGATAATCCCTATCCAGGTGCTTTAATATTCTTAATAGTGTCTTTTTTTAACAGAAGATAAAACATACCATCTGGTAGGGGCTGTGAAGAATGTTGTCCCTTCAGCTTTTTGGCATTTGAGGCATTATTTTCTTTTACTCATCTGCAGGGTATGGATTTTCACAGCAGTTACAACAAAAAAACTATAGTTGGCCATCATGATTTCAACTATGATTAATGTATAGTTCTAGAATTATAATGCAGAATACATTTGAAAGCTCCTTTAGGCTACAACAAATACCTGTTTTTAATGGAAAAGACATTGAAAGTAGTTTTCATTCAGAACTGCACAAATAAAACAGTGAACTGATGATACATTTGATGTATATGAATGATGCAAAGCTTCCTTAAAAGTAAATCTAAGGGAGCTTACCTAAAAAGTCAGTTATAGGCTAGTCCTGAGAAGTACTTTGGTATTTTTTTTATAGGGGCCTGAAGCGAATTCTCATGTGTTTTTCTCAAAAAAGCAAAGTTATTTCTGATATGCTGTTGAACTTTAATTAAGTTTAAAATATTTGCACATTATGCAACTTCTGCAGTCTTTTTTCTTTTCCAAAAGAACAAGCACCACATGGAAGATGAAATATTAATTTATTTTGTTTCCCTTCTGCACATTTTTAGTAATGCAAGTCACTCTAGAGGAAAAAAACTTGCCCATAATGGCACATCATTCACAGACTCTGAATGGGCAGAGTATAATGAATGATTAGTTGTGAGAGCTCACTACTATGGAGGAAAACTCAGCAAACTAAAATATTAAAAATGATCCTCTTATTTTTGGAGATTTCTAATTAATAAATGAAAGCTTTAAGGGAAATATTTCTCCAGCACAAAAAGCCTTTTGCAATTCTTGGTAGACAGGAGAAAAACAGAAGTCCTGATTTCAAGTTTATTTGAAGTCTGCACACCTCCAGGCAATGTGATAATAATGTTTGTAACCCCATCTATCTTGAAGCTGATCAAACTATCTACAGAAAACCTGAGGAACATGAAAGCCTCTGTCACTGAAGGTCTCTGAAACCCAAACAGACTTGTTGATGAGTGTGTTACTGGCGTAGCAGGGAAGCATGCACAGAAGAGAAACACTGGAGTGCACCTGCAGTTTCAAAAGAGGACATGGCTATGGTGCTGCTTAAGATAACTGTCCAGTGAAATAACTGCAAGGCAGGGCATAAGAAAATTTTAAGGGGTGATTATACAAAAAAATAGTTTATGTAACTTGTTGCTGAGTACACCTAGAACAAAGCTCCAGGAGTCACATCCTTCCCTGTAAATTTCTAGCAATTAATCTACTTTATTCAGTATCAATATTTTTTCCTAAAAATTAATATATAATGATTTCCAATGCTATTAAGAGATTTTTATGTATTAATTCAATTGAAGAAAGAGATATATGATAAGATTTCCAGCGTCATCCAAATATATTCTCTTCACTATTTACCACAGGTAAGCAAGGAACAATAGCTCTATTTTTGTTTTATCTGAATTTCATTTATTAAGTTTGGATATCTTCTACTCAGTGCCAAATATTTTTGTGTTTAGACTATGATACGATATTTTAGATTGTTTCTAGAGATAATGTTTGGCATTTTTCATATTGTAACATCTAGTTTGACTCTTTAGACCTCATTTATAAACAGCAAGATTGTCTCTACAGTCCCAGGAATATTATATGCTCAAAAGTACCCAGATATTTTTCTTTTGGCCATCTGTCTACAACTGCTTACTCAAATCTGTGAAGCCAAGGTCATCTTACATTTCTTGTCTAGGGCTGTCAAACTTATTTTCAGCCTTGTCAAGTTCAGCCTTTGCTTTTATCTTTGTGCTAAGGGGACATTTAGTGTAAGTGTGCTTCTCTTGGCATTTCTTTTTCAGTCCCCTTTTTGACCTATTGCTTTTTGTGCCATTTATTGCTCTGTGACCATTCTTGGTTTATTTTAAAACACAGTCTATTTTCTTTTCTTCGTTATGTTTCTTACAATTGCTTATACAATTTTAAAACTCCTTTCAGCAAAGCAAATGGCTGTGGAATTTGGTTTGCTGTTATTGTTTCACACAAACTGAACTTAGAAATCTGATCAGAGTACCTTGAAAAGCAAATACACAGTTCTGGCTCAGAAGGTGGGAGCAGTTCTGTAATGTCTCTGAATGGTTGTTTTACCTCTGATTATTGTTGCAATTTGAACAACAAAAATTAACTCAGAATAAAAATACTGTACTCTTAAGCATCATATCTAGCACAATTAAAAGCTCTCTATGAAAAACATAACCAAACCAACACATTGTGCATCATGATGTATACATGCATAATTTGTCTATTTCATCATTGGCATGCTTGTGTTATGCCATTTGTGCTGGTTACCTGCAGACAAACTAATCTTATCTGTAACACAGTGGAAGTGACTTACTGCAATTTTTTTCCTACACTGTGAATCCAAAATAAGGTTGGGGTCAGGTACCCCACGCAATTTCAATGACTAGCACATGGACGTGTGCAGTGCTTGGCAGCTGTTTGGGTAATCCTTAAGGAAACAATGTGGTTGCGGCAGTTTAAACTATGCAAAAAATAACTAATCAGAGAGTAGTTTTTTCCCCCTTGTTTTGGGAAATTTTCCAGGCACATCTTCCAGGATGCTATTTCACCCTGAAACTTTCAAATGGTGCATTCACCTGAAAAGTATCCAGCATTTTGTAGAGCTTATTAACCCCCTTGTTATAGATTTCAATAAAGAGTTTTGTCCTTGTTGACAGAAAGTGAATTGTTCTTATTGCTACAACTTTCTTTTTAATTATTTTTTTTCAAAAAAATAATATTATGAATTTTCATGACTGACCTTGAAAATATGATTTTGCACTGTTTTTCCTCCTCCTCCAGGGAGCTTTTGTTACTACTTCAACAGACCATTCAAGCAATGAAAATGTGGAACTGTTTCATGTGATCCCTCCCTGGTTGGCACTGCCAGTAAGGTCAGGTACTACTTATTGCGGATGCTGTTCCTATGCAAGACCATGACATGGAGGAGGGACACCCAAGCATCAGAGTTTTAGGGATTGGAAGTCATAATCTGGGTCCTCACTGCACCATGAAGCTTTGCCCCCATTTCACTCACCCTAGGGAGCCCAACCCTCCACGTCTGTAATCCAGGGCAGTTGCTGCCCCATGTGAATCCCTCATGGGAATATGCTTTGGGAGAGTGCCCAAGTAGGGGATGAAAAACAGAGGTGTACTGAGAGGGGTACAAGGCTAGAGACCTACACTCTTCCCAGAGAAAAAGAAAAACTGTGCAGTGGTTGGATCAGGTGAGCAACCTCAAATCCCTGCAGAACAGAACTGTAAAGGAACGCAAGAAAGGGATGGCTTTGGAATGAGTCTGGATTTTGCTCATGGTGCCATTTAGGAATCATGTCCTGCTGGTGGGCAGCCCCATGAGACAGACAAATTGCTGTACCACTGTGCTCAGTTATGCCTCTCCTATGGGAACTTACGCAGTCAGGGTAGGGAAAGAAAGGCTGTGTGTGCAAGCTGGAGCACTCTCGGCGGGGTGGGGGGTCAGCTTTGTGCTCTTTGAAAGCAGCACCAAGGCAGGTTGGTGTGGTGGTGCTCTTGGAGACAAAAGCCTCATGTCTAATTCCCTCTTTGCTTGTCAGAACTGATTTCTACTCTCTCACTTTCCTGAAATGGTATTTTGAATGTTTGGGAATCAAAGAATCAGAAAGAAGAAAGGAGCCCGTGTGGAACCGTAGCCTTATGAGTCATCCAGACTGGGGAAGTCACTGAACCACCTGAGTGTCACCTGGAGGGTGCCTGTGCCTGTAACAGGGACTATTTCAATGTTTTGCATCAGTCAAGAACATGAACATGACTAATCAGCTCTCCAGGCAGCAGGGCCTCAATTTTTGGATTGCTTTCTCCCAGCTGAATGCCCTAAAAACTAGAATTCTGTTTCAGATTCATATTTTTTTTCCAAGTGGCCTTTTGGGGTTCTCTTTGGTATGGTAGAAAGACTTCAGGAAACCCTCTTTTACTTGAATAATCTGTAGGGACTTACTTATTTTCCTAAGAAGAGGTTTGAGGGGGATCAGAGTTCCCACCCAAGGACTTGTTGGTCCTTTTTCCTCCCAGGGATGCATAACTTTTTATCTTCTGTTCCAGGACACTAAAAGCACCCCAAATTTGGTTTCCCGTCATTAGATGATAGGCATTTGGTTTTCCATTTAGTTTTTTTTTTTTTTTTTTAGTGAATTGGAGGCTGCTACAGTATGTTGTTAGTTGTGCTGTTCTTTTGCTGTCTCGAGTGTCTTGTGCTGCAGGGAAGACTGGCTTTTTAACTCTAGCCATGTATATTTTTGTAAGTAATTTTGCTGAGAGATTGTTCCTTAGCCCTGCAGGTAATTAGCACTTCCTCCCCACCCCTCCCACCCTCTCTGCTTCAAAGCAGAATAATCAAGTCCAAATTGCCTGTTGGGAAGAACCACCAGGTCTGCTTTCCCTTGAACCATGTCCAAGCATTGTCTGTGGGCATTGCCACATGCCAGCATTAATTCAGAGTATGTTAATGATAAAATAATGTGGATAATTTTGGCCAAATGTCTTGATAGTGTTTAATTTACTAGTACAAAGGCATCGCTATTATCAGTGTGACTTTGGGGCAGAACTACTTTACCAGTATTTAATTGGTCCTGCTGATGTTTTCTATACTGAAGACCATCACGGCAACTGTGGTGACTTTGGAAAAAAACCCCACAGGACAGCTTCTTGGTAAATTGAAGTAAAAATATTTTCAAATTATATGCTTTGGTGTAGAGAACTGTATTGGGTTTCTGTGGCCAGGTCTTAGTGGTGGGGGGCTACTGGGGTGGCTTGTGTGAGAAGCTGCTGAAAGCCTCCCCCATGCCCAGCAGAGCCAATGCCAGACGGCTTGAGGACAGAGCTGCAAATGGCCACGGCTGAGCCAAGCAGCAGTAATAGTAATGCCTCTGTGATAACATAAGAAGGGGAAAGAAATTGTTGTGCAGAGGAATATTGCAGCCAGAGAAGGGCAGAGACAGAAAATGTGAGCGACAATGTAGACACCAAAGTCAGTGGAAAAGGAGGTGCAGGAGGTGCTGGGGGTTCCGACTGGCAGGAAACTGAACCCAAGCCATCTGTGCCCAGGTGGCCAAGAAGGCAAATGGCATCCTGACGTGTATCAGGAATAGTGTGGCCAGCAGGACTAGGGAAGGGATTCTTCCTCTGTACTCGGCACTGGTGAGGCTGAACCTCGAGTGCTGTGTCCAGTTCTGGGCCCCTCAGTTTAGGAAGGATATTGAGGTGCTGGAGCAGGTACAGAGAAGGGCAACAAGGCTGGTGAAGGGACTGGAGCACAAGTCCTATGAGGAGCAGCTGAGGGAGCTGGGGTTGTTTAGCCTGGAGAGGAGGAGGCTCAGGGGAGATCTTATTGCTCTCTACAACTACCTGAAAGGAGGATGTAGCCAGATGGGGATTGGCCTCTTCTCCCAGGCAACAAGCAGTAGAACAAAAGGGCACAGTCTGAAGCTGCTCCAGGGGAGTTTTAGGTTAGACATTAGAAAGAAGTTCTTTAAAGAAAGAGGAATAGGACATTGGAATGGGCTGCCCAGGGAGGTCATCAAGTCACCATCCCTGGAGGTATTGAAGAAGAGCCTGGATGTGGCACTGAGTGCCATGGTCTAGTAGACAGGGTGGTGTTAGGTAAAGGGTTGGACTCCATGATCTCAGAGAGAGAATGGCTTTAATGAGTACCTGGCATCCAGCCAGGGGCAACCCACTACAAGAATAGACATATACTGCCTTGGAAGAGGTGGAAGCACATCTGTCATTTCAGGAGAGGTTCCTAGAACTTCTGCAAGGCAAAGAAAGTTTAAAACTTGGTGCACCAATGCTAATGCAAAAATTCACTTACTTTAAAATGAATTAAACTGTGTAAGGTTTAGGACACAAGTTTATTTCCACCTGTTACATCCAATAACTTACCAAATTTCTAACTTCATTACAATCATATATGTGTTCACTCACTGATCAAAAGCTAATGATTTCTTTCATCATAAGATACGGCTTTTTTTTTGGCTTACTACCTGTAATTAGACTCCTGTATGTTTTTAGCAGAGAATGTTTACAAGAGTCAGAAGGCCATGGAGTAGTACATCAATGAAACTAAAAGGAAGTTGTAGCAATTGGCTTCAGAAATTCAGTGGTGACTGTCAACCTGCATAAAGCTTTTTAAACTCTGTCCTCTTGGTGATTTCTTATTTTAACTAAAGAATGGGTGCAGACACTGCTGATTAATTCTGAAATCGTTCTCTGCTTGCTGTACTGAAATGGGATCCAAAGGCAAGAAATTTTACCTGAAACACATCCTTGTTTTTGTTGTGAGTTCTATGATGCCATGTCTGCAGCACAGCTTAAAGGTTGCCACCTGGCTAACTTAAAGCAAGACTGAATTTATTTAAATTATAAACAGATTCTCTAAGATTTTTCTTGTGAATGTCACATCAGCTGGATATGTTGATTATAATCATCACTTCACCGTTGTAAAGAGCTTCCTTTCCTTCTATTTATAAATGACATCCAAAAATTGATCTAGAGGGTAAAATTACACAGTCTGGTCCTTGCTGGTTTCTGTGGAGACTAGTTGATCTTTCGTATGTGCTTTGGAAAGCACTGAGCCCACCTGTGGCATTTAAAGTGCCTAATGAATGTAGTGCTAATGAGTGAAATGTTACTTAAGCTCCTGCCAGACACAGTTTCAGGTTTTCAAAATTTTGAGTAGTTTCTGTCAGATAGAGCTGACAACAACCTTTTTCTGTTGATCTGCTACTTTTGTCATCCTTTAGACATATGCATTTCTCCGGTATGTGAAAACTGGTCTCCAAAATAAGAGGGTATCCATGAGCAGAATGTACAGCTGGTCTCAAACTGTTTTCCTAGTGCAGATGGATCAATAACCAAATTATGGATGGTAATTTATTTCATATCTTTGTCCAAAGGAATATTTTAGAGCCTGGGAAAATTTTATTGCGGGCAATCCTGAAATTTATAGATACAAGTGAGATGAGTTTTCACACATCTTTCAGTATAATTAAGAATTGAATACATAGTGCATCATTCAGAGTTATCTTGGGGATTTATAGTTCTCCCTGGAATTTGCTGTTTTTCCAAACAGCCATTTCTGCCACAATTCTGTTCTGGTAGTGTATTCTTCACTGTCAGTATATAATTAAATGTGTAAATAACTCAAATCTGCAGTGACAAATAGAAGTCCCTTCTTGAAGACACTTGGGGTCAAGTCAGGTACCTTTCCTCTTTTCAAAAATATGTTCAAAGAGACCTGTTGTAATAAATAAGCTTTCACCTAGGGAGTGGGAAGTGTGCCCCTTCTGCAAATGAATGAACATCTAGTTTAGAATATTTGTAGATTTGATTTTTCCATACTGTCATAAGATTGAAACTAGATAGCCCAAAAATGGCACTGACAATTTGCCATGACAAAGTGGTAGAATGAAATAATTCATTGTCTTGGGATTACCAAAACACTGAACATAAAACATTTAACATTTTAAAAACTGAATAATACTCTAAAAATAGATAATTTTTTTCAGGTAAATTGACAATTGATATTTTAATGCTCTGCTCACACTGTTGACATTATTAACATGTTACACATACACACAGTACTATTGCCTGTTGCCTTGGTAACTATTGGTAACTATTACACTGGTAGCATAGCAACACAAGTGAACATGCATGGCTTTGAAGAATCTAAACCAAATATTTAAGTAAGTGGAGGAAGTCAGGTCTGAGTTTGTGCAAAAAGAACTGAATATTGGGCTTCCAGAAACTATTTCAGGAAAAATAGACTTTTTAAAATCCATTTAAATGCCCTCTAAATTGATTTCATATTTGGAACTGCAAATTTTAAGTGCAGTTCTTTTCCTCATGCATCACCTGCCCCTCTTTCTTCTAGAATGAATGTGCATCAACAAAAGGTAAAATTTCTGGAACGCTTTCTAAAGAAACAGTATGGAAAAATAATTGAAACATAATAGTCAAGCCATGCTTTTTGGCAGTTTTAACCATGGTTTCTGGTTTCCTAATACTCAAACTGCAGTATCGAGATGGCAAAAGAGAGAACTATGCCATAGGGGGATAGTCCATAGAAGGCTGCCTTACTTTACAAAGCCTTAGATAACTTCAGTCAGTTTCAGGTACTGGTGATAACATAACAAGACAAAATAAATTGCTTCTTACAGAATATGAACTTATATGTCTACAATAGTGGGCACTTGAACTTTGTGGTGTGCTTTATGAATAGTGGGTGACTAAGGCATGAACAGACCACTGTGAGCTGTTTGTTATTTTAGAGACTTGGGACTAGAGCTGGGAAATCACCCCTGTTTAGGACCATGCAAATTAAATTTTGCAAATTCAGTATTACTCAAGCATATGCTTAAAGTTAAATACATTCTTAAATGCTGGTAAGAATACATATGAACTTAATAATACAGGGAAGTCACTTCATGAACCAGGGACAAAGATGGGAGAACTTAAGTGCAAGTCCTCTGCTCTTCAGTGCAACTGTTCTCCTTGGTGCATGTCCCATTTATGTGAGGCCGTCAGAATAAGAAAGATTAGAAGACTTCAAATAGCATGCAAAAGAAGGAATGGTAAAATAACTGCACTATTCCACTGCTTATATACATTTTAATTGCTGAGTATTTTTGGGATTTAATTTCTGTGTGATGTAAATCACACTGGCTTTCTTTTGTTCTTCATGGGATCAGTGCTATGGAGCTGTTCTTTATTACACTTGAGCAAATTTCCATCTGTGTGAAATGACACATTCAAGTAGGTGTAAATTCCCAAGGAAATGACTTACTTTTACTGCAGTCCCCTTTTGACACAATGTTCTCATTTAATTCTCTTCAGTCTCTATTTTAATTCTTGATGCTAAGTGGGGTTATATGTGTGGTAGAGACAATGTGTGAAACTTGTTATCTGGGTAGGTGTGAAAAGTATCTATGTAGCTACATGCAATTTTTACTTTACAAGAAAAAGACTGTATATGATTACAAAGCCCTGATCACATCCAGAATTCCCTTGTCATGATGCGAACCCATCAGAAAGGACTTCTCATACAAATTTTAATTTGGTATTAATATTCTCAATTACTTTCAATTTTTGTTGAATCTTTGTTTCTTACATATAAACATTTATTCTCTGAGACATTGTAGAAAGTTGTTAGCTTCTCCTTCTGTGTTAGGGTTGTGGTTGCTGTGATTTCTTATGACTGTGGTTATAGTAGCCAGAGAAATAAAAGACAAAAACCAGTTTGTGATACACAGACACATTCTCACTGTATGCCCTATTTTTATAAATTAATACTGACAATCAAACTTTGGAATCTTTGCTCAGCTCTCTCTCCTGACTTCAACTGGTGTGCCATGTGTTTTTGGTGAGTATAATTCACTTCAGCTCTGTTGGGTGGTGAGATTTTGACCTCAGTGGGGGCAGATGCAGGAGCTGGGAATATGCCAGTGCTGTAGTGAGTTAGAGTACATCCAGTCCTCAGAAGAATGGGAAATTATTTTCTGAGTTTTGCAGAACACTTTAAATGCTCACATTGCTCAGTCAAATTTTCTTCAAAGTTCTCCCTTATTTGAGGAATTGTCATTGCCAGAAATGTGAGAAAATCATGTTTTAATCATAATGGATCTCAGTCCAAATTGTTTGGAAGACCTTATAGCCCATCCTGGCTTATAAAAGCTAATGATGAGTTATCCTCTGGGACCTGTGTGGACTTCACAAGATGAGGTGAAGTCACCTGTCTCTTAGAGATACACTAAAGTCTAAACTGCTACTCAGAAACCTTTTTCTCACACCAAAGAGCATCCATCAAGACACTGGTACTGGATACTTCATTTTTAGAAAAGCAAGCAAGTGATACAATATAGTTGCATAACATCGGGGGCATCATCCATTGCAAGGTTACTCTCATGTCTTCCTATATTGTAAAGTGATTGACAAGGCACAGAGATAACAAGTTAGAGCAATGTAAACTTTGGGTACTTTGCTGTTCTCAGTACCCTTCAAGCTGTGTCTTCTGTCACTTTTAGAAACTAACATGATTCCTCCATATACATCAGAGACTGTCAACATATCCCTTGAGCAAAACTAAGTTTATTTTGGCTACATGAGGAGATAACAGTCCCCACTAAATTATGTAGAACCAGCCTGTCACAGCATCATTGAATGGCTTGGGTTGAAAGGGACCTTAAATCTCATCTAATTCCAATCCCATTGCCATGGACAGAGACACATTCCACAAGAATAGCTGCTCAGAGCCCCATCCAGCCTGGTCTTGAACACTTCTGGACCCGAGGTATCCACAGCCTCCCTGGGCAACCTGTTTCAGCGCCTCATCTTTCACAGTAAATATTTTCTTCTTAATAGCTAATCTAAGCCTACTCTCTCTCTGTTTGAAGCCACTCCCCCTTGTCCTGTCACTACATGCCCATGTAAAAAGTCCCTCTCCAGCTTTCTACTAGGTGCCCTTCAGGTACTACTGAAAGGCCACAATTTTTTCCAGGCTGAACAATCTCAATGCTCTTAGCCTTTCCTCATGGGAGAAGTGCTTCATTCCTCTGATCATCTTGGTAGCCCTCCTCCGGACTTACTTCAACAGATTGATGTCCTTCCTGTGCTAAGGATCCCAGAGCTAAATGCAGTACTTTAGGTGAGGTCTCATGAAAGCCAAGTAGAGAGGCAGAATCACCTCCCTCAGCCTGCAGACCATGTTTCTTTTGGTACAGCCCAGGATGCAATTGGTTTTATGGACTGCAAGCGCACACTGCCAGCTCTTGTCCAGCCTCTCATCCATCAGCATTCCTTGTCCTCAGCAGGGCTGCTCTTGATCTTTTCATCCCCCAGACTATACTGATATCAGAGGTTGCCCCTACCCAGGTGAAGCACTTGTTCTTATTAGACTGCATGAGATTCCCATAGGCCTACTTCTCAGGCTCCAGGTCCCTCTGGATGGCATCCCGTCCTTCAGGTGTGTTAACAGCAACACTCAACTTGGTGTCATCTGTAAATTTGTTGACAATCTGTTCAATCCCTCTGTCTATGTCTTTAATAGTAAATATTAAATAACACTGGTACCAATATGGACCCCTGAGCAACACCACTTGTCACTGATGTCCATCAGGACTCTGAGTTGTTGAGCCCTGATGGACATCAATGACAAGTGGTGTCAAACCTGCTGTACATGTGTATGCAGAGATGCTAAGAAAACTAACTGCAGTACAATATCTTGATTGAGATTTTTTTTTTCACAAATAAGTTGAAACTGAGAAGAGTTTATAGCAGAGTTTCAGAATTATATTATTACAATTTTCTGCTCATTTGACTATTCTATTCAGAGACAAGGGTTTAACAGCTGTACATATCTGAGTTTTACTGTCAGAGTGGTATTCAATTAAAGGAAGGAAACAAATTGGGATATTTTCACAAGGAGATAACTAGCACCTCTGAGCAGCAGTCACAGCATCAGTGAAAGATGAATAGCGGCGTTATGACCGATAAGTTCATTAAATGGTATATGGTTATAGGGGTCTTGAAAGAGACAGGTTCAGTTCATACTTTCTGTGTGACCTTGGACAAGCTGTTCACACTGTCACATAATAGAGAAAGTCAGACTTACCTGCATACTTCTTTCCATTTAATAAGCTGTTTTCCAGAACTGTTATCTAATTAGGGCAGGTAAATCTTAACGTGCAATGAATTTCTTCTTTCTGTCAGCCTGGCTGTCTTTAGGCTTATCTCAGTGTGCACATCCTGCTGTGCTTCATCCTGCAGTCCCACTGCACTGAATGGCTCACCCTCATCTTGTCAGATCTCTTTGGAGAAAGACCAGCTGCGTTGGAATTGTACCTAGGTTTTCTTTCGGTAAAGCAAAGGCATTCTACAGCCTTCTCTGGCCATGGTTGTGGAGTTTTATCCTCCTGGCTATATATTCTGCCTGGGGTTATTTTTATAGATTTTCTTAACATAGTTTGCTTCTTTCTTGTTACTTCCCAGCTGAAGTTTGAAAGTTGCCCCCAGACTCTCCCTACGCCATTACCCCAGGTGGCTGTTGCACATTGGTTTCCTGGGGTTCTCAGGTCTTTAATCCATATAGTTTCCCATCACTCAAGCTAAAACAGTCAGGCAGCAACCACAGACCCCTATACAGCTGCTAAACTAAGCCACAACCAGCTCAGGCTGAGTCACAGTGTGCCGGGTTCCTGCGCAGCCAGGTCAGTGCAAAGCCAGGTGCTAATGTCAAAAATGATGTTTACAGGTCTACATGGTTCTGATGCAGACCTGACACTGCTTGTGAGTTTCAGCTCTGATCAGAAACCTGAAAATGCTCTTTGTTGTTGTACATTACTCATAGCCTCTCTGCTAGCCTTTCCCCTTTCCCATACTGGATAGCTCTATTACAGTGTTCAGAAGCAGACACATATGAAAACTAGATGGATGGGTCTTGAGTTACTTGCTGTAAGTTAAAAGTGCATTTAGCTGATCTTTGCTAACAATTCATAAGAGCATATCTACCAAAGTCTGCTGTAACTAGCCATAATTTATCTGCTAGATACATTGGATCATTTTGATATACTGATTACTAAACATTAAGTACTGGACTTTTTTGCCAAATAATGTTCTACCAAGGAACATACGACAATTTAAATTGTTATGGGTCCAGTGGATATCACTATAATAATGTGTGTCAACATCCATACCTATGTAGATGATCCTGAATTAGTAAAATTACTAGGGATTGGGCTATAATATTGTATTAAATAATGTATGATTTCTATGAATTATTTTGCTTTTGTAAGGATTCTTGTGGATGTCAAAGTCTAAAATGGCGAAACTAATCTAAAATTTGACGACAAGATTACTTGTTCTTTTTTTTTTATTCTGACAGTTAACATGAGGGAACAGTCTGTATCATTATTAAATTGACTCTTTTTAACGCTATGTTACATCTCAAATTTTCATTTATTTATGAAGAGAAGCCATGAGAAGTCTGTTTAATGTTGCAGTGTTGTAAGGGAGAGCTCCTAGCTTGTGCCCAGGCAATCCACTGACTCATGTTCATGATGGCTGAAGCAGGTCAGATCTGATGCTGCAACATATTAGAATCAGAATTTATGAATATTGTGATTTGTGTGAGAATCTCATTGAAAGCTGGCATCTTAGCCTGTGCATTTGCTACACTTAACCTTAGACATTCCACATGTCGAGGTATCAGTTGAGCTAATTTCCACAGATGAATTTCATTTTGCACTCATCTGAGTGTATGTGTGGCCCTACACCAAAACCCTACACCTGACATAGTCGCACTTCACTCAGGAGTGAAAAAGTTTGATTTCATATTTAGAAAGTACAAATTATATAATCAGCTTCAATATAGATAAAGGCTTCCAGCTATGTTTTATATTATTTTAAATTGGAAATGAAATTGAACTTAAAATAAACATCCCTTCAGACACTTTGTGCTAATCTACCACTGAAATATTTAGTGTTAATAACATTTGATTAGGAGAACAGTGTTGGGCTTGACATGCTACTAACAGTATTACAAGGAGCTTCCTGGATGGTTCCTAAAGAAAACAGAATAGTGCCAATCTCTTTTAACTCCATTTAATAAAAGAAGATTGTCCAGTGTTTCAGGCACCAGAGATGCATCAATACAGATGCCACTACAGAATGAGCTGTCATGGATTATCACTGCTTTTAATCTATTTTGATAATGAAATCATTAGTTATTTTCATGTCAGCTGAGACAGAACTATGGCAACCTTTATTATTAGACATTGATCAAGAGAGTGTTCTTGTCTCAGAAATCAATGAGTAATGCGATGATCTAAAAATTCTGGGTAGCACTAAGAGCACTGAGGTATATCAAATTCTTATTAATCACTTGCAATGTCTAGAGACAAAAAGAAGAGGATGCAAAATACACAGAGAATTTTGGGATAAGTTGTCATTTCCCACTGTGCTTTATGTTCTTCACTATAAATATTCATATATTTCAAATATTATGCTGGAAACTCATAGTGTAAGTCCAAATACACCATGACTCATGAATTGCTCAGTCTGAGGAAGTATGAAGTCCCTACTGGAGCAAGTTAGCAAAAGACCTGATACCTGAAAGAGACAAACAGGAGAAAGCATAGCCATGTGTTTTCCAGACTGGTGACATATCTTTGTTAATACCTGTTCTTATGAAAAATAGAATAAATGGTCTCCCAAGTAACACTGTTTACAAAGATTATTGCTTCTTAGCACATGGTGACTCTGTATAATGACCTTTACAGACGTACAGCTCTTGCAGCGGGTAGAATTTTTGTGTGCCATTGAGATATTATCTATGGCATGGAATGCTCTGCATTTCCATT
This sequence comes from Grallaria varia, assembly GCA_013396735.1. Lineage (NCBI taxonomy): Eukaryota > Metazoa > Chordata > Aves > Passeriformes > Formicariidae > Grallaria > Grallaria varia. The sequence continues at coordinate 63,060 of VWZG01005589.1, forward strand.
TTCTGGGGGCAAGGGGTTGTGGAAAGCCTTTTCTTTGCTCTTAACCTGATTTGGCAAAAAACCCCAGTCAACCAGAAAAGCAAAGGCACTACAAAAGTCGAATTACTGCTTCAATCTCAGAATTATACAATTAGGTATGTGGGCTGAGGTAAAAACTGACCCACACAAATACTGAAGTGTGTTCATATTATTTGTATCTCAGTCTTTCAAATACCAAGTGAAAAAGCTTTAGTCTTTAAAAATCTTCAAATTACTTTAGGTGATTTTATTTTTGTTCTAAGCAAGAATTAGGACATTAACAAATTATTAGACTTTTTAATTTCTTTTCACATCTAACTGCCAAGGTAATTTATTTTCACATTTCACCAACTGATACCTCTAGGCAGTAAAATGTTTATGGGATAATATTTACAAAGCTGTTCTCTTTCATGGATCCCCTACTATGATCTCAAATAAGGCAAGGCAGAAAAATTTCACCTTGTTTGAAAATTTACTTTTTTGTATGTAAGTTCATTCATGGAACCATAGAATCATAGCATCAATTAGGTCAGGAAAAGCCTCTAAGGTCACTGAGTCCAGATATAACAAATACTTTACGTGCCTCATCTAGACTTGCTGGAAAAAATAAAAGTCTAAGGCACGTGAACTTTGAAAGAGCAACTATAACTTCTATTTAAATATTCTAGATGCATGTTATACCTGTTTATTTCATGAAGGTTCCTAACAGAGAATTAGAGATTTCTCATTGCAGAGTTAAATACAACTTCAAGCTCTTAGGATATATACCCAAGGCTACTGAAGTCTGACACACAGTTAAAGTCATACAGGTACTGAGGAGCCAGAGAAAGCTGGATATGTTTCCAGTGATTTTATTTCCTACTGTGCAATTAATTACTGAAATTCATATTTCTGCAGAATAGGGGCCTGCACAGAACTTTGGCGTTACATAACCTGAGAGAAAAGTGGTAACATTGTGTTCCACACAGCAATTAATCACATGTTTAGTGGTGAAGCTGAGATTAATCCCTTAGTTTTTTCTTGCTCAGCACAGGAGTTTCTCCAATGCCACCAGCAGTAGCTGGCAGTTGGATGTGTTGACTCAGCTGTGTCCTGCCCAACCCATAACCAGTGAAGAAAAGTGCACAGCCAGTGCCTATGCCTTGCCTCACTCCTCACTCAGGCTGGCCTTACTATGAAAGAATCAAGAGCTGTTTTGGACCTCTTATTCCTTCGCACGAAAGTGCCTGGTCTTGCCTGGATGCGGGTAGAATAAAACACTTTAAATGCACGTCACAGACAAGGCTGGTACAAAGGGTAGAAGAGTCAATGCTGCTATAATTATTTTAGTAACAGTCTCAGCAGTGGAGGCAGACACGGACAGTGAAAGTGCAATTACGGCAGCGACTGTGGTGATAACAAAAGCAATGCAGCAGCAGGCATCCACTTGTCTTTTTTTCTTCCTTTAAGCTAAGGCATCAAAAGGAAGAAATGGCTATGTTTCTGAGGTGAAGAAAAGTATTTTGACTTTAATCAAACATCCCCTTGCCTCTTTCTCATTTCTCAAAATGTACCACAAGGTAGAAAATGACGTGAACCAGAAAGGCTCAAGTTCTCATAGGTAATACTGCCATATAGAAAATTCCAAAGAAATCAAGTGTGGGGAAGTGTGGAAAATGTTCTTTGCCTAAACCAATTTTATCTTTTGTTTTTAAGGCATTTACCATTCTCAGTCAATTCAGTGTCCAGAGGAGGGTGTGACAGACATATGGAATGTGGTGGTCTTCAGCCACTACTGTGTTGGGTTTGTGTTGGTGGCTAATTCACTTTGGGATTTTTCTTTTATGTCCTTTCTCTAGCTATTTACTGAATTGAGCTGTGGAATCCTAAACCAGTTGTTCCTTGGAGGGCAAAAAAACCTTAGGAAGAGGAATACTCAGAGTCCAAAAGCTGAAAGGAGAAATAGGAAAATATGAAAATACTTCCTATGTTCATCTTATGGAATTACTCAGAAAGAAAATCAGTGTCAAAACACGTCAAAATCAGCCACAGTAGTTTACCAGCCTAATTCTGCTTTGGACATGAAGAGCAAGAACAATTTCCACTGGGCACTGTATTTCTGTAGAAATTCTTTATTAAGGAATTGATGCTTTGAAGCAGCTACATTTATACTTTGGAAGGAGGTTAAATTTTAATTAGAATTTGATTTTTCTAGGAAATGTTTTAAGAACTGGCAGATCGTTTCCCCCATTTTTTTTAGCTTAAGAACTGCTTTCTATGTACGTGAAAGAGGTAACAGTCTGATTATCTGATTGATTTTCGTTAACTATTGAAGAAATCGCAGCCTTCTTAAGAAGAAAAGAGAGGAGCTGCAGCTATAAATAGCAACTGTAAAGCAAAGCCCTGGCAGGCAGCAGAGAAGAAGGGAAAGTGTAGCAGCCTGTCTGGGGCTGCACATGGTCACTGTAAATGCAACTGGTAGAGAAATCTGAGTGAGACTGATTATTTTTAAGCAGTTTGGCGTGCAAATTTAATGAGTGATGTTTGTGACTGCTTGATGAAATATCTTAGCACCTTGTAGGAGAGAGCTAAATGTGACTTGTTGGCTTGGAGATTAAGATTGTAGCTGTGCTAATGATGTTGATCTCTCTCTGTGGGTTTTGCCAAGTCAGACCTCTACAGCAGATCTCTAACATAATTTTGTGGTTTGTGGATAAAACGTAGGATCTTCAAGAATCCTATGACCCTACAGTTCAACTTTTTGGGATGCCTGCAAGTCTACATGAGCATGTCCAACTTTTTGAGAAGTCAATGGTTCTAACTGAAACTTAGTTGCACATATAGTTTGAATTGCTGTTAGGATTTTCTTTTTCCCTCAAAGGAAACTTACAGGTAAATAGCAATTCATAATAATAAAGGGTGTATTTTTCATTAGTTAAGACTACTAATCATATGAATATTTATTTCTATTTTGGAACATAAATCTTGATTAACTTTTAAGATTTCTATGCAAGTGGGCTAATTTCTATGATCCCATTGTTTAACATTAAATTCAATAAAAACATCTGTGTCATAGATTTTAAGGGTAATAGAAAAATAACGTAAGAGTAAGGTAGGTAAGAGTAGAATAAGATTATTTAAATTTCTAATAGTTTTAAACTAATAAAATAATGTAAATCTTACATTTTTATCCAAAGATTTTTGTCTAAGTTGCCTGTGATTTTTTGGGGAAATCTAATTAAAAAATTCACTTGGTAAGAACAGGGAAAGGAAAACATGTAGCTCTCATTCTTTTAATAATTCTGTATTTTTAATATCACAAAAGATAAACTGGAAGAAATGGGAGGAAAATAAATTAAACACGGCAATTTTAAAAGAAAAATAATGTAAATAAGGTGAAAAATTTTAAACATATTTTTAAAGACTCCTTCCATAAGAGTTGTATGTGATTGAAACATGAACTTGATCCAGTAACGGAGACTAATCAAGTAAGGATTATACTTACTGGCATTATTCAGTGACTGGGTAGATCAGTATAACTGTGATTTATTCACAAAAGACAGCTAGAAGTAATAAATGCTTGAGTGCTACAATTCATCAGCATTAATAATATGATAATTTGAAATTGATTGCAAACCCAGAAGCTTTGACAAATTGTCATCTTTTGTGTCAAAGAGTAACATTTCCCCAGGATTTCAGTACTTCAGCTGCCAGTGTCATACTTTTTAAATGTATAAACAAATGACAGAAAATTTTGTTTTAAAATCGGTGTTTTTATTTACCTCACTCATTCTGCTGAAGGCACTCTGCTGCACCTCTTCTTATGAACATTGCTGCTGGCCCTTGACCACAGTAGTTTTGAGGTAGCACAGACACTTTCAAAGCTGAACTTCAGACACCAGAGAGACCTGGTATTTGATCTGTTTCATCTCATCTCGGTCTGTTCCTTGTTTTTATGAGCCTTGATACACTGTGTTGGTACATAACTTCATTCTTGTCACCATATATCTTAACGTGAAATCTGAAGTATGAAATTCCAGAGATTGACAGCTAGATCTGAAGTCACATACTTCCAAAAAAAGGTACCAAAGTCCTAGAAACTCTTGAGTTCAGTGAGCTAAAGTGCCATAAGCATGGTTAGGACTCCAATAATACATGTGAAGATGACAATGAGAGGGAGGGGGAGAAAGACAATTAGCTATGCATGGTACCATTAAATGGCACACCATTATTTAATGATGTGCAGAAGGATCATCTGAAGGTGGGATTTAATTGTTAAGTTGTTCTTGTTGCATAAATGTGCAGTAAGTAACTGACAGAATTTTGTTGAGAATGTTGATGAAGAACTTCTATGTCATGAAAAGGCAAGCATGTACCTTGAGCAAAATATCTGGTTGTTCTAAAGAAAAATTAAAAGCAATTGCTGTGGTTAACCTAGAGGGTAGATTCTTGTTGGTGGCCTTTTTTTTTGTATTGTGAGCAGGTTTGATCTATCTGCAGAATCCCTCTGAATGGACACTCCTAAAGAGGCTCTTGCCACTAAGATATGGGATTCAAGTATTTGTTGTCTGTCTGTCCACTCATTCAATCACAGTTTGAGGTGTCACAGAGAACATTGCATGACTAAAGAAAAATATTTGCTCTCTTTCATTGACCTGGTATTATATTGGTTAAGGGAGGGTGGTTAGGACTTACACTGTATCTGGAACAAACTAGGAGTTCATCTTGGTAGTAAATCTTACAGAACCACCTGATTCCAGTAGATTTCTATAAATAGCTTTCTATTACATGCAAGACAGGATGACTGTCACACATACTTGTCACACCTTTTGCTTTCTTAAATGAGTGAAATTTGTGGGGGGGGTATTTATCCTGTAGGGAAAGTAGAGAGAAAGATATGTTCTTAAATTCCTTGTCAGTAAAAAAACACTCAACCCCTTAATGCAGTAATGAATCGTATCTTCTTGTGAGTGGATCAGTTAGGGTCATCAGGCACAGATTTTAGCTAAGGGCCGGGTGTGAATGCAGATTTATGTGGCTGTGCATGGGGGCAAGAAGTAATAATTTCCAAATTCACTTTTTAGCTTAATTTAATTACTCAGTTCTCCTTATTTCAGTGATTTTGCTCTGAAAGCAGATTGTGAATGCCATAGCAAAGAAAGAAGGGTTGAAGCCTGCAGTTTTTGCTCCATTCATGTGAGTTTGCCCTGTATAGCCATACACCAAATAAATGGCACGCTTCTGAAAGTGTGCCTAAATCAGGGCTTCCCATGATATTCTTATGGTAGCATAGCAAAGCATAAGACCACAGGGCTAAATATAGAACATAGTTATTACCCTTGCTGTATTTATGGCTTTCCTGGGCCTTTCCTTGCTTGCTGTGTGCTAGACAAGCTTTGGGGCATACTCTGTAGGGGGATGTATTTTCCCTTTGATTTCTCTAGCACAGTGAGCTACTCTAACCACTCAGAAGCTGCAGCAGGAGTGAAATGGATCTGTTGCCAATCCATGCTGTGCAAATGAAATAATTTTTCTCTCTCAAAGACTGCCTGCAATCCCACTGAAGCTGCTCATGCTGAATTTTTAAGGGGGGATTTTAGCTTATGGATACAGACAAAGTAGGAGCTGATGATATATTTCTTCTCCAGCTTTCCTTTTTCCTCTCTTTTTCTTTTCCTTTCCCCTTTCCCTTTATTTTTGCCTTTGCCTTTCCCTTTTTTTTTTTTTTCCCCCTGTATTCGGGATAGAATAGATGTTGATGTTTTTTGGTCTGTGTTTGGCCCAGCCATCTGTGAGAAAGTTATTCTTTTCCTGCCAAGTAGGAGAAAACAAGTGTTGATAAGGGAGAACTTCGGCCTTGGAGGGAACAGTGGTGTATAAACTAAAATTAATTGGGCTCTCACCATTGGCTGATGGCCCTTAGAGGGCATTTGGAGGAGAGAGTGAGGAGGAGGGTGATGAAGTAAGCCCCCAGACCCATTTTAGGGGGACCCTCTGGGTTGTACCACGCAGGCGCAAGGCACTCACACATGCGTAGAAGGAGCACCGTTACATAACCGGGGGGAGGGACGTAAGGCCTCTCACTGGGCGGTACTGGCCACACCTGCCCAGGTGAGACGTCACTCAAAAAGTAGTTAAAAGGCAGATGGCTCATGCCTTGGCTGGGCTTGCTTCACATGAAGGACAAGGTTGCCTTGGCGGGGACGCCCGCTATCCTGTGAGCTGCCGGCGCTGGAGGATGCAGCCCCTGCTCGGGGGAGTCCGGACACTTCAGGGTCGGTGAGACAACCTCGTAACACCTGGGCGAGTTAGGTGACACGTAGGGCTTTATTCCTTTCCCTCCTCTCTCTCCCTCTCTTTCCCATGGGTTCTTGTTTACTTGGCCACCTCTTATAATAAAATACTGTTGCTTTAAGCTTACAACGGTGTCTTAGTTTCAATTTCAGAGCCCCCCGAACTTTTTCCCTGGACCACCCCCCCAAGGAAACACATCTTGCAAACTGTGCCCTAATGATATTTATGTATTTTTGCTAAAGAGATGAGCAGATGTTAAAGACATTTACCAATATTTCTACAGATGGCAAAAGAGAGTACAAAAGGAAGGTGTGAATAAAGCATAACTTTTGCAGAAATCTGTAAATATTATCTACAGAGAATGAAATTAAAACTTCCACTGACATAAAATTATATTGTACAAGAATTAGTAAGATAGATTTCTGAGCATGTCATGCTGTGGATCAAAAATATTCTGGTGTTATTGTTATACATAATCTCCCTCTCCCACCCTTGAACACATTAGGAAAAATATGCATAAAAGCCCACTATCTTAAAGAGTTTGTGTTTTAAGTAGTACTTGTGCTTATGAATTGTCTTGAGTAAAGATAGTATATTGAATATATTGAATATTGAATTTTCATTGTCTGTGTCCCCAACAAAAGAGGAGTATTACATTTTAGCAAGGCTTATTGCTGACCCTTGATGACATCTGTGGTAACTATCTGCAGTCTGCCTAAACCAACAAGTTCCCTGTAACATTTTAGATTCTGAAATGACTGTCTGTTTTTAGAATACTATTCCTGACTCCCAAGGAGCAGTTCTTTTTATTCTTTTAAATAGAACTTGTGTTATTAATTCAATCCATGTACTCCTTTTTTTTTCTCACTCTCCTACATCTCCTTTTTGCTGTCTGCAGAACTGCAGAACACTGAACTCTCTGTGCTTTCTTGGCACAGTGTCGCTGGTTTCCACAGAAAGGGATCTAGTTCAGTCATTACTGAAAAAGGGAGCCTAGATTAGATTATTTAGGACTCTGTCCGGTCATGTCTTCAAAACCTCCAGTGATCCTGACTCTTCTATGTCCCCCTATTTCAGTGATCAATTGTTCTCATTGTGAAAATTCTCTTTCTTACATTAAGATGACGCTTCTTTTGATGCAACTTGATCTTAATCTCCTTGTGTGGCCTGGTCCTTTTTGTAGTCACCCTTTCAAGTACTGGAATATTGTGATGAGATCCTCCTTGAGTTTTCTTTGGAAAGACAAGACTTAACTCCTTCAGTCTTTCCTCATAGGGCAAGTTCTCCAGCATTTTGATTATTTGCATGGCGCTTCTATAGAGCATCTCTGGTCTCTCTGTGTCTTTTTTGAATTGTAGGGACCAGAATAGGACACAATACTCCAGGTGCAGCCTGACAAGCTCTGAGTAGAGTGGTATGATCGTACTTCTACCTCTCCTAGCAATCCCTCTGTGATGCAGTCCAGGATCTGGTTTGCCTTCACTGGACAGTACTCTCAGGCGCATGGTGTAACTCTCGGGGTTGGTCCCGTGCAGGGCTAAGAGTTGGACTCGATGATTCTTGTGGGTCCCTTCCAAATCGGCGTATTCTGTGATCCTGTCCTTCAGTGGTTCTCTGTTGACTCATGTTCAACTTCCAGTCCATCACAATCCCTGGGTCCCTTTCAGCAAGGCTGCTTCTCATCTACACAGATCTTAGCCTGTACTGGGCTCTTTGGTTATTTTGTCCCAGGTGCAGAACCTTTCATTTTTTTTTGTTTGTTTGTTAAACTTCATGCTGTTCTTTACAGCCCACCCTTCCAGCCTGTCTGTAAGACATGTGGATCCTACATGTGTTACACAAATGAACTAACGTATCTTTAAGCATGCTGAAGACAATCTGTTCTGCTTGTTTTGGAGCATATAAAATTCCTTCACCGCTTGGAAATTAATAGGAATTGAGTTTTGTGATTTATAAGTTTTAACAACCAGTGGCAAACAATTAATTATTGTTGTAGGGTTATTTACCTTTTCTGGCCACTAGATAGAGCTAGGCAACCACAATGAGGACAGCTTTCCCTGCATATTGTATTCTGAAAGGAGAGATTATTTTGTGCTGATTTGGACAGCAGGGAGTGTATTTTATCATTAGAAATGCTATTCTGGTACAAGGTTGTTTGAGGATAGGATGACACTTGCACTTGTGAATCTGTAGCTTTCTATCAAAGCAAACTTTTTTTGCTGGAACCTCTTTTAAATGAAAAATGTAGTTTGGATATAATTTAATCTGATGTATTTTTTGTTATCAGTAGTCCATTTCTGCAATTAGATGATCATAAACATTATTTAGATCATGCATAGATATGTGTGTGTGTGTGTGTATAATTACTATAGTAGACCTCAGTAAAAAAGAGGAACTTAATAAGTTTAGTTTACTATATCCTGAAACTAAATATATATTATATACCTCCTTGTATTAGCAATTGTGAAATGCAAAGCTGTATGTTTTACATACATTTGTGTTTTCCCAACATACAAGAAATAAAAATATAAACAGCCTTTTCAGAGCAGCTTTTAGACATGGTTCACTTACACTCACTTACAGTTATGGGATCTTTTCAGTAAGATTTCACTTCATCTTTACAGCTTAAGTTGTTGATTCTTGTTTCTTAGTTTCTAAAAAATGATTAATTTATAGGGACAGTTGTCAAACACTCAAAGAAGAAACAATTCTGTTTCTTCAGTTACTGAAGATAGCGACAAAGCTGTCCTTTAGCCTCAGAGTGCTATGTGCAAACATGTATAGCTGTGACAATGATGGAAGGCTTAGTTTTGGAGCTGATGTAATGTTACCTGTCAGACATAGGAGAGCTACACTGCTGCATCTTGAGTTTCTTGGGAGATATTAGGTTTTACTTTTCTAATTTTGTAGATGAAACTAATTGGACTTGATGATCTCTGAGGTCTTTTCCAACCCAATCAATTCTATGATTCTATGATTCTAATTTATATGCCTCTCTTCTTCATGCTGAAACAATGAGTTAATAAGCAACCTGACCTTACAGAAATAGTGGTGAATGCACCCAGGTAGTATGGGTAGATATGATTACCATATGCTTACTATAGAGTTTAGCGGGGATATGCATTTGCTGCGAGATTATTTAGATTAGGGTTTGTTGAATTAATCATCATTGTTTCTAAATACAACACTGTCATCTTCATGTTGTGCCATTCAGACCAGTGGGTCCCACCAGGGAAAGTGTTCCCCGCTAAAGAGTTACACCTGGCTGATACAACTAGAGCTGGTGGCAAGAGTTTAAGGTACGTGTGTTGGCAAATGGGAGAGGGGATGAGACAATGGCATATAAAATGGACTATTGTACTATGTGAGACCACTGATCAACTGTGATGCTTTAAAGGTAAACCAGTGGAAGACATGAACCCAACTCAAGAGAGATTACAAGCCAGAGTTACAATTTACTGAAAAGGTTACAGTAAATAATATGATAGAGAAAAAATGGTTTTAACCCACAAAAAACAGGTGTATAACCCAGAACTCTGGGACATGGAATGAAAGGTGTTCATTAATCCCTGTGTTGAACGCCTTATGGTCCCCCTGAGTACAAAGTAAAAGGCAAGGAAACCTGTTGGTGAGGATGATAGTCACAGTTCTGTTAAGGTAGTGACTGCAGTCTTGTTGAGAGCAGCAGTCACAGTCCTGTTGAAGTTCTGGTCTTTCTCTAGACCTGATTAGTGGTTCCAGAAATCCCAAAACCCAAAATCCCAAATCCCACTCTGGTTCAGGTGGGAATGCCCAGTACCTCCCCCAGGATGGAGAGTTTCGCAGTGGGTGATTTTAGTCTGTGAGTCATGGGATATTTTTGGAATCTATGATGATCTAGGTCATTGCCGCTGCCTATTGTGCCAGTTCCTTATAGCCCATTAGCAGACATGACCCCTCAGGCTGGGTGTGAAGGTGCTAATGCCTCCCCTGAGGGGAGTTATCACAGCTGAGTCTTTGGTGTGAAGACAGAAACATTCCGGCGCCTTGCCGAGTTCTTTAACACCCAGCTTGTAGCCTGAGGCATCAGGTGTGCCCTGGGCAGCTGCTGCAAACCATCCATTATTAACAGTTCATCAGAAATGACACAGAGGGTATAGAATATGCAGTTTTGGTTACACCCATATAGTGATGGACTGGTCCCAGCTGGTGTAACTAGGACATCAACTTGGCCAGGTGGCTCATCTCTGCTCTGCATGTGTATGTGTGTGCATAAAAATGGATGATTTGGACAGGGTTACAGTAGTAGGATGAAGATATGTGTACAATTTCTCTTGAATGTGGTCTATCCTCTGACGATTTGTGAGGCTCATGGTTGAGAGGTTGTATCCACAAGTGCATTTTGGTTTTTTGTGGATTTCTCTTCCTTTAAGCATTGGGTTTAGGGCTTTTTTTTTTTGTTATTGTTGTTGGTGGTGGTTGGTTGCATGTTTCTTTCTTTATTCTTTTAGCCTTCACAGCATAGTCTGGCAGCAAGGTCCATGGTTTATTTATTGCTTTGTGGAAAAATACTGCTGTTGTCTGATTATTCTCTAGTTCTTACATTGTAAGTAACAATCATTTTTTCCCCATTCACCTCCTTCCTTCCATGCATTATTTCATATGCCTCAGTCATATTGTTCTTTCCGCATGTGCATGGTTACGAAGACTGAGGACCAGAAATGATTGGAATGTGGGAAAGGTGGAGAGATGGAGAAAGAATCATCAGTAGAGTTCCCTCATAAATTTTGGAAAACGCATTTACTTGAAATTGCTCTGCTGGGCCACTTGAGATGTGTTGACCATTGTAGAAGCTTGTGCTCTGTATTCTCAAGAACATTAAGTTGCTTTTTGACTTCTCATGGGTATAAAATACTCTGCACACAAGCAGTGTCTGTAGATACTAGTGATACAATACTGCTCAGATGGTTGACAAATGTGGTTTTTTTTCCTTTCGATAGAGCCCTATCTATATTTAGTGGTCTATGTGGGGTGTGGCTGCAGAGTAGAACTGTGTGCAACTGTGCTCAGAGTTTTTCAGGACTGTCAGAGAGAAGGTTTGCCTGCTTTTCCCTACACGTTCAGAGCCTAATACGGTTTCACAGAGATACAGATGTTTCCTGCCAAATTTTCCATCTGCAAAGCCAGCAACATGAACTCACGTGGCAATGAATGAAACTTAGGGCTTTCTTCTGTTCTCTTGTTGCCAGGACATCTAAGGAATTGATCTCGGCAACTAACACTACCTGCTTAGAGTCTTCTGAGGTACACTGGAGGTTGCAGATATTTTTGGATTTGGGTTTCTCCTCTAATTTTTCAGCCGTTTTGTCCTTCCCAGACATTTCTTTGCTGACCCATTGGGACAGCATTGGTGTTACATCGCTTTTCTCTCTGTATGACTTTTTTTTTTTCTTCTTCTCTCTCATTCTGACACACAGAAGTGTATATTATAGACCCAAGCTACAGATTTTTATTTGGCTATGGAGGAATATGGAATCTCAGGTGTCCTAGTTAAAAGCACGTTTCTTGAATAGCCTTTATTCAAGGGGTTGCTATAATACAGAGCTTGCTTCTTCCTTTTCTCCTCCAGCTTTTTTTTTTGACTACTCTCTCTGACTTTTGTTTTTCCATTTTTGTTCTGTATGCACCCCTGCCTTTGCCTTCCCTCATCTTCCTCTACGTGGGGTAGGTTATTTCCATACACACAGCTGAGCGTGTGCACACAGGGACAATGTGTCTTCAGCCGGATGTTGCAGAAACTCCTGCTTGATAGGAGGAGTGCTGGCTGCAGCAAAACTGTGTTCATTCTGTTAGGAGGGCCATTGCACAGTGGGAGTTGTGAGGGGAGTGAAGAACACACTTGGTGCAAGGCAGTCCTGGGGAACCTCGCTTTCAGGTGTTTTATCAATTTCAATGTATGTACAAGACTTCATTCACAACACTGAAACAGTACAAATGTTGCTGGAACAATATATATTTGTCTAGCTGTTGGGAACAGGAGTCTAACCAGATGCAACTTGAAAACAAAGATTTTATTTTTTTATGATTGCAAAAAAAGAAAGTTTTTCTTGCAAGTGAGTGGAGAGGTAGGACATTTTCAATAGGACTTTGCTTTCTCTGAAGAATATAACACTATAAATTGTCAGCAGTTACAGTCATGATGACTTGATTGAAATGTAAATGAGCTAATCATTAATCTCTGTTAACTTTGGACTTCAAGTTTTAATGAACAAAATGGCCCATATATTATTGTACAAGAAGAATGCATCCCACAATTGCTTTGGTTAATCCAGTCCCTCTCTGCAGAGCTATCTGAGGGCCTGACTGATTGAGGAAAAAGTCCTGCAAAAAGCTGCTAGAACCTGTAAAGTGTATCTAGTGCATTATGTATGCTTGAAGACTCTGCCAGAAAGTGTTTTTGTTGCTACCTGTGGATCCTACACTAACACAGGAAAACACTTCAAAAAGGAAAGTCTTTGGAGGCTTTCACTGAGGGGGCTTAAACATCATCAGAAGTCAGCTAAACTTGTCTCTGTTGATTTCAGTGACCTTGTGCAGACTTTGTAGCAAAGCTGGCCTTTCTCATTTCAAAACATCATTGGATTAGAGAAGCAGTGTAAATAACATATCTGTATGCTATAATGACCTCTTTTAAATTTTGCCCTTATAGCCAGGGTATGGTCCACTTTTATGGTGCAGACCCAATTTCCCTTTTTCATTTTCAGTATTGAAATGACAGAGGTATTTTGTTCAACTAAGGTAGAAGTCATGTTTACAGGGTTGGTGGTATTTCCCTTGCTGCTGCTTGTCCCTGAGTCTGCTGCTTGCCTCTGTGAGTGTGTGTGTATGTGTGTGTGCCCAGGTGAGTCAGGAACTGGCATGTCACATAGTGCAACACAGGCTCTGACAATACCCAGTTTTCAACTTTAACTTGATCTCTTAAATACCACCCTTTCATTCTGTATTATTAAATAAATTAACAGCCTGAGTGGATCAAAGACCTTTCTGACCTGCTTTTCTTGAAAGGGCAGCCTTTCATCCTTCTCTGTGGGCAATATCCAGTTTTTCACTGTTCAGCAGTGTCATGCTAGCCCCTGTAAGGGGGAGATGGGTCCAGTTACCCTCTTGTGCTGAAGCTGAAGTTCTCATGATCTTCTGAAACGTAGGACAGCAACTTTTGCAGTCACTCTTCTTTTAGGATGTTTTGGTCTTTTTTCTTGTTTGGAGTTTCTTCAATGTTGAAACAGTCAGACAACCTCTCTTTTAAATATACTGTAACAGCATTTTGAAACAGAATTGACTTGGTCTGGCTCAAAAATTTATTGCAAACTTTAGTACTTTCTGCAACAATTGCTGGGGTTCGATTTGCTTCTGTCATGTCCTGTTCCTTATTGCCTTGAAATCTGTGACAAAACATTTGCAAGCCTTCTGCTATTCCATAATTCAAATCTCTAATAAAAATACTGAGCAGAGTCAAACCAGGGTAGACCTTAAGACTCCCTTTGAAAACCTTAACCCACTCTGACAGTAAATTCTATTTAACTGGTCCTGCAAAGTTTTTGTTCAGCTGTGAATTTATCCTATCACCTCTATTTCTATTTTTGTTGTATTTTCCAAGTTAATTAAGAAAATTTTCTCATTTTTATTACAAATTAAATATATTTTTAAAAAGTTAGAATGTGTCAATTTTTTTTAATTTCCTTTTATGTTGTCAGTAATTTGGATTCTTTTTCTCCTTTCCTTATCTCTCTTCCAGTCCCCTAGTTTGTTACACAAAGAGTGTGTTTTGGATGAAGGGAGACCATAGAAAATATTAAGGAGAGAGGGGAAATTTTAAAAAAAGAACACCCCCCCCTCCTTGTTTTCTATGAAAACAGCAAGAGAAAAAAATCAGTGAAAAGCTTTCACTTGAAAATTTTTTAAATTAAATTCTATTTAAATTAAATTCTAGATACTCTTTTTGCCTTACTGAGCCATTACTGCTTTACTGGAGCATTTCTCTCTTGCCAAGACCCAGCACTTTCCATTCAAGTTACATCCGTTCCAACCTATTCTCTTGCTGCTTTTCTTTGTTTCTCAGTAGTTATTCCCAGTCATCCCGGGCTGACAGTTTGCCTACATATTAGGATTTCAGTTTCACCTATGCTTGAAGCATCAAAGGGCTCTTTGCTTTGTTCAGACCACTTTGCAACTTTTATGTATATTGCTGTGTATATTTTGTATGTGTATTTGCTGTTTCTTAAATGTTATAGAAATTCTCTTGGGTAGGGATTTTGAAACATTTTTGAGGTGATGCATTAAATGTCAGCATCTGCACTTTTTTTCCCCCTCATTGTCTGATACTTTTACCTAACAGACATATTCTATCTTCATGTGAGCAGTTGTGCTGTTGATCTTATGCCTGTTTGGATAAATTTTAGTTTTGCTTTTTTGTATTTTCTGTAAAACCTGACTTACTCTTTCTCTTCTGATATTTATGTGTGGGTATTTCTGCTCCTTTGAGGCCACATGTGCTTCCTTTAGGGCCCAATTAACATTTTTTGTTGAACTATAGGTTAGCCTACGAATATTGCTGTATCTAATTTTTTTTTTTTATACCATTTTGCTTTCCTTTTTTTATTAACATATCTGAAAGCATTAGAGACCTGTTTGGTCCCTAAAACAGAAGTCTTATAGTCTAAATTCAAAATGCAAACTTCTTTAATGATAGCACACTGTATGTACCTCGAGCAGTGTCTCTCTAGTGTCTGCATTAGACTCAGAACTCTTGAACTCCAGTTCCTGTATTTTCTGCTGAGACAACAGATCAACTAAGGCAGATAGTTTATTTTTCTCTACCTCCTTCCTCTATGTGTAAAATCCTGGAAAAAGAGCTACTGTTTCCATTTGTATCCAATATCCAGCAGCTACTGAAAGTATGCTAAACTAATAGAATTTTCTAACTGTGGAAACCAAATTTTTTCACGCTTTTTTGTTGAATTCTTAACTTCCACAATAAGCATTTCCTCTATGGAGTGCACAGTCTCCAGTGCCCCTTTTTAATAGTTTCTTCCTTTTCCTTGTCGTTCTAGGTTTGAAACACCTTGTGCGTATTAAGACCTTGAGCATGAGCAGTCTTCAAAACCAGTAAATTTTTCTCACTTTTATTCCAGTGCATCTAATCTACACTCAAAAATGCTGACAGTCTAAAATACTGTTGCATTATTTTTTCAGTTTGCATTATCATTCCTTGTGACATAAGTTGTGTCCAATGTGGAAAAATCACAGAATATGCTGAGTTGGAAGGGACCCACAAGGATCATCAAGTCTGGCCCTTAGCCCAGCACAGGGCCATCCCCAAGAGTCACACCGTATGCCTGAGAGCATCATCCAAATGCTTCTTGAATTTTGTCAGACTTGGTGTTGTGACCACTTCCTTAGTCAGAAGATGAAAAAAACCCACTGGAAAAACTAAATTTTTGCTCACCAAACTGAAGTTCTTTTCTATCTGCAGTTTAATTCAGAATTATAGCACATCATGGGGGTGTATACCAAAAGGACTTAGGAAGTTCTGGGGTTATGCGATGTATATTTTTTTGTCAGTAAAATGTGAACCACAGAAGATATAGTTTGTTGAACCTTTAAGGACAAGTTACAGAGAGCTAATGGGAGAGCCAGGCCTCAAGGAGAAAATAGATACAATTAGAAAGACAGTGCAATTTTAGATACTAATAAGCAATAAAGGAGGAGAGGTAAACAAGGAGTATGCAATAGATAAGCCAGCATCATTTACAGCCAGTGCATCTGTGACCTACCTCAGACGTGCACCATTTTCTTCCTTGTCAGCCAACTGCCAAACAATCCACTGCTTCTGCTGAGAAATGTCTGATCTCATACTTATTGGCATGCAGAGGAGAGATGTCCACACTCATTTGTAAATGTTGCTTTGTCTTATTTATTTATAGACCTTAGAAGTGCATGCAGCAAGAAAAGTACATTTCTACACAGGAAGAAAAATGGAATGTTTGTATGGGGTGGTACCTGCATTTGAAAAGAAAGACATGAAGCATATACTTATTAATAAATGGTCAGAGCATATTATCAGTGCATTTTGAGAGGAGTAGGAACTTCTTGAGGAAGTAATTACTTTGTCATATCATATGGAGTAATATCCAATTTACCTGCATTAATAATTCTCCTTATGAGTCATTTTATACTTATGACCTCTCAGCTATTCATGTAATACAAAAACCCTGCATAAAAAGATACAACATTACTGGTTCAATAAAACAAATGACAATTGGACGGCTTTTCTTTCAACACCATAATCAATATTATAATATTATCAGCTCCTTTCTTTATTTGATCTTGAGAAAATATAGTTTCCAAAAGAGTAATAATACCTCAGTGAATCATGTCACATCATTCTTAATTTTCCAATGGTAAAAAGTGTTACAATTAATTTCATGTTGTAGTTTTGAGAATGATGCTTCAGCTTTTCTGTCTGTGTCTGTGCCCATTTATACAGAAGGCATGGAAGTGATGGGAAGGGCTTCTTTTGCTCCCCAGATTAAGCTTCTCTCCAGTCTTTCTGTTGTCAGTGTTTGAGAGGGGAGAAAAGACACAGCAGAGGGAATTTCAGACAGACTGTCTGTTGTCTTCTGCAGTTCTTGCACTTTACAGAACTGGTCATTGAGATTTAGCATCAAACATAAATTTCTGAAACTTCTTCCTCACCACAAATGATTCACACAAGGATGTGGAGGAATACAAATTAAATTTCCCTTTGAATAAATTATTCAATTCTGGCTTGGAACAATGTTTTTTAACTTAATTTTTGGAGGCAGAAATTGATATCCTTTATGAGTTTATAAGTTAATTAACTGTCTGTACTTTGTATTTAGAGTATTTTAAGACTTTCCCTATAACACACGGATTTGTGAGCCTGGATTTAAAAAGCATTTTGAGACAGTTATGTGAGCCAGAATTTTATTAGTCCTTTTATGGGCTAAACACATGATTAATCACTTATTTAGCTTCTTATTAGTCACATTCTCAAATATGACATCACTTCTGATGGACAAATGAAATACTTAGGCTTTCTATTTTTCATGTTGGCATAATTTGGCTTTAATAAAAATTACCAGTGTCAGTGTATATGATAGCAGTTTCCTGATTTTGTCTGGAATAGAGTTCATTACCCTCCTAGGTACAGTGCTGTGTTTTGGATTCAGTATGAGACTACTGTTGATAACACACTGATGCCAATTTGTTGTTGCCAATTTGTGTTGCCCCAAGTCAAGGACTTTTCAGTGTCCCATGCTCTGCCAGCAAGAAAGTGCTCAAAGAAGCAGGGAGGGAGCATGGCCAGGGCAGCTGACCTGAGCTGGCCAAAGGGATGTTCCCTACCATAGAGTATGGTACCTACCATAGGCTTTGTGCATACACCTGGGGGGAGTTTGCCACGAGATGCCAGTGGCAGCTCAGGATGGGCTGAACATCAGTCAGTGCGTGGTGAGCAACTGTACTGTGCATTGCTTGTTGGTCTTGGGTTTTTTTCCTCTCCCTCACNCTCTCCATTCACTGAATGAGGGTGGCATCAGTGAGCCGATGTGTACCAAGGTGCCAGCTAGAGTTAAACCACAACAAGCAGTAGAACTTCACTGGACTACCTATAGTGCTGGTCACCCATGTATATGGCCTTTATTCAGAAAAATGTGGGGAAGAGCTAGTTTCTAACACCACAGAGAATATAGCAAGTTTACCTTATAAAAACNTACTGTTGATAACACACTGATGCCAATTTGTTGTTGCCAATTTGTGTTGCCCCAAGTCAAGGACTTTTCAGTGTCCCATGCTCTGCCAGCAAGAAAGTGCTCAAAGAAGCAGGGAGGGAGCATGGCCAGGGCAGCTGACCTGAGCTGGCCAAAGGGATGTTCCCTACCATAGAGTATGGTACCTACCATAGGCTTTGTGCATACACCTGGGGGGAGTTTGCCACGAGATGCCAGTGGCAGCTCAGGATGGGCTGAACATCAGTCAGTGCGTGGTGAGCAACTGTACTGTGCATTGCTTGTTGGTCTTGGGTTTTTTTCCTCTCCCTCACTTTTTGTTGTCTCCCATTTAATTAAATTACTATAGTAATTTATATTTTATTTCAATTATTAAACTGTTCTCATCTCAATCCATGGGTTTTACTTTTTTTTTTCTTCCCTCCCCCTTCCCCCCCCCCCCAATTCCCCTCTCCATTCACTGAATGAGGGTGGCATCAGTGAGCCGATGTGTACCAAGGTGCCAGCTAGAGTTAAACCACAACAAGCAGTAGAACTTCACTGGACTACCTATAGTGCTGGTCACCCATGTATATGGCCTTTATTCAGAAAAATGTGGGGAAGAGCTAGTTTCAAAGACCATAGAGAACATAGCAAGTTTACCTTATAAAAACAAACCAAAATACTCTTTTGTGTTGCAAAGAACAAATTGGGAAAGGGCAATAATTATTGTATCTGTCTTGCTTATATAGCGCACAAACACAGTGTATGAATTTTTAAAAACTTCACAGCTGGATATAAATAGGGGCAGAAAATTAAATACATTGGGAATGTTTAATGGTGACCTAATTCCACTGTAGAAAATCAATTTCTTGCTTAACTAATGTTTGCTAGCATGACAAATAACTCTTTAAAGTAAAAAGATTGAATTTTATTATGTTTTCAATGCTGTACTAAGATAAGAAAAATCAATATTTCTATTAAAATAAATTTGTCTATTTTTTAAAATAAATTTTATTTTTAAAAAGTGAAAAATATTTAGTATTTCCAGCATGTATTTTCCCATAGTTATTAACAATTCAACAAAACAAAACTATATATGACTTATTTTATACTCTTAATCCACATCCAATGGAAGCTCTGGTGATATATCAAGAATAAGAAAATATTATTCTCTTTCCTTTAACTTTGAAAGTAGTTTTGTATTTCTATGTTTCACTGAAAAAGCAACCAGGATGCTTACGGATAGGCCAGAAATCTGGGACCCAGGACCTGAGTGCATGCCTTGGCCACATTATAATCCTATGTTGGGATGAAGGCCTATCACACACTAGTCATCTTCCATATCCTGTTTTATGTGGAAAGGAAAACTGGGTCAAAATATACTCTGAGAAAGGCTTCAGTAAGGATTTCTTCATTTACTGAAGAGCAGGCTCCCAGGCAACGTCCAGACATGGAACTGTGACTACAAGAATTTCATGTGGGGCTGCCTTTGACCTGGGCTAGATGAAAAGCTAAAGAGGAACATTCAGCCTACAGGAAGAACTTTCAGAAGAACCTTGTCTTGAAAGATGAGGTGCAGTATGTTCATATTTTTGTTCAAACAGTGAAAGGAATGTACCTTGGACTGATTTATGGGAGGTGATACAGGCAGACATGCCAGATAGTTGGAATCTGAGGGCTGACGGTCTGTTATTAGTGAGGTCTGAATTCTGCCTAATATTCGTAGTTTCTATAGCCAGGCTGAAATTGGCTGGATGGCTGATTTCAGGTTATGTTCATATCTTTTGTCTGTGGCAGTTTCAAAACTGACACCTTGATCTTGCAGCTGTCTGTGCTTTGAGAGTGGGAACCTTAAGAAAAAGGCTAGGACCAGAAATTGAAGGCAGCATCTAATTTAGCTGCTCTGTCTAAATGTGTCTTCATCCTCGAGTCAACCATGACAGACATGTTTCCTGGGCAGCCTGATGTTGAAGATGTGGAGGATGCTGAGGTCTTTCCTTTTGAATGTCTAAATTCCACATCTCGCTCTTCCTCTTTCTTTCTCTTCACAGAGTTTTTAGCTAAAAACTATTAAATTACTGTATAACAAATATTTCAGATATTTTTATTTTTTTTTAAAATGGCTTTAATTGGACTGGAATGCAATTTTGTCTTTAATCCTTGTGACACATCCCAGCAACTTGCTTATTGAATTTCTATAATATACATATCTAGTCATATATGACAAGAAGATGAATCCAATGTCTGAATTTCGGTTTGCTTGGTCTTCTAATTTAGGATTATCTGTCCTCCTGGTAAAAAGGTAGTATCTTTTTCTCCTAGTGAACAGGCTTATGCAAGAGTCATGCTCTAAGCTTTTCTGAATGGCCTTAATATGGTTGCATTGAAAGAGCCCTCACGGAGTCTCTCTGTGTTGATATCATAGCCTTAAATCTGCCTGGGAATTCTCTGCATTGTGTAGGACTGCAGAAGCTCATGGGCACCCTCCACAAGTGGTGAATTCCCAAATGTCAGGAGAGGTGAGAGTGCATTGAACATGTTCTGCGGATAGAAGCACCCTTCTTCTCTTTTTCTTCTCTGTAGCTGAGCCACTCAGGACCTGAGGCAATTCAGAAATCTGCTGGACTCTAGTGGTGATATCAGACTAGGTTTTAGATACTTCACTCTGAAAAAGTGTTTTCTCCTCTGCAGATTTTCTCCAAGTTTCTTTTGCATTTTCATGTAATCCTCTTCAACCAAGTATTCTTTCTCTTGCTTTTCTTTTTCCCTTGGTTCCCTCCTCTTTCCCTCAAAAGACCTTGTCTTATTAGCTAATAAATTCCTGACACAGATCCATAAATTTAAATACCAATCTTTTGCATGAACAACTGGGTTCTCCCTGGAACTAATTTGAAGTTTAGCAGACGTTACTCTTTTCAGTATGTTCCCGTGTTAATTCCTTGTGCTTCAGAGTTTCCCAGGTTCTTGAGCTCTGGTATCACCATCAGAATCTGTAGTACATTCTGGGCCTCTGCTTTTCAGACAAGCGAATAATTGAACCAAGCAGTTTCTGTATTCCCCTGGGCACAGGAGTCAGTGTTGTTCCCAGTAGTTGCACGAATGATGGAAGCCCATTTTGAACTTCATGCATTTCTCGTAACAGCTGGGCACAATGTAACTCTTCATTTCTTCTCCCTCATGTACTGTAGTTAATTAGAAAGTGCACCCTTAGTTTGAGCTGTGGGCTATGGCTTTTACATTTTAATGCAAATTCACTCAGCCACAGTCATCAGCATGTCCAGGTGACAAAATCGAAATGTCATTGTAACTTTAAACTTCCTTTTATGGACTTTTTTGAAACTTCCCCCCCCTTTCATTGTAATTTAAATGCATCACATTGAATGCTGATCCTTTTTTTTTTTTTTTTNCTAAATTTGTTTCTTTTTTTTTTTTTTTTTTTTTTTTAAAGTGTGGGACAATCCACAATAATGATGTATTTTCTTACACAGGTAGCTCTCTCTGTCTTTTCATAAGATTTTAATCTTTGACTTTTCAACCTTAGCATTTTTAATATTTTTGTGTAATGCAACTATAGTTTTTACATGGTGATTACATTAACATGATGATAAGATGGTACTCATAAGCAACAAGATCAAGGAAACCAAGACCTGACTTGGCATACAAACTGCATTTCAATCCTGTTACACATATACATTAAGATTCCATATTTTATTGCACAGTGTAATGTTGTTAAGGGGACATAATATGAGCAGCACAGACAAATATCTTTTGGAACACTGTTCAATTTACTAACAAATTATTTCTGATATGAATGCAGCAGGTCAAGAATAATTTTCAGGATGTTGAATACAAAATGAAGAATGGATCTCTAACTTTTCATTTAAAAATTTAAGTACAGATTAGGAATGAACTTTATAATATATTATCCAGGATCTTATAGTGTGTTTTGGAATTATTTGTATGTGGCTGCTTATTTTCTTTTATTGAACCCATATGTATATATATATATATACACACACACCATACCAATTGTGCTACCTACTGCAAGCATGAAATAATTCTGCTTACCCTTTATAGAAGATTTGAAGGAATGTCTTAAGATGAAAATGCAAAGAGATCTTTTATGTTTTGTCTCTTTTAAAAAAATAAGTCTGTATTTAGATGCTCTGTATTTTGGTTTTTGATTATAATCAAATAGTGTATATGGCACGATACTCCCACCTTGATAAGAATGCATATTATGCAAGCCATTATGAAAGCTATCATGCAAGTTCAACTGCTGGCACCAGGATGCTGTCTTGGTGTTAAATTATGCTGAAACCGTCTTCATTCACCAGACTTCAAATACATATCCTGCTTTTGAAGCAGGATTTGACAGATGAGCTGATCTTCTGGCCTATAGATCTGTGACTATGAGTCAATCACTTTATAGCAAAAAAGTCCAGCCCCCTTTCACAAAGTCAGGTTCTTCTGACACAACTCTTCTTGGGTGTATGTGTGGAGATTCCTCCCTTGGCTGGGGACACCCTCCTAGGACACTCCTTGAGGTTGAGAGAAGTAGATCCCCCCCACAAGGTATGGGTGAGTTACATCAAATTTCTACTTAATAATTATATCTTTTTCCTAGCTTTAATGTAATTGCTTCAATATAGTGCACTATCTTATAATATACTGCACTATGCTAAATTATATTCTACTAGTAGATTTTTATACTGTGTAGTAAATAATTCTGATTAAGATATTTGATCATTTGTAATAATAAATGATTTATTTTATATAAATAGTCTAATTTTAGCAATCATTAAAACCTGTGGGACAAAGTGGTTCAATCAGGGCTCTGTAATTCCTTAAATTCAAACCATTGACATAATCCAAGGCTAAGATTGGATTCAGCTGCACCTTGAGAGTCTGAGAAGGGGTTTAGAGAGCAAGAGAATCCTTTCTGCACCTCCTGACTCAATGGCAGGGCTCCTTTAATAAATTTTGTCTAAGTCTTCCACCCTCACCTGTGAATAGTATTTTTTCAGTGGAAAAATTAATAGTGGAAAGACATTATGACTAGAAATCTATCAAACCTGGTCATTGAACATGGAAATGTAAAGAAGTTTCTGTGCTTTTTGTGGTATTTCATTTACACAAAGACCACATCTCTCAACTCCTTGATTCTGTTCTAAATATCTGTGATGGGAGATTGCATGTGGAACTTAACTCTTTGGTACTTTTAGTGATGCCTATGCCATTATTCTAACACATGATCTGTTTTGCTTGGAAAATGCTTCATTAAAAAAGAGATCTTGAGGTCCTTGGTGTCTACTGATTCCGGTTTCTGGAACTGCCATATGGCTACATTGTGCCTATGCAGGTGATTAATGAGTAGACCTGGCTTGCATTTATGGATGTTTATATCTTAGATGTTTCACTTCCCAAAATGAGAAGTTACTTGATCACACAGAGCAAAACCACAAAAACTTGTCTTCCCAACAGCTGTCTTTTTCCTAAGGAAACAAAACCTTTTGTTCCTTTGGACTTCATCTTTTATAATGTATCACGTGGACTGGTGAAAAAGATGAGCACAGTGAACCATGGGAGAGAAGAACAAATAACCTGAATTAGTGTTCATTAAACCATTCAGTATTCAGATATGGCTGTGCTGTGGTCTACATGTTTCTAATTAAATCACATTTGATTTTAGATGAAGCCTTTATAATTTTCTTTCTTAACCAAAATTGCCTAGTGGGATTCAGTCTGGAAAAGTCCGTGGTGTTTGTTTTATTGTTTCCTTGAAGGCTGATATCTTAATATAGATGTTGTAGGAAAACAATTCCAACTTGCCACAGTTATATTTAACTTTATGAAAGAATTTTAAAATTAATGGATCAAAAATTTTATCTTTTTTTTTTTTTTTTTTAAAATCAAGGCAAAGTTGTGGAGAATTCCTATACAATGGAAAGTTAATATTTCTTTCTTAATTAATCCAAAGGGAGCATATTGGTACAGTATCGGAATACATTAATGCTGTGTTGGATGACTTGATGTTCTCTACATTTTAATATTGCAAAAAAAAGGGAAATGTAACTTTCAGGTGGGTGTAAGAAAATAAGGTCAAATAAACAGAAAGTTTAGTTGATCTACTGGGTTGGATAAAAGATATTTTTTAATTTTCAAAGGGAATATAACCAGGGAAAAGGTGGAAGGGTGTTCATGCAACAGAAAATATCTGTTGTATAAATAGGAGTTAGATTTTATAGGAAGGGCTTACAGCAGGTCTTTAAAATGGTAACTTGTTGTTATTGTTGTTTTGTGGAAAGGTATAATGATTATGCTATGATCCTTTTGAGCAAAAGTATTGAATGTCACGTTTATGTCAACCCTGCTAAGTCTTTTAGCCCAATGTTACTTAAATATGTCCAATGCTTGGAGCTTGCCTCTTGGCACAGGCATGCACGTGTAATGCGGGTTAGATGAATATCATCTTCAGGCAATAACTAAGCAAATCTGTTTCAGTCCTGTTTCCTCTGCTGAACATGGTACTCAGTGAGAGTGAAGAATATTCACAATATCTTATATATTAACTTCCTTTCAGAAGAATGAAACCCAAAAGATATTGTTAGCTACCAGAATGATTGGCACCTGCACTATGCTGGTGGGGGAATCTGAAGGTGAAAGATTTGGTAATAGAATTCACGCGGTTGGCCCGCACATCTAGGGTTGCGTGTGTTGTTAGTATCTGACACATTGTAGCAAGGTTCCTTCCCTCAGAGAAAATGAAGTTCTTTCAGAGAGTGCCCAAGGGGGCAGGAGGCATACTCTGCTTTAAACGCACAACTCCCCCAGTTTGGTTGTTAGGACACTCCCCCGAAATGTGTGAGGTTTGGGCTCAGCTTTCTCCAGCTGAGAAGGCTTAAGCCTCTGTCTCCCTCTGCAGAACATCCACTGCTATTTGAAACTGGAGCAACTGGAATAACTTACTGCCTCCCTGCTGAAACGAACACACACTACAAAGACTCCACTGGGCTCAGAAGCGAGTCAGAGCAAGCCTAATTTAAAGCAGCAGGGAAACCTGAAACCTCATGACTGCCTTGCAGACTCATTGTATTTTATACAATGATATTTCATTGCAAGTTCACAGTTAATAGACACTGAAGGTAAAGCTCTGGATGTCACAGGCAGGGCTGGCACTGCCCCTTTCCTTTTCCTCTTTCTCCTCTGCACAACCTTGTAAATATGAACATCTGAAATTTCCCATTCTATGGTCCTATTTAACAAGCTTGTAATTTGGTCAGACTTCAATTGGGTGGATTGAATTTCTTTGCACAGTCAGCCTTTTGTGTTGGGGAAAGGCATTTACGTCTTCCTGCACAAACATTTAAAACCTTTGCTTTCAAATTACCATGGTTTGTATATGATCTGCAGTGGGTTTAGTAGCTGATAGCTCTGAAGAGCCATTTCTCAGTGTCTGTGCTGGTTCCCCACTATCCTGAGTGCCTCTTGAACATCCCAGATAGGGGCCAGCTTCAGAGACGGAACACACTACAGTCTAAGGGCTGTGCTGTAGTGGAATGTCACAGTCAGACAGAAAACCAGGGCCCAGAGAAAGCAGAGAGAGAGACAGCCTGACTGTATGTCAGAGGATACCAAAGCTACACTAGTGGAACAGAAATGGGCAGGAAATCTGTCAGTGGACTACATTATAAAAAGGGAGAAAAATCACTCCTCTGATCTAGAGTTGTCTGCACAGAGAAGAAGGATGTGCAAAGGCTTTGTAAATGAGTTGTAGGAAAATACGAATCCAAAAAGTTCCTGACTAGAGCTAAGTGTTAGGAACAGGTACGAAGAGAAGGCTAGGACTGGCTGGAAAAATGCGTCACAGGTGGGGACTGCAAAAGGTTTTGCTTCAGTTTGAAGTAGAAAACCAAGTCATAGACCTAGGGAAGCTGAGACTGAAGATGAGATGAGCCCTGGGGAGAAAGATCTGGCTTCAAGCAAGAAAATGTTTGAAGTAGGAGGCAGCCATCCAAATGGGCAGGGAATGAGAAAGATGTGCCAGAAATAAATGAAGAAATTGGAAAATTCCATTTTGTGTTTTCATTCATGTCCTTCAGGAAGGTATGAAGCAAGACAGGAAAGATTTGGAACAGGTACCATTACCTTTGGTGTCATTGGTCCAACCTGCCAATGGTTTACTTTTACCTCATTTTCTCTTTCTTTCTCTTCTCCCTTCCATCAGAGTAAGTCATGGATCAGACTCCTTGCAGCTTTTCTATGTTTGGTGATACCTGCAAAGAGTTGTTATTTCCCACTTGAGCAGGGCTTTTTGTAAGCCTGGTACTGTTACAGATGGAAAGTCTGGCTCCCAGAATGCCAGGATTATGCCAATATTTCACAAAGTGATGCTTTCAAATAAAGCACCTGGTCAGAGTGAAATATAACTTCTTTTCATATCAGGTACCTGTTCACTCATGAATGACTTCCTCCTCTTCTTAAGCCTAATTATCTGAATTTTGCCACCCCAGGCAAAGGTGTCATCAAAACAACCTGTCTCATCTTCAGTTTCACAACTTGACCACGAAAAAGACTATGGAGAGGAAAAAAATGGAGTATATCTAGCAGAACACTGAAGAGGCTTATGGCAAAACTAGCAAACTGGACTTCTCAAAAAGCAGTGAGACCTAGGCTAGCCAGCATTGCTGGGGATCACAGGTGTCAAGCCTTTCTCATTCAGCTCACTCTTTACTGCAGACTTGTTAAACCTGCGCAGAAAAGGAGAAGCTAGGTCTACCTTTCTGTTGCAAAGATCATCACACGTTGCAGTTTTTAAGCTTACCTGTATTTCATACACTGATAATATTTTGTCAAACTCAGCAAGACAGTAAATTTTTAAATTATTTTCTTCAACTGTAGTATACACATAAGATTTTGGGGGCAATATGGAAGACACTACATAAATGTGTTCCTATGTGGTGATAGATATGTTCTTGCTGCTTTATCAGTTGCAACCCACAGTATGAAGTAGTGAGTATTTCCCCCCACACCTAAAAATCCAAACCATATTTTTAATTGATTTCAATGAATCATAGAACTATAGTATCATAGAAGCCCTAGGTTGAAGGGACCTTAAGGATCATCTGGTCCAACATTTCTTGGCAAAAGCACAATCTAGACAAGACGGCCTAGCTCTCTGTCCAGTTGAGTCTTAAAAATGGTAAGTTTGGGGAATCCACCACTTCTCACATAATGGGGAGATTATTCCAACGGCTGATTATTCTTCCCATGAAAATTTTCCTCTTGTTTTCAATCAGAATCTACTCAGGACTAACTCGTACCCATCACCTCTCACTTTTTCCACATGACTCATTGTAAAAAAGGAAGTTTCCATCTTCTTTGTATGCACCCTTTGCATACTGAAACATGGTGCTAGGATGCCCTTTAAGCTTCTTTTCTCCAGGCTGGACAAACCTGGTTCTCTCAGACTTTCCTCATATGGCAGGCTCCCCAGTCCTTTGGTCATCTTTGTGGCCCTTCTCTGGATGCTCTCCAGCCTGTCTGTATCTTTCTTTTATAGCATGGACCAAAACAGAGCACAATATTCCAGATGTGGCCTGACCAGCACTGTGTAGAGTGGGATAGTGATTTCTTTATCTCTGCTGGTGATGCCCTTGTCGAGGTAACCCAGCATCATATTGGCTTTATTTGCTGCAGCAGCAAACTATTTACTTACATTGAGCTTCTTGTCCACCAGGAGCCCCAGGTGCCTTTCCATAGAGCTGCTTCTCAGTTGGGTAGATCACAGTCTGTGCTCCTCTCCTGGATTATGTTTTCGCATGTACAGGAGCTTACCCTTGTCCTTGTTGAACTTCATAAGGTCCTTGTTAGCCTACTCTTTCAGCCTGTCCAGGTCTTCCTGCAGGGTGGCTCTCCCTTCCAAAGTGTCCATTTCCCTACTCGGTTGGTATTGGTAACAAACTGTATCAGGGTACACTTGATCCTATGATCCAAATTACTGATGAAGATACTAAACCGTGTTGGGCCCAATATCGATCCCTGGGGGTCTCCACTTGTGACAGTTGCCAGTTGGAAAGGGAGCTTTCTGCCATCCTTCTCCAGGTGTGGTCAGTCAGCCAATTCCACACCCACCACATGGACCACTTGTCCAGACCATCACACATCAGTTTCTGTAGGAGGAGGCTGTGGGAAACCATATCAGCGCCTTGAAGATACCCAGGTAGACAACATTCACTTCTTGCCCCATGTCAACTGAGCAGGTTATTTTGTCATAAAAGGCAATCATCTTTGTGAGGCATAATTTATTTTTGGTGAATCCATGCTGGCTTTTCCTAATCATATTCTTCATTTGACTGATGGACCCATAATTTCCTTGATTCTCCTTTAGGCCTTTGTAGATGGGGATGATATTAGCCTTTTTGCAGTCTTCTGGGATGTTTCCCCTGATCTCCATGACTTTTGAAAGACAAAATATCGTATTAGTTGACATTATCACTAACAATAAATTATTGTCAAATCTGATTACGTTGCATATGAAAATTTGTTTTCACAACACCCTAAAACTTTCTCTTGAAGTCAACGTTTTGGAAAAGTAGTCCCGTCAGTCAATCAATTTTATCATTAATACTACAACAAGGAAACTTAAAAAATGTGAATGCAAGGATTCTTGAAAATACTGTAAGTGATTAATATTGTGAATGATGTGACCAGACAAATTTCAAAGGAAAAATTAGCATCATTGCTGTAGATTAAGTGACCTGGACATTGTATTTCAATTTCCAACTGCAACATGTCTATGTCGCATCATGGTTTCGATGTAGTACTGGTATGCCAAAAAACACTCTTTGTTCTATGTTACCATGCAGTAGTCAAAATACTTTATGAAGTGCATTTATATATGCCTTATATTTTCCAAATGTCTTTGCATCAGACCTTCTTTAATTGAGTAAGTAATGTTTGAAGATGCTCCTAGCCTCTGGGACTTGAGTCAACAACTTGCCTCTAGTTAAGTAGGACAAAAAAAAAAGGTAAATTATTCTAGTTCTAATTTCTCTTTCTGAACACTAGAGACAAACTTTTTTTTTTTTCTTGTGGAAATGCCTAACAAATCCCTTGTTACCACAACAAAGAGATGGAAACTTACTTCTTTTTCTCTATAAATATGACATACACGTAGATATTTTTTTTTACTCAGTCTCACATCCTATCACAATTCAGACAAGAGTAATCCCAGTGCTTTAGATCCCTGCTTTGAAGTGCAACATAAGATTATGTGAAGCAGAGTTCAAGACATATTTGCCATTCTTGAAATATCTTATTGAATAACTACTCAGTGTTCTGGTTTTGTAGCATTTGTTTTTGGTTCACAGAGTCATCTCACAAGCAGTTTGGAAATTATTTAAGATCCTAATAGCCTTTTAAAATTATTAAAAGAACATTTCATTACCCTTGTTATTTTAGTATCGTTTAACTCTTTAATTAATTTAAATGTCTTCATTACTGTATTTGTTGTTATTCATGTTTATCTTTGCTAATTTTGGAAATGCTATCATTAGATTAAAGCAGAAAGTGAAGACTTAGGTATCTTACATATAATGAATTTAAAATTTGGTTATCAGAATCCCTCTACTTCATAAAAATAAATCAATGTAGTTCAATATTTCTTCTGAAAAAAAGACAATACCTGGATACAAAAACATTGTATTAGATTAGCTGATAAAGCACATATCTGTTATAGCTGGATTTTAATTAATTACTCCTAGATGTATTTGAGTGGGAAATACTGAATTGCTGATCACTCTGAGAGTATGGAACTGTCATGCAAACAGAAGGCCTCCTGAGAAATTTTAGTACTGCTTCTTATATTTGATAGGACCATTCATTAGATCATTAGTTAGATTACCACAACTTTTTTAAAGGAACCAAGTTTTTCTAGAAGGCTGAAGACATCACCTGAGATCTAAGTACATAACTTTTTGAACCTTGCATTTAGCAATACTAGTATCTTTACTATCACCCCCATTCTCTATCTCCTTGCTTTCCTTTGAATAAAAGCTGAGCTGTAGGAAAATCAGTTAAATGAACAATATACATTCTACTTTGCTGACAGAATATTGAGTTGAGTGGGATTAACTGAAATATAATAATAACCAATCTCTTGCTTGGTATATTGAGCTGCATTTTAAGAACAAAATTTGTCAGAGCCATAGCTCCTACCTAACAAGAAAAGTTTGAGTTATTTCAATACTTTCCAGCTAAGTTTTAGACAAAGTTAGAAGTTTGTATTCCATAGAATCATTCTCTGTAGGACAAGCTGCCATAAGAAAATTGTTTATATAATTCATAGACACCACTTCACCTTACCCCTGCTTAAAGTGCTACACATTTCTGGAAGCTGCTGTAGTTTTTATATGTATTTTGGCTCAAGGGTCTATATCAGGGTCTTTTTATTGTGAGATAGGAGGAAAAAAACCATGACCAGTGGACCGTTTGTTTACATGTGACTGTTTTTCAGTCTTGCAATAGGGTCTCATCTACTTGCCATTATGCCAATCTATTATTGGTGCTCTGCTGTCAGTGTAGAGATATTCTTGTCCTTTTGTATCCAATCCACTCATTTCAGCAGATGCTCATAAAAGTGTCTAAAATGAAAAAATTGTTCCTGTCTTCATAAATATTTAAGTTGGGAACTGACCTTCTTGATTCTGATTCTAACCTTTTTTAGAGCAAGAGTCATAAAATTTCATCCAGTAACACCTTCCGCAGACACATCCCATGTCTTGATGGCAACAGTTGGCAGATATTTGGATACTTATGCAAGCAATGAAACTACCTGGGCTGCCATTAAAATTGAATCCTTTACTTTCATCTATCGATATGAGGTATGCCGCATAATTTCAGCAGCTCCTGTGCAGTATGCAGTTAAGGTACATTAATTTAATTTTTAGAATGGGTGTATTAGGCAAAAATCTTGAATAAAAAGGTGCTGATTTTTTTTGGGAAAAAAAAAATCCCTGAAGATAGTGCTATAATTAAAAGAAACTAAAGTGAACATATAGGACAGATCACTGAAAGATAAAATTTTTATTTTAAACAATGCTAAAAGTGGTTCCCAAAAACTACGATAAACCTCACTGAAAGAGCTAGATATCAGATTAGTCGGCCAAAGTAATTGTAGCAAAACCACCAAAATCCTTGCTTTATCCATGCAGCTGATAGAGGAATGTTTTATTCTATTCAAATCCTTTGATTTTGATACATCCACATGAAAAAAATGTAATTTAGATAAATTTATTAATTTCAGGATCACACAAGCTTTGGTTGTGCTACCTTCTGCTTGTGTTATGGTCTTTCTTCTCTGATTGCTGTATTAAGAACACAAGAATATACTGCAGAAAAAGAAAGGCTGCATTGTGCCTAAGTGTTGATGTCCCTACAAAACCTGAAATGGGAACATAAGTTACCTGATAGTAACTCCCAAGCCATGGACTTGTAAGTTAAGTACTTGTTAAGCAGAGTACATGTGAAATAAAATATGTAGATGATGATGTATTTTGTTACCAGTTCTTGCTCTCTGTTTTTTATTCCTGCAAGTATGTGCGGAGTGCTAAGGCATCCAAGCTAGACAGAATTCAAGAAGAGTTTGGGTGATACTCTCAGGTACATGGTGTGACTCTTGGACACAGTCCTGTGCAGGGGTAAGAGCTGGACTCGGTGATCCTTGTGGGTCCTTTCCAACTCAGCGTATTCTGTGATTCTGTGAAGACTAACTTGTAACAGTTGGGTCACTGAATGTGACAGAGATAAATGCTCTAAACCTCCTTTTTTTTTCTTGATAATTTTCTTAATGTAGCTGACAAGAGGACTGCTTTGGTATTTGTATTTCAGCTGATATAAGTTGTATCTTCTGTTCTATTTCATGTCTCAAACAGCCTAGAAAATGTACAGTATGATAAACTGTATGGTCAGACAGTAGAAACAGCAAAGATTCTGAAAACTTCTGTTAGATAATGCACTGCAAAGTACATAATTAGTTGAATTGAATTATGGGACGTGGGATATCACTTCTTGGCTAAATTAAAAAGAAAAATTTTCTTAGGGGAATTGAAATTTTATTTATAACTTCTGAAGTACTTCTTTCTATGTAATTTATCCTGCTAGTCGAATCTGTGAATTCATTAGGTCAGATAATAGTGACCTGCTTACAAATCGTTTCCTTAATGAAGCTGTCTTAGAAGGAGCGAAGGAAACCACTTGTTTCTGTAAAACTATGATATTTCAAACTACTTGAAAAGAGACTTTTGATACAGCATAACTTTGTGAAAGACATATAATTACTTGATAAACTTTCAAACTTTCAAACTACTCCAGTAATTAATACATCTTCTTGTTATGGGTGAATCACTATATCAAATAGTTCATAATTATTCATGAGAATGCAAATGCAGAAAGAATAAGCTGATTAATCTTTACTACTTTGGAGAAAGAGAAACCCTAAATTAATATGTTCATGTTTTCTTTTTCCTGGGTTCTGTTCTAATGATAGGAAGGTCAGTATCATTTTGTCATCTAAGGAATGAATTGGCAATGGAGCCAGTATTCTCTCTGAATGATTTCAGGATGTGTCTCAAGGGGAATATTTGTTACAGGTATCAGTGTGTTTTTATAAAAGCACACTAGTCGTCATGACAGATTCCAAGACGATTTGGGCCATGAGCTTAAAGGCTCCTGTCAGAGCCTGAAGATTTTGTGTATATGTAATGGTACAAGCACTGATCAGCAATAGTCAAAATGCCTGTATGTTATCAACACTGTTTCAGTCACAACCCCAAAACACAGAACCACATAAGATACTATGAAATAAATTATCCCCTTCTGAGCCAGACCCATTACAGTATATTTTTGTATTAATATTATTGTTAGGTGAGAATATTTGTTTACTTTTGATCTTTAACTGTATGAAAGGAAAATACTCCTGGAAGTAAGAAGCCATGGTTTTTTGAACTGAGCTTCTTCAACACACAGGTTGTGTTTGTTTCTTGCTTTGTGTCTGTCTCATATGAATGGTCACAAGAAACTGAATTACCTCTTTATATGGGGAAGTAGGATATTGAACTTCAGTTCTATGCTGGAAAATGAATGAAACTTTGGACATATCGTTATTAGAGAAAGGCCTGAAAATGGTGGGAGAAGAGTTGTGCATGGCTAGGCTACAGAGGATATGTGCACATCCTCACCTGTGTCCCTGCAGCATCAACCAGCTAGCTTGATTAGCTTTCTGTCATCTGATTATCCTTACCCTGAAGAGAATCAAAAACATGTGTCTGGTGTGTTCCACTGCCTCTTGTCAAATCAGAAGCTTCCAACACGGAGATTGCTACAAACAAAAGTCTAGAGGTCCTAAAGAGTCTCTGCTCCTTCTGTGATCATCATCTGAAAATATTTTTATGCATACCAACTTTACCAATTGTTAATGCAAAATAGAATTTAAAGTGTAAATATAATTTCAAACAGAATGGTACATTGTCAAGAAAGAGAGGAAATCTAATTTCATATATGTTAATACATGTCATAAACTTGATCCTTATGGTTTCACGGTTCCAGAAAAACATGAGCCCAGGAAGTGCTATGCGTTAAAACTGATTGGAAAACAAATAAAATACATATAAATACTTGTCAAGGATATTGTAGCCAGAAGTTGCTTATTTTTTCATACCCACTGCTATTTCATACACATTTATGTGTATTATTTTGGCTCTTCTAATGTGATAATAACCATTGTAAAGATATACCATATTGTTTCTATAATAATCTTGATGGTAGACCAGTGCAGCTTTTGATGAAGGTATATAGTTGATCTATATCTATAGGTACTGTATGAACACAATCAGATTGTGCTGGGTCTGGCTGAGCCAGAATTTGTTTCCCCGTAGGAGCCCTCACAGTGCTGTGCTCTGCATTGGTGTCGATAACACACCCATATTTTGGCTACCACCGAGCGCAGCACTCACTGTTCAGTCAAGGACAAGATCCTGGGAGGGGACACAAATAGGCCAGCTGACCTGCACTGACCAAAGGGATATTCCATACCATATGATGTTAACCCAGATATAAAAGCTGGGGCAAGAAGGAGGAAGGGGGGGCACTCATTGTCTCCCATGGCTGCCTGCTAACATCTGACACGTGTAGGGGCCCTGCTTCCCAGACACGTGGCCGACCATCGCTGCACACGGGATGTAGAGATTAGTTGCTGCTTCTGCTTTTGCTATTTGTATAAATATAAACTGCCTTATCGCAACCCACGATTTGTGCTGGTTTTTTTTGTTTCCACCCTTATTCTCTCCCCTGTCCAGCTGGGAAGGGAGGGATAGAGCGGCTGGGTGGGCACCTGGCATTCAGCCAAGGTGAACCCACCACACAGATTGATTCACTTTCTGTTTGGTAATAGGAAGTAAAATTTTCAGTAATGGTTTTAAGAACATTCAGGTTTATTTTCTTTATGTACAGTGAAAACAGTACGACGTTAAAGGTCACTTACATAAATAGTTTGCATTGACGCTGGATCATAGAGTAAACATAATATTAAGCAGAAAAGTTCTTTCTAAAAGCATTTTCATGAGATTAAAATAATTTAAAATGTAATTTAACTCCCCCCAATACATATTGTTACTATGATTATATTTTCCTTCATTTCTGAGTTGCATCAAAGACTAATGTAATGCCTAGTAGTTCGAGGTATTTATTAAGTCGAGATAGAGAGAGAGAGAGTCTTCAGAAAATAGGTTTTTCCTTTTCTTATCAGAGAAGCCAAAAATAGTTCACTCGCTTCCCCCAGACAAACAAGTCTCTCAGGACTGACCCAAATCTTATCATTCAGAATCCAATAAAAACTATTCTTTTTCAGACAGAAAGGTCCCTATTTAAGGTACTGTTTCTCCAGGAGCAGAACCCTAGAGACATTGTGGAAACACATGTTTCCTGGCAAAGAAGCTCTCAGGCATTTCCTAGAGCCAAGAGAGTTTATTCCCAGCAAGCACTGCCAATAATGGATTTTTTACTGCTTTGGGGATAGCTCAATAGAAAGTTCCTTGCAGATTATGGGAATTTTTCTCAATTTACTATTTCTGTTATTGATTCAAACCAGACTATTCCTAATTTCCATTCCTGCTCAAAGAATAGTTTTGTGGATTTTTATCCAAGCAGAATTCAACCTTTATGAGACAGATTGCTGTGATACCTCATAATTACTGTTTCTTTTAGCTGACTATATGTTGGAATTTCTGCTGAATTAGCCTATTCCTTGTAAATTAGATCATATACCAAAATGTTGAATTTATCAGTATGAGTTTGATCTGCTGTCATAAGATAGCTGAATTTCACATAAGTTGTGCAAAGTTTAACTTTTATAATAAGAAATTAGGCTTCAATACTTAAACTGGCACTTCTGCTCAAACTGTTTCCATGTATTCTCATGGTTTTCTATCTCTTCTCATTTCTTTGTGTAACTAAAATAATAATGCATACTGTAGAAGTTAGCAAATGAAATTGAAATTTCAAATCTTTCATTCTTTAAACATTTTCTCTTCCCACTACATGATTTCCTAGCACAAAAATTCTAATGTATTTTTCACATTATTCCTGTCCTTTTTCATGACCCTTGAAGTCTCTGAGCATCATATATCTGTTTTTCTTTATTTTGCAAACAGGGATGCAGATAGCTGGAAACCCCCCCCCCACACACAAGTAGATCTGTGTAGAACAGAGCTCTATGGAAAATCAGCATGCAAAATCAGTGTGCAGACTGAGACTTTAGCAAGATGTGGTGGTGGGTTTGTGATTACTGCCTTTGAGAGAAGCCATAGAGGATTAACATTAAGAATAGAAGTGTTTGGAAGTGGAATGCGTGTGTTTTGGGAAATGTAGGTAGCTAGTTAATGGAAACGTGGATATCTGTCCATGAAGGTGCTTCCCTAAGGTAAGAGTTTTCAAGAGTCATCATTGGGGCAGTAGAGGAAGCCCAGACTGCAAGATGCTCAAGATCATGGTAGCTGCCTTAAATTACTTATTTTTTTTACTCCACTGAATCTGGCAATGGCAAACAATGGCAAGTGGTACCTGTTGTTATAAACTTGGACAGAGAGGTAGATAGGTAACTGACCATTCACTGGATTTCTCTTGGTCCTTTCCCAAAAAGTAATCTGCAATTTTCAAACACAAGAAATAGAAAGGCTCATACACTTCTGTTCTTTTACATTTCATTGTACATGGATGCAGTTTTATAGTGTCAAGCTAATCTATGTGCAGACAAACTAAACCAGGGACTCTGGGATGTCAACTGTGACATCTACTAAGAATGCTCTTGCAAACTTCAAAGCCCTTCTCCCTGACATAGTGGAACAGTCTACATCTGTATTTCAGTGAAGTGGTCTTGCTGTGAGCATGAAGTGGAGAGCGTTCATGTTCTAAGTCACTCATTCTTGGAAAACATTCTGACAGACTGTAGGCTTGCAAGAAGGGACTCATCCTGTGTGTGGTTTCTGTTTGCTTTTTTCCTGGACCTGATGACTGTCATGACTTGAAGATGCATGAGTATGTCCTGCAAGCAGGTATTTGGCAGTTCACAGGGTCGTTCACAGGGTAGGGAACATCCAGGAGACTGAGGATGCTGATGGGGCATCTCTGTTCCTGGAACCTCCTGCACCAACCAGAATTGATGCTCAATGTTGCATTCACTAATAAGGAAAAACCTGCTGGGGATGTGTCAATTAATGGCAGCCTTGGCTGTATTGACCATGAAATAGTGGAGTATAAGATTCTGAGAGGAATGAGGAAGAAGACTTGCAGAGTACTGACCCTGGATTTCAGGAGAGCAGGCTTTAGCTTAATCAGGGGCTGATAGGTGAAATCCCATGGGAGTCACTTCTGAAGCACAAAGGATTTAGGGAAGGATAGGAGTCCTTTTAGGGCTTTTTCCTTCAGACTGATGAACTGCTCCATCCTGGTACTGAAGCAAGCAAGTTAGATTTAACAGGAGATCCTTGTGACTAAACAGCAATACAAAGGATTTAGGGAGATGCTACAGAGGAGAAATTTACAGATCTTTCCTATATAGGAGTGTAAGGATTAATGTTATGAAAGCCAAAGGTACATAATGCCTGATAAGCTTCATCGCCTTCTAGGCTGAAATGACTAAATGAGTGAGGAGAAAGCTGTGAATGTCATTTATCTTGTCTTTGCCAGGGATTTAGATATTGTCTTCTACAACATTCTTGTACATGTGTTAGGAAATTATGGTCTTTATGGATGGATAAAATGTAGTCAACCAGGTAGATAAAATTCTGGATGATTGGACTCAGAATGTCATGGTTAACAGGTTGCACTCTGGCGGTGGAATACAGAATGGGTTTTTACTATTATCTGTTCTCTTTAACAGCTCAGTGAATGAAGTGCTGTAGTACACACTCGTGATATATACAGATAACAGTGAACTGGTGCCAACAGTTGGTATGACAATGAGCAATGCTATCATCAAAAAGGACCTAAAAAACTATAAAAACAGGCCAAAAGTAATCTCATGAAATTCAACAAGAACAGATGCAAAAGTCTGATGTTTGGTAAGGAAAAGTCCCTTGTGTTGGTACAGTTTGAGGATTGCCATGCTGGGGAACTGCTGTGTGCAAAAGGCACTGTGGTCCTCATGTGCAGTGAGCCGAATGTGAACCTGCATCTGCACTGGCTGCAGAGAAAGCTAGCAGTCTCCTGGGCTGCGTAAGAAGGAGTATGGCCAGCATCTTGAGGGAAGGGATTATCCCCTTTTACATGGTTCTCGTTAAAACATACTATATCCAGTTTTGGGCTATACGGTATAAGAGACGTAAACTGTGAGTGAGTTAAGCAAGGGACCACTGAGACAGATGGCAATAAGAGAATTTGCCCAAAGAAGAGATGCTGAGAGATGGGGACTCTCTCAGCTCAGAAAAGTGATGGCTTTGGGGATACCTAACAGCAGCCACAAAGTACCTCTGGAGAGATTATCAAGAAGATGGAGTTAGAATCTTCATCATGTGGAAGGACAAGGGGCAACAGACACAGAGTATTACAAGAGAAGAGAAGGTTTTTCACCGTAAGGATAGTCATATAGTGGAGCAGGGTGCCCAGAGAATTTGTGCTGTCTCCATTCTTGAAGATTTTCAAGATAAAGCTCTGAGCATCCTAACTCAATACCATAGCTGTCCCTGCCTTGAGCAAGTTGTTGAGCTACAGATGTCTTGTGGTTCTTTCCAACCTGTGATATCCTATGATTGTGTGGTTTTCCTTTAAATCAGATTAAGGCAAATGAAAAGCAGAGCAACAGTAAAGGGAAAGAAATGTTTTAGTGGCAATTTTTAATAATACATTCAATCTCATGCAAGTCCTAAAGTTGAAAACAGAAAGATGGATGCACTCATTTCTCTAGTGGAGGTTATGTTTATAATATATTTATGAAATAAAAAAACCATTTAAGGTTTAAATTTTTACAAAAAACAGTTAGTAGAAATCCTTATAGGCCAGAGCACTCTGTTTACAATCTTGAATCAAATGATTTTTTTCCTGAGCCTGTCTGTATAAAAAAATCATTATTCCTGTCTTTCAATAAAAAAAAAAATAAATTCTCATCAAACTTCTTCCAGCATTTTTACATTTTTATGTATTTTTTTATTGTAGAAATTTTGAACTACCTAGTCAAGCCTTAGTTATCAACATCCCCTCCATTTATAGGAGAGAAATAGCTTTTACAATGAGACGTGTCATACCCTAGTTTTAGCTGCTTTGCTAGTGCAGATTTGGGTCTTGACTACATTTCTTGTCTGTAATATCGACAGCAGCAGCTTTTAAGGTGCTTTTTGATCCTTGGTGGTATGTGCAGTTTCAGCTCACTGCTGTTTTTAAAGCTGAGACCAATATATGGCTGGGTAGATGGTAGATTAGGTTGGATCCTGCAGTACTACCTCATATTCTGCCTGGCATAAGCCTGGCATGCTGGGCAATGCTCTAGGCAGAGGCTGTGTTAATTTAGCTTTTATTCGTGAATGTTGGTGTGCATCTGGCTGAATGTCTTGTATAAATACTTACCATATGCTGCTCTCTATGTGATAGAATGCAGCTGTTACCAGGATGAATATTCCATCATTTGACTGATAAAACAGTGATTTTTTTTAAACATTAAAAGCCTTAAGAAAGCCTGTTGTATAAAAGACAATGTTATCCACTGGTTTTGTTTATTTCTGGAATGTTACAAACCTTGTGTTTGTTTGACCTCTTTTGTTCTAGTTTGGTTTTGTTTTGGTCTTTTTTGGTTTGGTTAGTTGGGGGTTTTTTTGCCTTTTTTTTTAGGTTTTTTTTGTTTTATTCCTGATAGAAAAAGAGTGAAAAAGACACAAATTAGTAATATCTGTGCCCTCTGATAGGCTTGTGAAACTTCATATAAACCAAGAATATGAAGCAATACTTCACAGAATGGTATGGATGTTTATGAACATTATGGACAGATTTATATGTCCTTATAAATTTTTCACGCTGGGGACTGTATAATATGGTGGGAATTGAATTAATATTCATACTTTATGTGGTGCTGTAATACTACTGCCGTAATCACTACAAGTTCTGACAATATTACCTAGTTTAGGTATTAAAGCTTAAGTTTTGTGTTAATTAAACTTTTTAAAATTTTTAAAAATGTAACACCAAAAAGAAGATCTGCAAAACCAGGAAAAAGTATTTATTTGACCAACTGATTTTCTGCATTGGATTGGATGGTCTGAAAATATTTGTACCTTACTGAATCCTGTGAGAAGATGGTAGCTGGCACACATAAACATCATAAAATGAATGTGAATAAAACCATTTTATCTTCAAGTGTCCAAAAATGTCCAGACAGTTTGGTTATTTGTCGGCTAATTGTATAATATGCTGGACTGTAATATTTTCTAAATAGTGGTATGGCAAGGTGAAGTTTTCATCTGTGAGGACACACAAATGTCACTTTCAAAATTGTGTGACACAAATTCTGGGTAGCAGCTAGAATGGGCAACAATTCTTAGGGCGAAAACTTACAAGCAGATTTCTTAAAAAAAGACCACCTTTATGAATGTAGAAACAAAATAATTAGTGATTACTGCAGTGTTCATTGTCTTTCACACTGAAATTTTTTTATTTTTCAATGGGAGGAGAAAAAGATAAAAGGTGCTTTCATGTGCATTTGAGAATATAAGAATGAAGGGGAAAGGTAGGGTGTTTTTGGAACAACTTTTAAAGATTTTTACTCATATTGCAAGCAGAAGTGCCTTAAACCACCCCCACCCCCACCCCCTCCGCTTTTTTTTCTCCTTTTAACAGAAGTACAAGGTCTGTAATTTTTAAATAACTGAACTTCCTTTCATTTTCAATCAGCCATGCCTACCTTGCTCTTGCAGTACTTAAAGACATGAAAGCCTGGTAGGGCACACACAGTCAAGAGTACAAGAAGTCCTGGCTTATGTAAGCTGAAAACGGTGCACCTCTGCAGAGCAGTGCAAAGAAGGCTTATTTCATGCTGTGCAGCTACACTAAAAAGGGAAAATATTACTCCTGGAGGTGAGCAGAAATACCAACATATGCTGTGTGACTTTTGAATGACTTGAAAAATCCTTTTGCTTCAAATGCAGCACCTTGGCTGAAGTCAACGGGATTGTACTTATATATGAGTGAAGAGCTCTCATATGACATCCCTTGTCCCATTCACGATACTCACTGTTCTGCTGAGATCAGAGTCTCTTTTGACGTAAACAGTGTCTGATTTTCTGTGAAAATGTAAAGGGAAAACTTAGTAATCCTTTTCCCTGCCTTGTCTCTGCCCTTCCCCTTGATGATAAAAGAGTCCCTAAGGAGTAGAGTTTGAAAGGATGGAAAACAGAAAAGGGAGCTTCATTTGTCCCAGACTGGACTTCTTTTGACTCTGGTGTTCTGGACTGTGTCATGGAGGTGAAATCTCGGAAGACAAATTGGTTGACATCCTTAGATATCATCTTTTTAATCCTCTAGAACCTTTAGCTGAAACCATTGTTAGAGTTTCACTTTGATTCTGAAAAACAATGAATTTGATAAATAAGCCATATTACTTGTTTTCCAACAACTCGTAGTTAAGGGTGTTCACCATTCTGTTTGGGAACCTCTGTAAAAGGATTTAAAAAAGTTATACCAAAATCTCTTTTAAATGCAAATTACTTAAGAGGAGAATTTAATTTAATGTAAAGTATTCAGTGGGGGATCAGTATTCAAACCTTGTTGCTGTGTATTGACTAACTGCCTCAGAGGCAGATTTGCTGTAAGAAATTTGAGAGTGCTCTGATCACATCTCTTTAGGCTCCCTTGCATTTACTATCTGTTGTTTGAGGATGTGTGTAGGAAGGTATCACTGCTCTGGTCAGGAAACCCATGCAAAAATAACCACTAGAAAAGGTTTTAGGGGTAAAGTTCTAAAACTTTCAACTCCATAGTCCCAGAAGGTGAAGACTCAACTTGATGTGAAACAGTCAGGCCCCTGACAATGCTCCCAGTATATGAGAAAGCACCAGCAGTGTTGCTCATAATCCCACTTACTGGATGGCTGTGAGTAATTTGTGCTGCATCTTTAGGACAGCTCGTTTTGCACCCTTCTAGCCCTCCATTTGATATTTTAGGAAGTACTGTTTTTGTCTTCTCACCTCTATGCCACAAGCAAGTAAAACAAATGGACCTACATGGAAGGTATTTAGATAGAGCATTTCAGTGCAAAAATTCTGAATCATAAGAATATTGGATTCACATTCTTTACTAGTATTTTCAATATTTCTTCTGACAGTCTTGTTCATCAATTTAAAAGAAAATTCAGATAGATCCTTTTTTTCTGATAAAATTTAGAGATTATCAATCCTTTTTTAAAAAAATGTTGTTTCAAGATTTTTTTTCAAGATAGTCCAGAGCATCACTTTAAAAATGGAGTTGGTGGTTGAAAGTTGTTTGGTATTTTTATGCATTGGACTTCTGATGCATCTACAAAAACATTGTAGTGTGATTTTTGCCAAGAAACTGTGGTAGGTAAGTAACTGTTCTGATTTTCTGTAATTATCATTATTAAATTTGAACTTTTGAATGAGGATAGACTGTTACTTTGGAGCTCTTTTCCAATACTATTTTCTAGAATCTGATGTCTTAGAATGTTATCCCTGAGCTACATAGCCCAGCTTTCCCCTAGTTGTACCTGTCAGTTCATTTAGAATTCTGAGGTGGATATTTGGTGTCGTTTTGTTTTCTTCTTGTGAGACAATTCTGAGTTGAACAACTTGAATGGAATAGGTAAATATTCCTAAGGGTGAAAGCATACTAATCTTTCCACCTACTAGTCATTCCATGTGCTTCTTAAACCATTAATACGAGTACCAGAAGATAGGAGTAGAGACAGAGAGATGTGCTAAAATAATAATTAAAAATTTTTTTTAATTGGAATCTCTTAATAAACAGTTATGTATCTTTGCAATATCTTGGCTTTCACTACTTACAGTGTAAATTGATCTGCCTTTTCACTATTTGGGCAGAAAATTCCCACTTCATGCATGGAATTATAAGACTTTCAAGAACAAAGATACAGATATATAAACATATATATAAAGGCATGTGTGCCCTCTCTTTTGTAAAAGTGGGGCTTTTACTGTATCTGAAGCTCTACTGTACATAGTTCTCTGTAATATCAAATCACAACATACTTCACTACAGGAAAAAAAAGAGAAATTAAATTATTCAACTGCTGTCATTCACTATTTGCTAAGATAAATTATTTTAATTTCAGTTTTCTTAACTATAGTGAAATGCAGCCTATGATAATACCATACAGTTTAAACTTCAGAGAAATATCTGGTCTAGGGAAAGTGTCCTTGCCCATGGTAAGGGGGTTGGAACTACATGATCTTTAAGGTCCCTTCCAATGCAAACCATTCTATGATTCTGTGACATCATACTGAGTGAACAAGAAGGTTTAATCTAAAATCGATATTTTAATGTACATAATCTTCTCTTGCCTTGGCGTACATGCTCTAGTTTAATGGCACTCAATGTAAAAATTGCAAAGTATTTTTTATAAAAATAAAGCCCTGATTGGTAAATGTTTGCTAAGCTTTAGATTGTCTGGTGTTTTTTGATAGAAGTAGTAAGTATCATAGATATCTTATTAGCTCTTTCATTACATGTAGCATGATACATAAATAAATAAATTAACTAGAATTAGTAACATATTTTTCAGGCAAATATGAAATAGAAATATTACCCATGGCCAGACTCACCACCTTTTCATCATGTCAGATTTCTCTGGTAACTAAATTTTTCAAAAATTAGTCAATTTTTTGTTACTGTCTTTTAAAGAAATCCCAGACCCAGTGACAAAATAAGTACAGGGTATGCTCCCTCAGGGGAGGTGAAGGGTGTTGCATGAGCCGGCTTTGTAACCGTAAGCAGGATGCTGTCACTTGGCTTATGGTTTTCATGCTCAGATGTTGATCTTGATGCTGCTCTGTGCAGGCACATTGCATCAAAGTAGTTTCAAGTAAATAGCTAACACTAGGCATTCATTTTAACAATGAATGCTTCTGGTCTATATTGAAGATGTCAGGCATTTTGAGATGACAAGCACTTGTTCTGTTTTTAGATGGAGGAGAAGCAAGAAATAAGATAATATTGTTTTCCAAAAGTCAGAGATAAAAAGGAAGAAATAAAAAGACCCCATGAATAATTGCAGTCCATTTTTTAAAATCTAATTATTTTTCAGATCTGTCCAACATCTTTTCTCTCTGTTCCACCTGCTGTGTTTCTTTTTTTTTTGTGTTTCTTTTAAGTATACCCTTACTGCTTATCCTTTTATTTTTTTCACAGGCCTCTTCTTGCAACACATCTGACAAAGGCACCAAGTTTCAGTAGATGGGAACTAGCTTGAGGATCCACAGCTTGGACATATTTTTTGAAACTGTTTTCGTCACTTGGCATAGTCGTGAGAGAAGCCTGCTCCCATGGGGTTTGACATTTTAACAGGAATGAAAGAAATTTATTTTTTCATGGATTAGTATGTCAGCTTCCTGGTTTGCTAACTTGGGATCCCCTAGAGGCACCCAAATAGAG
The DNA here is from genome assembly GCA_013396735.1 of Grallaria varia. Taxonomy (NCBI): domain Eukaryota; kingdom Metazoa; phylum Chordata; class Aves; order Passeriformes; family Formicariidae; genus Grallaria; species Grallaria varia. Next base: position 107,285 of record VWZG01005589.1, read on the forward strand.
ATTTTATTTAGTCTGTGTTTCTTTCATAGAAGAGGTATCTTATAATCTTTAAAGATAATATTATGTAGTAATACTTAGATTTGTAAAATTTAACTTCAACTTTTGAAACAAAGCTAGGAGATGCTGGGAAATAGTGTTATTCAGGAAATGATCAGAGAGCAATCTCACGGTGGAGGGCAGGTATCTGAAGTAGAAGTCAGCTTGAGGCATAGTGTATGCTTATGCAGAAGGAGGTCATCAGGAATATTCGGCATGGATTCACCAAGAGGAAATCATGCTTGACCAATCTGATAGCCTTCCATGATGACAGGGCAGAATAGGTTGATGAGGGGAGAGCAGTGGATAAATATTACCTCGATTTCAGCATGGCTTTGACACTGTCTCCCATAACATCTTTGTAGGCAAGCTCATGAAATGTGGGTTAGATGAGTAAACAGTGACATGGATCAAGAACTGTCTGAATGGCAAAGCTTAGAGGATGGTGATCAGAAGAGTAGAATCCATTTGGAGGCCCGCAGTCAGTGGCATTCCTCAGGGATCAGTGCTGGGTCCAGTCTTTTTCAACTTGTTTGTCAATGACCTGGATGAAAGAGTAGAATGAACCCTTGGCAAGTTTGCCGGTGATATGAAACTGTGATGCCATTCAGTGGGACCTTGATAGGCTGGAGAGTTGGGCAGAGAGAAACCTAATGAGGTTCAACAAAGGCAAGTGCAAGGTCCTGCATCTGGGGAGGAACAACCCCAAGTACCAGCTGCGGGGGCTGACCTACTAGAGACCAGCTCTGCTGAGAAGGATCTGGGCGTCTTGGTTGATGACAAGTTGCCCATGAGCCAGCAGTGTGCACTTGCAGCCAGGAGGGCCAGTGGTATTCTGGAGTGCACTAGGAAGACCGTGGCCAGCAGGCTGGGGGAGGTGATCTTCCCCCTCTGCTTGGCCCTAGTGAGGCCACATCTGGAATATTATGTCCAGTTCTGGGCTCCTCAGTACAAGAAAGACAAGGAGCTACTGGAAAGGGTTCAGTGGCGGGCCACAAAGATGATTAGGGGTCTGGAGCATCTCTCGTATTAGAAGAGACTGGGGGAGCTGGGCCTGTTTAGTCTAGAGAAGACTAAAAGGGGAGCTCATTAATGTATATACATATCTCAAAGGTGGATGCAGAGAAGATGGTGCCAGACTCATTTCAGTGGTGCCCAGCAACAGGACGAGGAGCAATGGCCATAAACTAAAACATGAGAAGTTTCACCTCGACATAAGAACTTCTTTACATTGAGGCTGGCAGAGCATTGGAACAGGCTGCATGGGAAGGTTGTGGAGTCTCCCTCTCTGGAGACATTCAAATCCCACCTGGACACTTTCTGTGTAACTTGCTCTAGGTGAACCTGCCTTGGCAGTGGGGTTGGACTGGAGGAGCTCCAGAGGTCCCAAACAGCCCTAAGAATTCTGTGATTCCGTGGTTCTGTGCAATGTCAAGGAAACAATGAAAGCTAACGTCAAGCACATTTTTTTCATCGGCAAAACTATATTTTCTTACACTCTTTAAAAATAATGAAATTTATTTCTGTAGAAATAATGTCTGAGCCAAGAATAAAGATCTGGGCAAAAAAACTGGGCTTGATGCTGGCAAAAGTTGACCCTTTTCCTGAACTTCTCTTCCGTATTCCTCACACACACCTCATCATCAGGACATGAGGCCTGGTTACATGAGTATATTTAACTCAAAACAAGAATATTTGTAGCTTGCAGGATTCTTCTGTCACCAAGTGCAGACACATCATACTTTCCTGAGCTCAGGCAGATGCTTCACTTCTAGTGTACAGCTTGATAACCTTCTTCATGTGAAAGCTTTGCTCTGTTCATCTCTCCAGAAGTGATAATTGGAAAATATTCCTGCTCATACTGGTAAACTGTAAAATAGCTAATTTTATTTTTAGCATTTTTGTTATTTTATAAAATATTTGGGCTTCAATTAATTTAGTCTTGGATTAGGAATTGAAAATGACAACCACTTTTGTGTTTAAAAAGATGAACAAATTTAAGTTTGATTTATCACAATGCATTATTTTTGATATTTGTGGTCACTCTTTTTTGTGGTGTTTTTTGGTTTTTTTTTTTTTCCATCTAGAAACCATGTAGAGAATACAGCTTTGAAAATAACTGAGGCTATGGGCGGGAGTCTCTGAAGTCAGCGTAATGCAAAGCTCCTGCAGACATCCATTCAGATGACCATGGGAGATTCAAAACCACTCAACTAAGTGACTAAGTGACTAAATGACTAAGTTTCATGCTGCTTGTTGAACTACTTATCTAAATCATTTATTTCCATATATATGTTTATTAGAAATACAAACCTTGAAACTAAAGATAGTTGAGGTTATGGTGCCTTGACCATGTATCAAAAAACTTAATGATCCCTTACAGTGAAAAAAAAAATATTCTATACAAACTGGACAACCCTACACCAACCTGAGTTGTGAGATGCATGTGTGAGTCAGTTATGGAAGCCCAGTAGGTTAGATTCAGGATGGTTTGAATTTTCTGACTCTTTCAGCTTTCGACATATTCAGTTCTAGCATTTGCTTTAGCAGTGGCATTCACTGCAAGAGAGAGCAAGTTGGTGTGAACATGTGAAGGTGTCACAGACCCTTTGTGATCTGGGCTTCAATCAGTGAACTCCCATTCAAAGAAAAGATGGTGTGTAGTAAATAAAAACAATTGTTTCCTGAACTAATCAGTCAAGTTAGCTGTTCTGGTTCTTTTTTTCTGGATGATTCCAATGGCAGATACTGCGCTAAGCAGAGTTGTGTGTTTATAAGGATAAAGAACATCTTCAGAACGGTCATTTGTATTATTCATTTATAAATGAGTGTTGAAAGGAAAATGAATACTATTTTCTGCTAGTTTCTTTTTGATCTCTGGTGGAGTAAATGTATACTAATTTGAAACAAATTAAAAAAAAAATAATTTCTGAGTGATGCAGACAATCTGTTTTTTCAGCATAATAGACTTCACTGCAGAGATATGAAGAACTTGATCTAGAGGAACTACTAATACACCCAGGAGCTTTTCTGTATGCAGAGGCAGTACTGTTTTTCAGCTCCATACTTAGACACAGTGGAAATAGATAGCATATTCAATTACACTTATAAAGGAAAAGGATGCAGAGCTGAGGTTCTGCCTCCCATTATCCATGTGAACAAAGGTCGAACTTGTCCTTTATGAATGACAAGGGACTTTATTATCCTATTTGCTGCTTGTAGTCTAGATCCTGCTTGGAAAGCAACTACATGCATTCCTAGTTATGTGAATCTATTCATATGAGGAGGGTCAGTGCTTTTTACTAGGGTAAGTTTTCTTCTTTGTAGTAGTTCTTTTAATCTGGTGTTTGAGATTCCTTCATTACAGTGTTTGATTCTTCTTGGCATTTTAGAGTGATACATTTCTATGTCTCAGTTGGGAAAACAGTGGTCAGTTCAAATAGTCATTTCCTCTTTGGTATGACAGCTGGGAGTAGAGTTAAACATCTGCATCTAGACATTTGGATGTTGAAAAAGATTTGCATAGTTTAATTTACATCCTTGAAACACCAAACAATGTACGCTGAAAATGCGGAGGAATAATTAAACAACTCACAAAACAAAAAGAAAATTACATCAGTGTCTTCGTGTTGATATACTGAATGAATGAGGGTTACATCTCACTTGATTACCTTTTATTCATGTGAATGAGAACCAGTCTCTACTTTGAACTGTTTTTACTTTAAGCTGGTAGTGTTACTAGCATGCATGAAAGAAGATATTTTAATTAATCCATCCACAGAATTTTAATTAAAAAACTCTCTTTGAGCAGGTAATAACCATCCAAAATTAAAAAGAATAATTCTAGGGACACTGCAAAAAACCCCCAAAAAAACAATACAGAAAGGGAAAAATTTAAGTAAATCGTAGTTCTGAAGCTTAAGTAGTTATAAAGTGGAATATGCCCTCATGAATTCTGAGGCAGAAGTGACCTATCATGAAAATACCATAATGCAATTAGCAGCTGTAGTGACAAACCCATGAGGTTAGGCAAACAAGGCAACCAGATGGTGCTCACAGTTCTGCATATTCAATAAACATTTTTAATACTGTATCATAAACTTTATTCTCTGTTGTGAAGGACTGCACAATTAAACCTTGACAAGCTTATATGTTAGTATCCATTGTCAGGAGCTACTGCTGTATCTCATATGCAGTCATTAAACAAAATGACAGTATCACATAGCTACTAAATGTAAAGTGCAAGTGATGAACTATCACTAATAAAAAAAAAGGAAGTTCTTCCTTTTTATTTTCATTAACAGTGGAAAAACAATAGACACTGTTGAACAGTGGCCTAAATCTCTGCTGCACCCAACAGTGATATGGTCTGTGAATGTGAAGGGTCTGTTGGTGCAGATATTCAAGGATTTGCTTTCTTTCATCAGCTCAGAATCTCATAAAATTTTGACTTTAAAACCAGCCAGCATTTACTACCATTTCTTGCTCTTTGTTGTGCATTTTCCATCCTTGTATCACTGTTCCTTCTGTAATAATGATACTTTGAAAGGCTTCACCATGTCACCAACTGTGCTATTTTCAGTCTGGAATAACATTTTTTGTTTGTTTAACACAATTTAATTCAAATGGATGTATTGAGTAATTCTAGTTGGTATATAGAAAAAAAGGTTTCATTTTAAAATCCTCTATAATTACTTTTTTACAGACACTATAAGTCAAACACGTTTCTTGCTTTCAAAGGCAGGATACTGGTGGGTATAGCTTCAAATGAATCCTGCTTTTGATAGTCTTAGTCCAGACTGGACCTCTTATAAAAGCTATTTCTGAACAGTGAACAGGGGGCTGTTGGTTTCTTTCATGCTTGAGTAAGGGCTATGACAGCCACTGCTTCTTTTCATAAACATGGGAAAAAAAAAAGACATATGTAAATGTATAAGTGTGCATTTGTAAATACTGAGTTCAAAAGAACCAGTAATGAAGTGAAACTCATATGGCTATTGATTCATCTTTAAAGATGGTATTTGGGTACAAGAACCAGAGACATCTGCATGTGAGATTAAAATATCCAATGTCCACAGTGCTTCCCTCTGTATCAAATGTAAGTACCAGCATGCTTTCAGAGTGTATAAATTTGGCTAGCTGCAAAAACTGCTTGCTGAGCGGCCAATTACTCATTTTGTCATGCTTAAAGTGCAATTAACAACCCAAGCTATTGAAAGGAGAAATGCAATGGAGTCGCTCAGCATATAAGCGTGTGATTGAGGGTTATCTATTTGATAAGTTCTTCCAAAGATCTTTGGAAAAGACTATACAGGCAATTTTCTAAGGCATTAAAAATGTCGAGAAATATCAGAGTTGATTTTCTCTTTGGCTACCAAAAGTAAAAACAAGGACTAAATGGTCAGTTTTCAAAAGGAAGGGATTTTACCAGTGAAATGCCAGATGGACCTGATGTATCATGCAATAATCTTGGTATCATAAATTGCATAATTTCAGATAAGATTACATAATTTCTGGATAACAGCAAATTGCTCAAGGTACAAGCACTCACAAAACAGTCTCAAAAAGCTCAACAGAAAGAATGAGAAATTTTATCTGAAATTTAAAAATGGAAAATTACCAGGAGTTTGGGTTGAACAAGACCTTGGAGTCACTGTGGGTAGCTGTCTGAGGGCATCAACTTGGTGTGTAGCAGCCATCCAAAAAGCACACAGGAATTATCTGGAAAGAATGGAATACTAAGCAGAGAGCATTAGTATGATGCTGTGAATTCACAATGCTTTCAGAGCTTAAATGCTGAATGAATTGTTGGACATAGTTTTTCAAAAAAGATGCAGTAGAACTGTGAGTNATATATAACTATATTTAGTGGTTAAGAACTGTTATCTCTCCTTCTACATTTTCCCTTCAAAATTAAAATTTTGTTCTAAATTTAAAAGATCAGAGCTTTTTTCTTGAGAAAGGTATTCGAAATTGTTTTGGTTTTGCCCTAAACTAAGACAGTGAGGTACAGAGATTTTTAATAAGGATGGTCAGAAATAGAAATTTCCACGTCAGACAAGCTGAGCTGACTAAGGTACAGCTTTCAAAGGGGACGCATGCAGGAGGAGCACAATACAAGTTGATATAATTTTTGTACCATGTGAAGAAAATCTGTACGGAATTATTACTTTTTCTCCTTGTAGCACAGGATTTTGAAGTTTGCAAAAAGAAGAAGATTTAGAAGGGAATGCAGCACTTTTTCATATAATGCAGAGATGAAAGTCTTTTGTTAAGTATTTTCCCAGATAATATGGGTCAATATTATAAAAAAATGGAATAAATAGAAGCGTCAGCTGGGAGGATAGCTCAAAAAGTACCTGAATTGTGGTTGCCATAATTTGGAGGGAAGAGGGAAAATATAGAGGAGTTCCAGTGCATTTCCTGTTTCTAATACTGCCTTAGGAAAACTTCTGCTCTTACTCACTTTCAGTGTAGGACACAAGGTTAGATTTCAGTCTAGGGGCTCAGACTGGTACTTTTCAGAGTGATGAGTCATTGAGGTTTTCAAAACCAAATCTCTTTGACTGAAGTTCTTCCATAAACTTCAACTCCACACTGTAAAAAAAAAAAAAGGTGTAAATACTTTGGGAGTTTAAACACACACTTTTTTTTTTTTTTTTTCTGAAAAGTAAACACCATTGTGAGGTCAGGGCTAGAAGAGGGGTTCTGGTATATCTTGCAGCTCAGGCAACAGGGTTTTACTGGGGAATAGGTATGATTTTAACCCTGCTGGTCTAACTTTCCCTCATTTACCCCTGCTCTGAAAGAACAGTTCCATAAAGTGGTTGTCTTGCTCTGTCCTTGAACAATCCCTTCAAAAATTTCCAAGAGAGGGGGATTTAGCATACAAACAAGAAAATCCATAAAATTGTTTTTTACTTGTCTCTGTTTGGTTTTGTTTGATAGGAGTTTTGTTTGTTTTTAATCCCTATATGTTACTGTAGTGGTCAAAAATTAAACTAGCTTCCTAGTTAAATAGATTTCTTCAGGCTTCTCTGAAAGTTTATAGTGAGTCTTGTGATGGAAATTATTTGTATGTACAGTGACATATTCTCAGTAAGTTTACTATGCTGTGGACACAGATTCCTGAATCAGTGTACCCACAAAAATTTACTTCATCTTTAGGAAGTGAATTTGCAAAGTTGTCCCACAAGTTTCTGGCAACATTTGGCACCATATTCTTTCATCTCCAGGATGATTGAAGTGGAATCGAATTTCAAAGGAGCTTCATATTTTCTGATGTACTCTTAGATTAGACTGAGACTACAGAAGATCATACTGAATCGTTTTTACACTGTCGGGTTAATATCTGTGTTGAGTTTCTGAAACTTGATGGATTATTGCAAAACAAATTCCGGCAGGGGATAGCCATCTCAATTAAAAACTGAAAGTATTCTCTTTTGAGAGTCCAGCCTGTTTTATGATGTCACGTTAACCTTTTTTTTTTGCAGAACATCAGGCCAGGGTAAATAATCGATGGGCTTGGTGAAAAGCCGTCCCATGACCCTGGGTAAATAACTAACACATCCATCACCTTAAATTTGTCACATATCTACTTTACATACACAACTCAGGCATTTAAACATATTATCTTTCCTTTTTACCTTTACATTACAATTTCATTGGCCAAGGGAAGGAGAGAGAGAACTCTATCATTCTTAATCCTAATGCTTAGATACTTACAAGTAGAGGAAGGACAGTCATGGATAGTATGTCTTAATCTCTGACTCATTTCCATGAATATGTCACTCAAATAACAAAAGTTATTGGAGCTTTTAAACCTAGTGACCTTTGGGATTTAAGTGTATGAACTGGGAGCTATTTGTGCACACAGACAAACTATCACTGGAAATACATTATTCAGTAAAGTTTAATTTAGCTGAAGGATAATCACAGCTCTTAGGAGATAGGTCAGAGGTTTGTAGACAAATGTAGTGTGCTCTTAGCAGTTCTGGAGACTGGAAATGCATTAGTTCCCGTTCTTATCCAGTCTCTTCCCATGATATCCTACCATGATTATGTTTAAAAATGGATGAGTATTCCAAGATAGACAGGTCTTTTGATAGAAGAGAGGTAAACCTGTCTGTCAATCCATTATGGTGCCTACAGCTGTGGAATATATATCTGGGGGGTGGAGGGGCATTCTCTTTTATTTAAATCTGTTTAAAAAGGACTTATATAAGCAAAATTTTGAGTTAAGATTTTTTTAAAAAATGTGCAACTGCAGATATGTTATAGTAAAAGCCTAAGATGGAGCCCTGTGGAACCCCACTAGTGACAGTTTGCCAGTCTGATGTTCTGCCGTACACTATCACCCTCTGTGCTCGACCTGTGAGCTAATTGCTCACATGATGTGTTTATGATGTTATCCAAAAGGATCCTGTGAGAGACAGTATCAAAAGTTTTACTGAAATCCAAAAAGATTACATCCACTGGCTTCCCTTGATCAACCAGGTGGGTTACCTTGTCATAAAAGGAAATCAGGTTTGGCAAGCAGGACTTCCTTCTCATGAAGCCGTGCCGGCTGTGACAAATGACAGCATTGTCTTCTATGTGTTTCTCAATATTTCTCAATAATCTTCTCTAAAACTGTCCCAGGCACTGAAGTGAGACTGGCAGGCCTGTAGTTTCTGTGGTCCTCCTTCTCGTCCTTCTTGAAAACCGGGATCACTTTCTCCAGCGTCCAGTCAGCTGGGACCTGTCCAGGTTCCCCAAACCACTCAAAAGTCAAGAGAGGTTTTGTGATGATATCACCCAGCTCTTTGAGGATTCTCGGATGGTTTCATCAAGCCTCATAGATTTGGAGGAATCCAGCTACAGAGCAGCAGATCCCATATAATTTCAGGGTTGACCAGGATTTGATCCTTCTCTCAGTCATGGTCCTCCAGCTCAGTGTATTGAGTCCCCCTTGGTCGATCATCCATGTTGAAGACAGAGGCAAAGAAAGCATTAAACCCTTCTGCCTTGTCTCTATCCCTCTTTGTGAGGTGACCATCCCCATGCTCTAACAGGCCAAAATGTCTATACTGCCTACTGCTAGTAATGTATTTGAAAAAATTCTTTTTAATTTCTCCTATGTTTCTGGCAGCTTTAACTCCATTTGATCTTTGCCCACATGAATTTTCTCCCTGCAGCGGCAAGCAGCATCTCTGGATTCTTCCCATGTCACTTGATCTTGGTTCCACTGGGCAGACACCTTCCTTTTCTGCCTCATTTCCAAGAGAAGTTCCCTGCTCAGCCAAGCCGGCCTTCTGCCTCCCCTGTTTGACTTGTGACATTTGGGAATTGCTGCTCCTGTACCCGTAGGAGGTGATATTTGAGAAGTGACCAGCACTGATGGACCCCAGCACCTGCAAAAACAGTTCCCAGGGGACCTTACTAATTCCTGCTCCACCTGAAGTCTGCTCTCCTCATGTCCAGAGTTGAGGTTTTGCTGACACTTTTCCTCCTGTTAACTGAGGTTTTAAACTCAACCACTTTGTGGTCACTGTGGCTGAGATGGTCACAATCTCCACTTTGCTCACGAGATCCACTCTGTTGACAAGCAGCAGGTCAAGGAGGGCATCTTTCCAAGTTGGCTCCCTTAGGACCTGTTCCATAAAGTTGTCATCCAGGTTTTTTAGGAATCTTCTGGCCCAGGTATCACCAACTGTGTCATGCTCCAAGTTGATTTCTGGCAAGTGGAAGTCCCCCATAAGGACAAGTGAAGTTGAATTGGAAGTGTCTCTTAAAGTGTTCCTCAAAGAGTAATTTGTCAGCAACAATGTCCTGGCTGGGAGGTCTATAGTAGACTCCTGTGGTGACATCCACATTATTGCTTGCTCCTTGATTCTTTTCCAGAGGCTCTCAACTGTGCCAACATGAAGCTCTGCACATTCTAGCCATTCTATTACACACAGCCTCTTCTGCTCTGCCTATCCTTCTTCAAGAGCCTGCAACCATCCAACAGGGCCCTCCAGCCACAGGTCTTATCCCACCACGTCATCATTTATGCCAATGACGACAAATCCCTGGGACTGGGCCAAAACTTCCAGTTTCTCTTGTTTTTCCTCATGTTGCATGCATTGGTGTAGACACATGAGATTTACTGACTTGTCCAGTTTAGTTATCATTGTCTCAATTTCACAGAAATAAGAAAAACAAAGTCAGTAAGATAAACTCTCACAATTACTTCGGGCTTGATCACATTGCTCTGTGATCAGGATGGGTCTTGGAGGAGGACTAACTTGTGTCTTCATTTGCATGAAGTATGACTTTAACAGAAGCCATTTACTAGATTATTGTTACTTGCGGGCAAATAAGTCAGTGGAAGGTGGTGTTGCAGTCCTGCTGAGTCCTACTCTGTGCCCTATTCCAGAAATCAGTCCATACGACTGCATTATTCAATGCAATCAGTGATATATCAAACTCTGAATGTGTATTGATTTTGAGATTTATAGGGCGGTGTATCTAATACCCGCAACTAAGGCAGTATTTACTAGTTTGCTAGTTTGCTTTTCTAGCTCTTTTATTGTTTCCAATCAGTTTCCAAAGAGTGGAACACAAATTTTCCTTTAGATTTATCTGAATTTAATCTTGCCATTTACTTGGCTGACTATGGCTAATTTCTTTATTGATTACTTGTTAATTTGATGTGCTTCTTTCTGTTGTTTATAGCAAAAACTAGTTCTTACCTAAATTTATTCCATGCTGCTTTTTGTTTAACAACCCTTGGACAAAACTGTCTCACTGGAGTCATCAAACGCAACCAAATATGGTCCTGGTACTGTCATCAGGATCTTCACTGACTATCAGCTGAAGTTTTGACTGCTGCTTGTATTATAAAATAGAAACATGGGAAAAGCTGGAGAATCAAATTTAAATTTGAGAGTTATTATCGATTTAGAATAAACCATACAGACAGAAAGACATCTGCCTGGACTGATGTTAGATTTCTTTTAGAATTAGGAATCTATATACCATAATTAGCTTTCAGTCCTCTCTTTACAAGTAGAACAAGTTTGTTTAAATCAGTCTTACAAGAATTCTCATATTAAGCTTTTATTACATTTCTGAAAGATTAGATCTGATAAAATATAGACTGAAGTCCACCAAACAGAAGAACTTGCATAAAACTAGTAGGGAAGAGAATCGGTTCCCTCTACAAACCATGTATCAAAATTCACTTTGTCTTTAAAGGTGTAGTGGGTCTGGCTGAGCCAGAATTTGTTTCCCCGCAGGAGCCCTCACAGTGCTGTGCTCTGCATTGGTGTCGATAACACACCCATATTTTGGCTACCACTGAGCTCAGCACTCACTGTTCAGTCAAGGGCAAGATCCTGGGAGGGGACACAAATAGGCCAGCTGACCTGCCTGACCAAAGGGATATTCCATACCATATGACGTCAACCCAGATATAAAAGCTGGGGCAAGAAGCAGGAAGGGGGGGCACTCATTGTCTCCCATGGCTGCCTGCTAACATCTGACACGTGTAGGGGCCCTGCTTCTCAGAGACGTGGCCGACCATCGCTGCACATGGGAAGTAGAGATTAGTTGCTGCTTTTGCTTTTGCTTTTGCTATTTGTATAAATATAAACTGCCCTATTGCAACCCACGATTTGTGCTGGTTCTTTTGTTTCCACCCTTATTCTCTCCCCTGTCCAGCTGGGAAGGGGAGTGATAGAAAAGCTGGGTGGGCACCTGGCACTGAGCCAAGGTGAACCCACCACAAAAGGTGGCATAAATTTGTATTTTCTCTTTCAAAATGACATTTCAACATTTAATTTATTCACATTATGCCTAAACACAAAGCCAAAACTGTAGAACTTCTAGAAGGGCTTGTGCTATCCTTGTTCTGATATCACATTTCCTTTGAGGAAAAGACCTACTTAGAAATTGTGCAATGGCCATGGAAAAAGGAGTATTTTTAACAGTTTAGAAATAGATCAAATGCTGCACTTCATGCAACTGACTGTTCTCACTTTCCAAGTGATTGAAAGTCCACCCACACCTCTCTTAGAAAGAAGGTGACATTGTTAATTCATAGGGAATTCATGTTTTGAGCTGTAGGCTGTACTGACAATTTGACAGTGCCCACACCACCAGACCTTATTTTACACCTAAAGCCACTTGGAAGTTTCAAAATGGAGCACTGCTGCTGAGGTATGTACTTCTACACTTCTGGTTTGTATTTGTACCATTATTGTGACTACTTTTTATGAAATAGCTGTCACTTGTTGACTGGCAGACTCTTAATCTCTCTCTCTTTCTAACCACTCCCTCAACAAATAAGAGTACCAGACAAAATACTTGATCTTCTTGCTATCACTAGGTGATAAAGGGAATCACTAACTCTGAATTCATAAATAACAAACAGTCTCCAGTTTGCAGTTTTGCCATTGCTGCTTAATTACCAAGAGAATGGAGACCAAAACTACACCTAAGTCTTAACAGATTATGTTTAGGACATGAATTCTAGGCTTTTATGAGATGCAGTAATGGTTTGTAATCAGGTTAGGAGTGAAATGGCTTTAAGAGCTTTTGCAAATTAGAAACTTCAATCTCTCCTGTGATGCTACTTCCTGAAACTGTGCTTAATAGCTCATTTGATGCCGTTAAGGTCCTGCTATTTACCTTTGACACCATTCCTGACATCATCCTTCATCTCATTGGCCTTTTCCAATTGGAAACTGGAAGTGTAATTTCAAAGCTGTCTTTTCAGTATCCCGTGGACCCTTAGTGTGGGTCCTACCCCTCCAGGTCTTACACTTTCAGCATGTTATTCCAGCTTCTTACCTTATCTAACACAAGTTGAGGTTCTCACTTCAGGTTCTCATAGCCCATTTCTAGTTTAGATGTGACATGCACACTCCTATACTCTGTTGTTCTGGGATAGTGTCCTTATTCCTCACTTGTGATAAAATATTTAAATGAAAAACTGTTTGTCTGTGCTTGAAGAATTATTCCATTTCTATTCCCCTAGAACCCTGCAAAACAAAAGTGTTTTGCTAGAATGATAACATTTCCTCTTTTTAATGCCCCTATATTTATGTGACCTCTTTCATCTACTGTGTGAACAGAAGGTCAGTGTCATGTACCCTACTATGGCAAAGGCAGTTCTGGAACAACTGCCTTGAGGATAGCTAGTACATAACTAAACCCACCGATTAAAAGGTGAAACTGAAAGATTACTAGCTTTTCCACAGGCCAAACTAACATTTGTAAACTGATTTTAGTGCACATATATGTAGGCATATCCTTAGTAGTTTGAAAGATTGTGTGGCCACTATCTAAGGAGCAAAAGCATTTTCAGCATTAAAAACTACTTAAAATCAAATGCTGATTTATTTTTGCTGTTAGTCATGTGCTGTAATAGATGTGTACAGAAAATAGGTGTCAAGGAGTCCACGTTTGGTAAACTGATCTACATATGCTCAGGCAGAGGCAAGCCTAATGCTCATATGTCATTATACAAGTTTGGTAGCAAATGTATTGCCCTTGTATGTTAAGAGCTCAGCTGTGTTCCTTTTCCTTGTGGGATGAAAGCCAGGATGGAACCCAGGACAAAGGGTTAGCCCTTTAGTGTGCCCTGTTGGAAGGAGCAGAGTGGGTTCTCTGAAACACAAGAGTCGTGTGCTAGGGACTTTTAGCATAGTCCTTGGGAGCATAACAAAATTGTTAGTGTGGTTTCCACAAATACCATGTACAAAAAGAGATTTCTAATCATTTATTATTTTTTAAATTTCGACCCTATCTCTTCCAATTTTTTTTCTAGTCCTCTGTGAAAATTGAAAATTCAGTTCACTCTGTGCATTTCCTCAGTTTATATTAATTTACACCTTGTCTTTCTCAGCGTTCAATAGGTGAGCTATTGAAGGACAGTAATTTAGCAAAATACACTTTTTATTGTTGTATGGATCACATCTTTCAAAACAAGTACCTCTGCAAAATAAGTGTATGCATCTTCAAAGTTCCTTCTTCCTGTATTAACACATAGTTAGCCAACTAAAGATAAAACAAAAAAATAAGACTATAGCCTATACTCCCAATATCTAACGGGCAAAGCAGCACACACTGCAGCAAATAAATTGCCGAGAAAAAAACCCTGGAAGTAGTTTAAGTGTAAATGTGGTTTTTTTAGAAGATCAAACACATATGTGGTTTTTGATATTAAATGTGCTTTTCATGAAGCTTAGCGTAGTTTCTACAATGATATAAGATTCGTCATCTTGAGTGATATAACCTCTAAAGGATTTATAGTGAGTTATGCTGAAATATTCATAGACAGAGAGAAAGCAGTGAGGTTTAATTGACACGTCTATCTGTTGGATACATAGAGAGATAAAAAATGAGGAAGCACAATTATGTCTTGTTATGTAGTTTGCAGTTATTGTTACCCTCAGAAAAAATTGAAATATACGGTCTGGCAGTGTTTCTACAGCTGCCTTGGGCATTGAAATGTTTTCTGGGAAATGGGAATATGGGTTTGATTAACATTGCAAATATCAGTCTCTCTATGTAAATAGACTTTGGAGTATCTTCGAAAGAAAAGGTGATAAAATATGAAACTATGATTTGGAAATTGGACGTTCATTTTCTGTCTCTGTTACAGGTTTTCTTAAAAGTAGATCATGTAATCTCTTGTACATTTTGCTTGCTTTCCATGAAGAGAAATGAACAGTAGATGTTCTTCTTCCATCTTGCAAAGACACTGTGACATATCTCAGAATCCCAGAATCTTCTGGGGATACTGCTTGGATTGCTTTATGTCCTAATAAAATCTGATTTTGTGCGATGTATTTCATAGCATGATCCTTATATCCAACTGGGCCTTGAAGGGATAGAATAATGCGAATTGAGGTGTCTCCAGGAGATGAACTGGCGTAGCATAAAGTTTTGTAGGAATGCCACAAGCTAACATAGTGCCACCAGAAACAGTATTTTCTCTGGCACTATTCATTACAATTTTCTAAATTATTAATGCAATTTTTCATCCTCTTTTTCTGTATTTTGGGGCCTTGTTTAACACATTCTATGTACATTGCTTTTGCAGTGTAGAGTGTATTGTAAAGGACAGTGATAGTCAGCAAAAGACAGCAACAACTAGACCAAAAAATCTGAGGCACATCCTGTAGTCAGTCAAAAAGTCATACAAACAGCATTGTAGTCATGTCTTCAGCCCTTTTGAATATCAAAGAATGGGCACCTTCAGCTGAAAGTGAATGTATATAGGCATGTCTTCACCTGATAATGTCTGCTGCGCAATTAAGTTTAGTATCCTAGTAACAGCTGCCCATGCCTCTTTCAGCAGTGATGTGCAGTGAACTTCTAAAGGGCAGACTTCAGCAAACTGAATAAAAAGCAGCAGAAAAGGGCAAAGTAAAAAAAATTAGAGAAAAAGGCTGCAGGCTGTTTGGTGGTGTTTTTTATTTGGTGGTGATTTTTTTAAAAAGGAGACTTGTGTGCCTTCTAAGCATTGAAGAGGTAGTAAAGAGGACAAGAACTCATTAGAGCCAACAATATTTGCTAAAATAGCATACCATGCTTGAAAACAACAATTTTGACTGGAGTATGGACTACAGTTCAGAACAAAACTACAAAGACAGAATGAAAATAAAATAATATAAAAAGAAATCTGAAGAACAAAACTAAACACAAGCAGTTCTGATACTGCCTGGTAGCACTGTTTTGCATATTTTAAAGGACTGTTTTGCATGCATCTGGTTAAATGTTAACATCTTTAACACATGAAAATATTTGGGCTGTTGTAATTTTCCTCCAGTACAATGGCTCACCCAATTCAGGTATGAAGTACAAGCAGACTTTGACTAGGTATGGCCAAAGTCACAGAGGTAAGAAATTTCTGACATTCCTGTAGGAAACCCTGTATTTCTCACCACTCTCCTGTGCTTTTAGTGAGTAGCTACAGTATATCCCAGCAGCTCTTAACTGTGAGAGAGCTATAAACCGCCTCCCTAGCAGGGCTTGAGCTGTTGTTTTTGTAGTGGATCCCACTATGAAAAGAAATACCCAGTGAAAAATCCCCAGGCCTCCCTAAAAATGCCTGGCGATCACACAATTAATCACAGATGTAGATTGTGTAGAAAGTGCTTGTGGTCGGGCAGTTTTGCATGTTTGTAGAATCTAAATTAAATATTTCAGACTCCAACAAGCTTGTGCTTCCTCTTGAAAATGCTTGTTAAATGCTGGCCACGTTTCGCAGCACTTCCAGGCTGATCACAGGTCAGATTGCACTCAGGTTTGGAAGCAATGTGCTCATTTAGCCTGCTGATATTTTAATACTACAAATATCTCGAAGAGTTCTCCAGAGCAAATGGACAAACTGGGCCCACAGATGTGAATTAGAAAGTGAGGCTTCTGATGTCTTTTTTTCCCCTATGTTTATAACACAGACAAAGACCATACTTGGACTTGTTATTTTCTGGTAAATTTGTATGAATCGGCCTGGGAGGGAACTTTCCCTGCACTTGTACAGAAAAGTTGAATAGTGGTTCGATATATATCTTTATTAAATATTTTCCTGTCTAAATTTCTTGACTAAACAGTTAATCAATTGCTACCTTAAATACTATTTTAAACATATCTCTGTAAGACTATGCTTTATCTGTCACTGAAATTCACATTTGCATTAGGATTATTTTGCTTCTTTTAAGGCATAAGGTCTGATGGAGACTCATGTCTTAGTAACTAAATGTGCTAATTATTTTTTATTTTGCTTATCTGTCATCAGCTAATTTAAAGGGGGGATTACTCTTTTAAAATGCAAACAGTTAGGATTCAGAAAAGCATAGGTTCTTGGTTTAAAATTTCCAGGAGAAGGATGTATTTATGACCTGTAACAGTGATAAGACTGGAATAATTCAAATTAACCTTAGATTCAAAAAGTCTCCAAGAAATTTACAATGTAGTTCAACAATAATTGTAGAAAATTCATAAAGATAATATATAGCTAGATTTAGGAATGCAAATATGTTTTAATGGAACTCTACAGTTTTGCCTGGTTTTGACTGGACACCGGTAATATTGAATTCTGTGATATGTTTAGTAAATGAAAGTGATTTAAATAGAGGAAGGATATTTCATCAATAGGTCAATTAAAATCTATTTTTGTGGTGTGCAACCTTATAAACTCCACCTAGGAAAGGCATTTCACTCTTAACTTGATTTTTTCCCCTGTGTGGGGAGACTTCAGCTGGCCTGGAGTCTCTGTGGAATGGTTGGACTATGCTAGGAACCTTCTGCACACGTCAGGGTGATACGTACGGAAGGAAAAGCTGTAACACCTTGAACGGAAATCCAGTCTCTAAAGTGATGTGTCATGTTTACTGACATGTGTGGTTTGTGTGTCCAATTAGGAATTATTTATGTATAGAGAAACCAATGGTCCTTGGACATGTGTCCATACTCAGGTCTATAAGAACCGCAGCCTCTGATACAATAAAGTTCCTGTCCTGTTTTCGGAACAAGATGTGTCGTTTCTTTGACCCACCTCTGACCTTAAAACGACATTCCCCCAAGCTTTAAAAGTCATCTACAACAGAGTCTAACAGCACTTGGATAAGTATAACAGAAGAAGACTAAATTGATGCCTCTAATTCAAGAGTGGTTGCAAAATTTCAAATCACTAGTGAGGTAGATTTTTTTTGGCTGAATAAATGTAACACCTGTTGAACCTGAGTTGTTATAATGCTAGAATTGTTGAATTTGATTTTTAAAATTTTCATTGTAAATTCATAGTATTAAAATATATATGTTTATAATGTATATAATTTAATGAGATTAAGTTTGAAAACTGATAGGACTGCAGCACTCATAATGAACCAAGGGGCTGCTTCCCACATAGAACATCATTAACAACACCAGGATTTACGAGGGAAAAAGGAAGGACAGATTCTGCTCGACAACAATCTGTCTGTCCATATAATATTATAGTGAAGGGTGGTGAGACAGATGTCTGCCTGAGCCAAAGGAGAATTTTCAAAGACTTAAGTGACTTGTACTTGTGGCTGGTTTTATAAACCTCAAAAGACGAGTTTTTAGCATTCCTTGATTATAAGAAATCAGGAGTCATCCCTTCTGTGCAAAATAATTAATACGTGGAAGACTAGGTAGCTCAACACTTAAGAACTAGTTAGTGCCAAAGAACTGTCCGCACTGAGGAAAGGTCTTTGGCTGTATGATATAGAAGTCAAAGGAATAGTAGTCTAGGACCTTTCATGGATATATTGTTAAATTATAACCTTAAATAGGTTTGGGAGATGTTGAAAATATTTTTGTCAGAGAGTTTTATGCATTGAGAATGGTCATTGATATTCTTCATTGTAATGTAGGAATTCATGTCTCCCACTGGCAAAACTTTTCAAAACCATTCGTGTAATTGAGTCACAGTATCTATTATTACCAATTAACTACTTACTTGTACCACAAATAAGTTCTGTTTACACCTTGTCTCTGCAATACAAGTTATTCAGGCATACTCTGACAAGTTTTAAAATAATGGTCAAGAGAAGACTTTTATTTTAGAGCATTGTTGCCTCCTATGTACATGAGAAAAATACTAAAAAAGAAAATAACTTCCAAACCTACAAGAATTACAGGTATGTTCTGGCTTGGCTTTCGCAAACCCATCAGGTCTTTGTGTTTGCTCTAGGCACTTCAGGTTAACAGTATCTTAAATTCAAACTACATTATAGAGCAGTTTATGCAAACCCAAACTAAGACTTCAAATCTTTTGAATAGATCACAGAGGGATTTTTTAATACTCTCATCAATATTTTAAATGTTATGTGTTAATTTTAGGAAAATAATTTAATTTTCTTTTTAGAAGGCAAATATGCTCCTAAAACAATGTCATATGACTTTCTCTTGAGTTTGTATTTCTGTATAAATTTGTTTTTTGTTAATATTCCCTTCCCCCACTGTTTTTGGATGTGTATTTACTGTGATCAAGCCATTTCAACTTCAGCATACCTGATCCAACCATGTGTGAAAAGGTCATGCTAGTGAGAACACATGATTAGGACACACGACAGTTCTCTGAGTGTAAATTTTCTTGATACTAATGGGAGAGGAAACTCATTGGAGCATGTCAAAGCAAGCAAAAAGAGCTGAACAACATCCTCTTGGACCATACTCTACGAATATTGAGTTCAGTATTCTGTTTAAGACTAAATAGTTACAGATGGTAGACAGAGTAACATTTTAAGTGTGAGGCACCCCAATTTTTAATTCTTATTAGGTTATGCAAGTCTATTCCGCATATGAAAGCTCTGTTAGGGAACATAATAGGTAAAAATAAGTACTTGAAAACTAAGACATACTAGATTTGTGATTGGGATTTTAATTCTGCCTCTTTGTCCACTGAATGCAGTGAATGACACAAGAGTCAACTGGCAAAATATGAAATCATATAAATTGCTTGTGCCACGAGCAAGTATTGCTGGGAGTGCTGAGACAAATACAAAACTGGTGTTTCTTAAGTACAGGGGAGGTAAGAGTACTGATTGACAGGAAGCTCAACATGAGTCAGCAGTGTGCCCAGGTGGCCAAGAAGGCCAATGGTATCCTGTCCTGTATCAAAAATAGTGAGGCCACACCTTATTGTGTTCAGTTCTGGGCCCCTCAGTTCAGGAAAGATACTGAGGTGCTGGAGCGGGTCCAGAGAAGAGCAACAAGGCTGGTGAAGGGACTGGAACACAAGTCCTATGGGGAGAGGCTGAGGGAGCTGGGGTTGTTTAGTCTGCAGAAGAGGAGGCTTAGAGGTGACCTCATCACTCTCTAGAACTACCTGAAGGGAGGTTATAGCCAGGTGGGGGTTGGTCTCTTCTCCCAGGCAGTCAGCAATAGGACAAGGGGGCATGGGCTTAAGCTCTGGCAGGGGAAATTTAGGTTGGACATTAGAAAGAATTTCTTTATAGAGAGAGTAATCAGGCATTGGAATGGCTTGCCCAGAGAGGTGGTAGAATCACCGTTCCTGGAGGTTTTTAAACTGAGATTGGACGTGGCACTTTGTGCCATGATCTAGTAAACAGACTGGAGTTGGACCAAGGGTTGGACTTGATGATCTCTGAGGTCTTTTCCAACCCAATCGATTCTATGAATCTATGATTCTATGATTCTTTGAATTTTATACTTTTCTACATGTTAGTTTCTTGACCATTTTTAAAAAAATAAAATCAAACTTTCTTTTCTATAAAATTGCATGTGTATATAGTCCATGGAACCCATCCTATTAAGATAATGTCTTTTCCTGAGGTTTAAATTCAGTTCTTAATAGAGCATCACTGTTCTCTGGCTACTAGTTACAAGCTACAGTTAGAAATTTTCCTGAGGCATGTTATTGGTCATGGTCCTGGACAATTTGCTTTAAGAGCAGTGGGGTCAGACCAGATGACCTCTTGAGGTCCCTCTAACCTCGTGTTGTAGTTTTAGAATTTGTCAGAATTTTTCTTTCCCTACCAGCAGAGTTTGGGAGCCAACACCCTCCCCGCTGCAGCTATCTAACAAAAGACTCAGCTAACCACCCAAATTCCAACCCGATGGCTGGGGGAGGTGGGGGCGGAGAGACTTTCTTTTTCTTTCGGTTTGAGGAGTTGGGTTTTTTTCCTTCAGCGGCAGTTTTGGGGAAGGAGGCACCTCAGAGGGACTCCTGAGGTTTTGGCTTCTCCCCTGCCTCCCGTTCCTAGCGCGGTGTGCCCTGTGCTTCAGACGGACAGACAGTTGCCATTGCTTTGGAGTTACTACAGCTTTCCTGAGGCACTGAAGGCACTGACGTGGGAGCCCCTGGCCACCCCTCTGCCCACCCTGGGCCGGCGCCTTTCAGACGGAGGACAAAGGAGAGAGAGTCCACACTTCCTACAGGAGAGGATCCAACTCTGTGTCTTCAGAGACTCATTTGTTTATAGAGGTTTTGGTAACAGAGTTGTTATTTGTTTTGTACTGGTGTTTTGGATATATATTTAGTAGTCAAGAACTGTTATCCTTTCTTCTACATATTTTCCAAATTAAAATTTTGTTTTAAATTTAAAAGAGTTGTGGTCAATTTGGGAAAGGATTTCTAAATTGTTTTAGTTTCCTCTAAACTAAGACACCTTGGCTGTTCAGAAATTTTGTTAAGATCAGTAATGTATAAAGTTTTTGAAAAGTTTTATAAAGAAGAATTTTCATACAAGTCTTTGCCTTAACTCATTTCCAGATCTTGTTAGTTGTATTTGCCTCTCTGTAGAGATGGTATTAGTCACGTAGACTTTAAGCAAATAACAATGAGCCAGGGAGAGAAAAGCTTCCTCTAGCACACAAATCTGAAGGTGTTTTGTGTCTGTGCTGGAGGGGGAGAGGGACAGAGGGAATTAGGAAAGTTAAACAGCAAGGTGATTGCTGAAATCTCTAGGCGCTGAGTTCATAGGAAGGTCTGTAACATATCTGAGTACAAAGATATACAGCAAATTTCACATCTGTCAGTGGACACAGAGATACTTAGGAACATCAGAAAGTAAGTGCCCAGATTCTAATAATTTATGTTTTAAGGACTTTCTGAAGTGGAGGTTGGGGTCACATCTTGGAATTTAATGAAATAAATAATTTTTTGCATTTAAGAATATTAAAGATTTCAGAGAACAAAACAAATAAAACAAATAATTTGTCTCTTGTTTTTTGGTTTTTTTCAATTGCATTTGAATCTTGAAATTTTTGCTTTCATCGGTAAAGATGACATTAAGGATCAGAAAATCTTGTTTGGATGTTTTGCCAGATTAAGCAAGAAATTGTTGTCTAACTGATAATAGTAGAAAACATTTGTAGCAACCTTGATACT
Organism: Grallaria varia; assembly: GCA_013396735.1. Taxonomy (NCBI): domain Eukaryota; kingdom Metazoa; phylum Chordata; class Aves; order Passeriformes; family Formicariidae; genus Grallaria; species Grallaria varia. The sequence goes on from VWZG01005589.1 coordinate 129,174, forward strand.
ATTGGAAAAAAAATTGTACAAAAATTGCTGTCAATGAAACCAGTCTCTCTCATGGTATATATAAGGATTTGAACTTCATATGTGGATAACTGAATATCTTCTAAACTACTCTTCTCCTCCATATCTGTGCTGTTTATGCTTTGGTTAATGGAGAGAAGAGCCATATGAAAAACATTTCCTATCCTTCTCTGTCTGCTTTACCTGTATGAGTCTCAGTGATGATGAATCACAGGTGTTTTTTTCTTTAGTGACAATTTCTTGAGGCTTTTGTTCTCTGTTGTTAAGAATTTTGACTCATGGAAGCACTGTCAGAATGCATTTGTTTGTGTAAAGTACCTGTTCTGGTAGTTTGTGAGCACTGAGCATGGATTAACAACAAAAGGAGAAGGGGAATCACAGAACAGGTAAAGTTGGAAGGGACCACAGTGGGTCATCTGATCCAACGTCCTTGCTTTAGCAGGATCATCCTCGAACACATTGCACAGAATTGCCTCCAGATGGTTCTTGAATATCTCCAGTGAGGGACATACCACAACCTCTCTAGGCAATCTGTTCCAGTGGTCGGTCCCCCGCACAGCAAAGAAGTTCTTCCTTATGTTTAGGTGGAATTTTCTGTGCATCAGTTTCTGGCTGTTGCCTGTTGTCCTATTGCTTGGCACCAGCAAGAAGAACCTGACTCCATCCTCTTGACATCTTTCCTTCAGATACTTTTAGGCATTGATAAGGTCCCCTCTCAGTCATCTCTTCTTGAGACTGAACAGGCCTAAGTCTCTCAGTCTACCCTTGTAAGATAAATGCTCCAGTCCACTGATCATCTTTGTTTCCCTCCTCTGGACATGCTCCAGGAACTCCATGTCTCTCTCTTACTGAGAAACCCAGAACTGGACACAGCACTCCAATTCAAACTCACTAAGGCTGAGTAGAGGGACAAGTTCGCCTCCCTCGACCTGCTGGCAATTCGCTTTCCAATGCACCTCAGGCTACCACTGCCTTTCTTGGACACAAGGGCACACTGCTGGCTCATGGACAGTTTGTTGTCCACCAGGAACCCCAGGTCAGAGCTGCATTACAGCAGATCTGCCTCCCTGTGCTGGTGCATGGAGTTATTCTTCCCAGGTGCAGGGTCCCGCATTTGGCTTTGTTGAATTTCAGATGGTTCTTCTCTGCCCATCCCTCCAGCCTGTTGAGGTCCTTCTGAAGGGCTGCACCACCCTCTGGGGTACCAGTCACTCCCCTCAGCTTTGTGTTCAGCAAACTTGCTGAGGAGACATCTGCCCCTTCATCCAAGTCATTGAAGAATAAGTTAAACAATACAGTGCACAGTACTGAACCTTGGGGGACGCCACTAGTGACAGGCCTCCAACTAGATCCTGTGCCACTGATTACAGCACTCTGGGATCTGCTCACTGACCCCACTGTCCACTCATCCAGGCCACACTTGAGCTTGCCTATGAAGATGTGAGAGACAGTGTCAAAAGTCTTGCTGAAGTTGAGGTAGACAATATCCACTGCTCTGTCCTCATCCATGCAGGTAGATTTTTGTATCGTTGAAGGCAATCAGGTTGGTCAAGCGTGATTTACCTTTAGTGAATCCATGCTGACAGCCACTGATGACTGGAGAGTTTAAAGCTATATTGGATACAATGAGGCCTTTTTAGCTTAAAGGAACTGTACCTCTATCCTGATACCTGTGTTTATATGTACAAACACACACCAAAAGACAGCCTTCTCTAAAGTATAGGGATTAGATTCCTGTGTTTATATGGGACACTAAACCTTCATGCTGCTCAATGAATTTTAAAAGGAGTGATAAAACAGAAGAGATCTTATCAAAGAGAGCTCTTGGCAGCAGTAAAACTATGATCCCTTTTTTTAGACTTTTTTGTTCAGCAAAAGACATCATGTTAATTGGACATGAGATTTCCAAAAATCCCTAGAATTCCAGGGGCATATATTTAGGCTTTTTTAAAACCATGTCTGACTGGCCTCCAGTCTTCCCAGTTCAGGAAGCCCTTCCATGGACATTTCTCTAGCAGAGAGAAAACTCACTCAGCAAGTGGAGTCCCCAGTCTGGGTAATGATCTGATTCAGAGAAATAGGCAGAGCCATGAGAGGGGTGCTGAGAGCTGGGAGTGCCTCAGTGGCAAGCAGAGACCTGTGCTACAGTGTGCAGATCACTGGAGTAAGATATATTTGCAGATGTCAAATAACCATTGCTGCACCTGGTGAAATATGCATAACTAATAGGGGAAGTGTGAGCAAATGCAAAAATGCAAACAAATGCAAAATAATGAATTAAAAGCATTCACTAAGAAGTAGCAATTCTATTTAACTTATATATTGTACACATATTTCCAATGGACTTTTAAGTAAGTAACTGTTTAAGAAAAGGAGAGTGTCAGCCATTGAGAGGGATTTAAAGTGGAATCAGAGCAAAAGGGATTTTAGAATGCCTGCAAAACAAACCAAAAAAGGCAATGGGAATGAAATTCTGTTTCTTCTTCTGAGACATTGCTATTTTCCAGGGCAAACCAATTTTGCAAAATATAGAAAATAAAACTGGGAATTTATAATCAAATATGAATACAATTTTAGTTCTGGATGTTGTGATCTCTGCTTCTTTTACTGTTGTTGGTCAGAATGTGCCACCTGGAAACTAGTAACACTAAAACACCAACCCAGAAACAACGAACAAACAAATTAAATGCCAAACCTAGTAAGCTGTTTAAAGGCAGTCTGTCTCATAGTTCTGCTAATATTTCAAGAGTTTTCTGTAGGAACGCAATACTACTGAGAACGTAGAATATTATGAGAACCAGCTGTTGAAGTCCATTGAGCAAGATACTTGCAATCAGTAATCTGGAAAAATGGGACACTGACACTTGCTTTCTAAAGCTACAGGAAATTATCTGCAGTGGGAGTTTCAGGAAGCAAAAAAACATGAAAAGCCAGTTCAAATAAAGATTTTCATTGTTAAAATGACAAAATATACCTAGTGACTCTAATAATAGAAAGAAGATTATGTTACTATATTTTCCAGATCACACTTGGCTGCTGCAGGTGGATAAGGCAAGGTAAACTTCAGGTTGTTTCCAGTAAGTTTACTTTGTTTAAGGCAGCCCGCAACCCTAGAAATAGAAATCTTCGAAGTAATGATGGATTGGATCTGGTAGGAAACTTTCTGTGTCAGTATTCTCTGGGGGCATCAATGAACAGCTGAATACTTGCGAAACAGCCTCTCAGAGCAAAAAAATTTAGTTTTTATAATTGTCTAGAAGTTTGGCTTTTTTAGAAGGATGACAAAAAATTCATTTAGGTGTACCAAGAATTTAGGATGTATTCCTACTGAATTTATTTATTTATTTATTTATTTATTTATTTATTTATTTATTT
>VWZG01005589.1:133494-144205 GCA_013396735.1 Grallaria varia
TTCCTTCCTTTCCTTCCTTCCTTTCCTTCCTTCCTTCCTTTCCTTCCTTCCTTTCCTTCCTTCCTTTCCTTCCTTCCTTTCCTTCCTTTCCTTCCTTCCTGCCCGCCTGCCTCCCTCCCATCCACTCTTCCAGTTGTTAATGAAACTGTAGGAATAGTTTGGGTTTAATTTGGTTCAAAAGTGAATGCCTAATATAAATTTTATTTGGGGGAATGAAGGACAGACAGGCAGACAGCTAAACAAGAGTGAATAGACAACCAGTCCTTAAGTCACTGTAAAGGGATTCTGTCTACCCAGGCTCTCTTTGATACCCTCTCAGATTAAATGAAAGAACCTTTCCCCTGTCTCAGTATGGAAGCAATTACTAATAAAGGATCATTCAACTTTTAACAAGGCATTTTAAGCAGTTTCTGCTTCAGCATACTTCTTCAAAGCATAAGTTATAGCTAAGCTTTTATTATTGATGTGTTCAATTCTGAATTGGCTTTAGGAAAACCCCTGAGAAGGTTACTACTTTTGTCTCTGTGGTGAAATGGAAAATAAAGTCCTTGTCAACTTGGCATTCACATCCAACGAATTCCCTAAGATATTGCTGATACCTATGGTTTCTTGCAGGAACTACTGAGGTGTTTGTATTTAATGGCAGTGATTTAAAAGGAATATCCTCACTCATTTTCTACCCATTGTGTCTGGGGGTGGGGGGGGACATAAATGTATAGCCAAGACGGTTCCTTGTAAATTTCTTCTGAATCAGCAGGAACCACACTTGTTACAGAAAATCTGCTTCAGATAAAGCTCTTGATATGCAGAGATGCAAACTTTTCCTGCTGATCTAAAAAAACCCCAGATTCTTGAATGACATATTTTTTGAACAAGGCACTACCTAGTTTAGTAAGTAACCTTCCTTGGGAAGAAATAATTTACACATCAAAAACAATGGAAAAGTTATTAACTGTGGATTGTCTTGCTTATAAAAAAGTCACTGAGTCATGATTTGAGTCTGAGCTGCTATGAGTAATAATACTTCCATCAAAGTAAATGTTGCTACAGTGGTCTGAAAACTGGGTACAATATTAGTTAATCAGAACATTGCAATGTCTCTTACATAGCCAAGGTCATACCCCTGCAGAGAGTTAAGGAACTTCTGCTTTTATGATGCAGCAATTGGAACAGACAGAAACACAAGTAAAAAAGGATACCTAAGGTTGGTTGGTTGCATTTGTTACTTTCTTTTGTAAATGGATAAGGTACAAGGATCAGCCTCAGTTCAGCTAATGCTTCAGCATATACAATTCATCATATGTAAGTAGTTTTTTTTCAATAAAGCCCTGTTTTTTGAGCCTTCTTTATGTTTTTCATTTGAGGTCTGCTACAAAGTTTCAGATTCTAAAGGGAAATAAATTCACTCATTTCCTAACCTAGTTAAAGGGCTAGAAATAGTGTTTAAAAAAGAATTTTAAAGTAAATGGCTGCAATTCATGAACTTCCTAATATGTGAAATTCATTAATTGGAACAGCTAGTACTCAGAAAATGACATAAAAATAGATTTATTTTTATGAAATAAATGAGTACAAACTTAACTCTGTAGCAATATACTGCATTAGGAGACATTTTTAGACTTACATTAGGAAAATGTTGACTATTTTATTATTAAAAGCCAGTCTCCCTTAACATAAAAATGACCTATTTTTTAAAAGATAGTTCTAATGTCATGCACCTTCTCATGATTACAGGATTAAAAAACCCAAAAAACAACAAACGAACAAAAACCTGAAGCAACTGACTGTATGCCTATATACTGCTGAATGGTTGCCAACAAAAAAAAAGAGAGCAAAAGCTCTTTAGGTGATCCATCTTATCACAGAGACATTTCTTGCATCTTGTAGGCATTTTTCTTCTTTCCTGTATTGCAGAAGTCTCATGCACAGAAAGTATGATATTTGCTTTCTTATTTCTTCTATGATTATCTTTTTATATGTAGGGTCATTGAGACTGTCATTATGAATACAAATTCTTCTGAACTCTTTGAAAAGGACAAGAATGGAGGGATATGCCAGAAATAATGAATGTCAGATGTTTCCTGTAGCTAAAATAATTCTTGGTTCCTTGGCAGTTTAGAGTTACAGCTTTGTGGAGCTCATCCAGTTCATAAACTTTCTTATATCCAAAAATTCATGGTCAGTCAGGAAGATTGCATCTAAGTTTCGTATACATATGCATACATCTTATATATCTATATCATAGATTTGATATTATTTTTTTCCTGCTTCTATATTTCTCTAAATAAATAGCAGATTAGGAAATACAAAATATTTTAATAGTAAGTATTAAAGATGAGGTGGAACATGATGACACATCTGGAAGAAAGCAGGTACCCCCTTTCTTTCTTCATCTCTCCTGACTTAATTCCAGACAAAGTTTGTCCTCCCATTCACAGGACAACAAAACATGGTGACACTCTCTCAGGTGCCATGTCCTTTTTCCATACTGTAAGGATTTGATATTTCTTCTCTGTGAATTACATAAAAAAAACCCCGCTGAGTACTTTCCTTGGCAATAGTTATTTAGATCTTTTTATATCAATGCAAATGTGTATTTTGGATATTTTTTGCAAAAGAAAAATAAAAGCAAAACAAAGGAGAGTGCTACAGTCTTATAAGATTGACCTTTCAGATACAGTAGAAAAAAAAAGGTGAAATTCTGTGAAGCTAAAGGAGCAAATATAAGAAATGATAGAAAGAACAAAACTAGAGACAGCTCACAATGGATGGCATTGAGTGGAAACAATTTGTAAGAAATTGATATTTACATAACCAAAATATGAATTCAACACTAAAAATTAAAAGGAAATACGTCACATTAAAAAGCATCATGGATACATGGTAGAAAGGAACCTAAAAAGGTGAGTCTTTTGACCTCTGCTTTGAACTAAATGTGAGAAAGTAATTGTCAGTCTTAGACAGCTGAGTAAGGTGGAAAAAAAGAAACAAAGAAAAAAAGGTATCTTACTGAAGCATTGAACAAAGCACATCCATCTTTGGAGGGCTAATATACCAAATACAGCCTTACATGGGGCTGTGCTGTTTCTTCTCCATGTCTGCTTTTTTTTTAAGTGCCAATTATCATGGCTCTAGTTCCTGAAGGAACCTTGTCCCATGCTCTGCTGTGTAGAACGCTGACTGTCTTCATTGCCTAAAAATGCAGAGCCACAAGTGTTGGTAGGCACTCTTGTTATTTATGTTATACTTTACTGGAGTTCTGGAGAGAACTGAAACTTGTGTGCCTTCCTCCTTGAGTGGATTTGGCCCCTCACCCATCCTGTTTTATTGGATTCACATGGGAGTTACATGTTTTGTAACTAAATACAAGATTTGAACTGCATATTTATAAGCTTTGTTATGTATAAATGAGCCTGGATAAGATCACCCACATTTCAGTCTCTCTGGCAAACTTTCTTACGGTTGAAATTCTGTGATGCCATTTTGATGTATTTTATTCCCATTTAATCCTCCTCCTCATATTCTGGGATCATTTTTCCCTTTCTCATGCATAAATGCACACTCCCACAGGCAATCGCTCCTGCACCAAGAAAGCAGTACACTGCTCTGACTCATCTTGTTTATTGGCCTAAGTGCCTATATGAGGTGAAAGTAGAAGATGGAAGAGGGGGGTGGTCTTCAAATTAGTCTATGAATAATGTCATTTTAGCTGAAAGAAAGAGTTGAAAAATGGTCAGATAAGAGCTGGAGAAACCCCTTTGACTAGAGTCATAGGAGGTTTTGTGTTATTTTGTTTGTTTGGTTGGTTGGTTGGTATGGTTTGGGGTTTTTTTTTTTTATTTTATGAAGGAACTGTAATCTAAACTCCAGAGACTTCCTCTGAAGTAATGGCCTGCATTTGATTGCAANGTTATTTTGTTTGTTTGGTTGGTTGGTTGGTATGGTTTGGGGTTTTCTTTATTTTATTTTATGAAGGAACTGTAATCTAAACTCCAGAGACTTCCTCTGAAGTAATGGCCTGCATTTGATTGCAAGATAGGATAAAAAATTCTGGAAACAACTTGATAAATTTCTTAAAACTGTGAGAAAAAATCAGCCCTGTGTACTGCCTTCCATATAAAAACTGCAGCTAAAATTCCATAATTTTCTTTGATTAGTTTGTTCCTAGCAAGTTTTCTATTTTTATATGCAAAAGTCTTAGTAATAAATCCCAATTAAATTATTTTAGTCTCTACCCATGGTATGAACATAAAAGTCATGTAACCCAAACATATACTGGTAAAGCATGATGAGAAAATATTTATAAAAAGCATGGCCATAAACTTTCCCTAGCTCAGAAATATAACTCTTATGTTCTAAAGCTTTGGGTTTTCCTTATGAAAAGTAGGAAATTTTCATTTGACATTGTATTATTTCTAGGGAATATTTATTCTTTTATTCAACAAGTGCAGGGTGGCAAGTAACTGTAATACAGTTCTTAGATGTGCCTTCATTCTTATTTTGTTTTGTTGTAGGTCTAAAGTTAGACATATATTAATTCTGTAACTGAGCTTCTAATTAGAGGTGATCTCAGTGATTTCCAATTGTTTCAGCGCAGCTAAAAGTAGAATCTGATGTCAGTCTTTATGGGTGTCTGTGCATTGCCCATCTTTGCCTGTGCAGAGAAGAAGACTCCTGTTGTTAGAAACTTAAAGAGATTGTGCTCAATAAGGACAGGTTTGTATATGTGTGTGTATGGCTGAAAAAAAATTACTATCAGAGGGTGGGATGAGGGTGGCTTGGAGTATTCTGGTGAGTAGTACTTTATATCTATCAGTCTATTCAGTTCCATTACCTTGGCAGGGCAAAACCACTTCTCTGCTATTTGCAGAGCTTGGACTTAGCTACATGATCAAAAAAAAAATAAATTATTTTCTTCTCTAGCATTCCCTGCATTTAGAAGAATCATGTGCTAGGCAAGCTATTTCTTTATTAATGAACAATAAGACTTAGGTGATGTATTGCTTCTCGTTTAGAGAAGGCTGGACGAATCTGTAGAAAATATTAAGCCAGACATATTTGCTCTATGTCTCATCTAAAACAAAATGAAAAATTTATTTGAAATTTAATAAATTGTGTTGATTTTTTTTTTTTATCCTGTGGTGATACTAAAACGTTAGATTCAAAGCAGTCAAAAGTAAAAATGCTAAAAGCCACAAAAGGCTCTTTGTCACATTCTTTCCCACTTGAATCAATGCAAGCAATAATCATAGAATCATAGAATATTTCAAGTTTGAAGGAACCCATAAAGATCATTGAGTCCAACTCCCTGCTACTCTCAGGACTACCTAAAACTAAACCATCCGATTAGTAGCATAATCCAGACACTACTTGAACTCTGTCAGGCTTGGTGCTGTGACCACCCATCTAGTGAGCAGCCTCTTCCTAGAGTCCAATCTGAACTTCCACTGATGGAGCTTCATTCTACTCCCTTGTGTCCTATCGCTGGTCACCAGAGATGAGAGATCAGCTTCTCTCCTCCACTGAGCTCCTTGAAGCAGTTGAAAACTGCCCTCAGTCTTGTCTCCTCCAAGCTGAACAAGCCAAGGGATCAGGGAATTCCCTGGGCTGGGGAAGAGTGGGACCCAGACCAAAGAGCCTGCAACTCACCGCATGTTCTGTTTTTGGTATTAGGAACTTCTTTTAAATGTTTACTTTCCTGAGACTTGAAAATATGGCTATTAAGTGTATTTATGATCAAACACAGAATATTCTAATAAATTTGCTGACCAATCTGAATTTTTTCAAATATGCAACTATTACCATATGGAATTCTTCAGTCCATAATAGCTTATATCAAGAGTGTAAGTAAAAAACTCTCTGGCTTATAGCAGTTTGTTCTTTCTTATCTAAATGGATTTGAATAGCTGTTACACACATCTCTGACTCTTCACACTTTGTTAAAAGTTTGATCACATGGAACACTTCTGGGAATAAGGATCTTTATCATCAATGAAAGAAAATATAAGCCACTGAGTGCTCATAATAGTTATACCAGGTCAGAACACACTGCTCGCTTAAAGGCTCCCATTCCATTGCTTACATATTGTCATTACTGTAATTCAGTTGAGTATTGCTACTGACACCGTTGTCATGGTTACCTTAACATTTTTTCATGCTAAATCACAGAATCACAGAATACGCTGAGTTGGAAGAGACTCACAAGGGTCATTGAGTCTAACTCTTAGCCTTGCATAGGACCATCCCCAAGACTCACACCATGTGCCTGAGAGTATCATGAAAATCCTTCTTGAGCTCTGGCAGGCTTGGTGCTGTGACCACTTCCCTGGGGAGCCTCTTCCAGCACCCAGCCTCCCTCTGGGTGAATAACCTTTTTCTAATATCCAACTTAAACTTCCCCTGGCCATTCCCTTGGGTCCTGTCACTGTTCACCACAGTGAAGAGATCAGTGCCTGCCCCTCCTCTTCCCCTCATGAGGAAATTGTAGACTGCAGTGAGGTCTCCCCTCAGTCTCCTCTTCTCCAGGCTGAACAGATCAAGTGCCCTCAGCCACTCATACGGCTTCCCCTCAAGGCCCTTCACCATCTTCATTGCCCTCCTTTGGATGCTCTCTAAAAGCTTAATATCTTTCTTATATTGTGGCAACCAAAACTACACACAACATCCAAGGTGAGGCTCCCTCAGTGCAGAGCAGAGGGGGACAATCCCCTCCCTTGACTGGCTGGCGATGCTGTGCCTGATGCCCCCCAGGACATGGTTGGCACTCCTGGCTGCCAGGGCACTGCAGACTCATGTTCAACTTGCCCTCGACCAGGACTCCCAGGTCCTTTTCCATGGCACTGCTTTCCAGCACCTCATTCCCCAGCCTGTCTGTACATCTGGGATTGCCCCATCCCACGTGAAGAATCCAGCAATTTCCCTTGTTGAACTTCATGTGATTGGTGATTGTCTAGTCTTCTAAATTGTCGAGGTCTCTCTGCAGGGCTTCCCTGCTTTTGAGGGTGTCAGTAGCTCCTCCCAATTGTGTGTCATCTGCAAAGTTGCTTAGTATCCCTTCCAGTCCTGCATCCAAATAATTTATGAAGATGTTGAAGAGAGCAGGGCCCAGGATGGAGCCCTGTGGAACCCCACTACTAACAAGTCACCAGTCTGATGTTACCCCATTCACTATTACCCTCTGTGCTTGACCCGTGAGCCAATTGCTCACCCACCACATGATGTGTTTATCCAGCTCTCTGGACATTTTGCCCTGAAGGATCCTATGAGAGACAGTATAAGAAACTTCACTGAAATCCAAAAAGATTATATCCACTGGCTTCCCTTGATCAACCAGGTGGGTTATCTTGTCATAAAAGGACATCAGGTTTCCTCTCATGAAGCCATGCTGGCTGTGACCAATGACAGCATTGTCTTTCAGGTGTTTTTCAATACTTCCCAGAATGATCTTCTCCATAACATTACCTGGCACTGAAGTGAGACTGACAGGCCTGTAGTTTCCAGGATCCTCCTTCTTGCCCTTCTTGAAAACAGGGACAACGTTCTCCAGCATCCAGTCTGCTGGGACCTTTCTGGATTCCCAAGACTGCTCAAAAATCATTGAGAGAAGTTTTGCACTGATATCACCCTGCTCTTTGAGGATTCTTGGATGATTTCATCAGGCTCCATAGATTTGTAGGGATCCAGCTACAGAGGAGCAGATCCTGCACAACTTTCAGAGTCGACTGTGATTTGATCATTCTTGCAGTCATGGTCCTCCAGCTCAGGGCTCTAATCCTCCTTGGTCCATCATCCATGTTGAGGATGGAGGCAAAGAAAACATTAAATTCCTCTGCTTTCTCTCTGTCCCTGTTCGTGAGGTGACCATCCCCATCCTGTAATGGGCTGACAATATTTCTACACTACCTATTGCCATTACTGTGTTTGAAAAAACTCCCTTTATTGTCCTCCACATTTCTGGTAGCTTCAACTCCAGTCGAGCTCTGGCTGCACAAATTTTCTCCCTACAGTGGCAAGCAGCATCTCTGAATTCTTCCCATGTCGCTTGACCTTGCTTCCACTGGGCAGACACCTTCCTTTCTTGGCATATTTCCAAGAGACGTTCCCTGCTCAGCCAAGCCAGCCTTTTGCTTTGTTTGCTTGATTTCTGACATTTGGGAATTGCTACTCCTGTGTCCTTAGGAGGTGATGTTTGAGAAGTGACCAGCACTGATGGACCCCAGCACCTGCAAAAACATGTTCCTAGGGGACCTTACTTACTAATTGCCTGCTCAGCCAGAAGTCTGCTCTCCTCATGTCCAGAGTTGAGGTTTTGCCGACACTTTTCCTTCTGTCAACAGAGATTTTAAACTCTACCACTTTGTGGTCTCTGTGGCCAAGATAGCCACAATCTCCATTTCACTCATGAGATCCACTCTGTTGACAAGCAGCAGATCAGGGAGGGCATCTTCCTGAGTCGACCCCCTTATCAACAAAGATAATTCCTTTAATTTCTTCTAAAAAACAAAAGAGAATATGTATTCTTAATTTATTCTTTTTGTGAAAATACTAAAAGTAGAGAAGTAGTTTACATAGTAATTCACATACCAATTCTTTACAACTGAATAACGGAAGTCATTCATGGAAGACATTCTCAGTGACCAGACTCCAAAACTTTCTCCTGCAATTAAACAGTGTCAGCAGCATATGCTGAATGTTCCACAGCATATACTGAATGCTCCACATCCATTCCTTTTACAGTTTCTCTATGAAAATACAGATAATTTTATTTTTCCTGCCTTGTTTTTTTTTTTCCTTTTGAGCTACAATGCTTTCCGTTTCTGAGAGCAACTTACAAAGTGTTTATTGTGTGAGCACTATATTAGCTGGAGGAAAATACTCTATGTCCATGTCCAGTTATTATCTTTCTATATTGGGAAAGGTCTCCAGGATATGGAGAATGGAGACCTTTGATGCCAGTAAAATGTAAGGATAAATTTTTCAGAGTTAATGTTTTTAATCCTGAAAATTTTGCCTACATGGAAATACTTTGAATTTCAGAGATTCCTGTCCCCTGCTCCCCGCAACTGCCCCTTATAATGAAAGTTTCATACTTAAAATAGCTATGATGGTTTTTTGGACAAAACTTGACAATATCTGAAGTAATTGTTGCTAAGCAAAAAATGATACGCAAGAGATATATAGTTAACAACAAATGTTTTTCAGACTCCTTTTAGAGTTTGTTACAGGAACCAGTCCTAAAATTAAATGTTTTAATACTGTTTTTCCCTGACTGACCTTTCTGTCTTCTATGTAACCCTTGCTCCACTGGTGCCACTGAAGTCAGCTTGCACATCAACTGTTACCTTTCCAGATGACCTTCTCATTTGTTTTTGCTTTTGTTTAAATTACAGGTGAAAAGGGATGTATTTAACGACTCCATTCATTCTACAATATCTTCTGCCATTTTACAGGGAAAATAGCATTGCAGTGCACTTAAGAAATGCTTCTTTTGTTCATTGGGAACTTTAAAAACTGTTAATTAGATGTAGGATAATATCTTTAACCTCATATTTACAAATTTTATGCAAATTAAATAGGAAGGTAGTTTCTAGTGCCCCTCTCAACTGAGGTGTTGCAGTACTTGAAGAAATGGAGTACGACTTTATCTAGATTCTGATATTAAGCTAAAGACGAGACACCCGTATTTTCCTCCTGTACTACAGGTAAAAATAGTTGTACCAATTTGCTTAATGATGTTGTGCTCAGTAAAGTAATCTTTTTTACATATTTTCAAGCTCAGGATTCTTCAGAGAGTAAGCCAACTAATTCATTGCGTTGGAGGTGTTTTGATACAACTCATTGCTTAGCAGAGTAAATGAAGAATTCACAGGTACCCTTCAGGATGTATATAATGCAGCTACAGGGGCTGATTGAATCTGCAGGACTGACTCAGTATAAGTCCCATGAAGCACAGTATTTTTCCTCTGTCAGTGTGTAAATACAGAAATATTTCTAGAAAGGGGAATTAGGCTTGCAGGGGTTTTTAAACGTGCATTTACAGCACCTCTTACAATGTGACAAAAATAGATTAAAATTAATTTATTTTGAAATGTTTAGTTATAATATTGTTTGTGTAATTTAATTTGGTATTTGTTTCAAGAACTAAATATTTAACATTTTGTTGGTTAAAGCTTTTATAGAAATTGCAGAAGACTGGCTTTAATTTCGTTTTGCAGCAGCTGGTGTTAAATTGAATAGTTAAGCTTTAGACAGGAAACTTTACCAATAATGAATATTCTACTTTTTATCCCTAAAAATAGTTATATCTTCCAAGTAACTGATTGACATTTGGGATTTTTTTTTCTCCTTTTGTGCAAAGAAAAAAAAAAAATCAGAGCTATCTTTTCTTTGAAGATTTTGAGAAAAAGTGGCAGAATCTGAATATTTCCAGTTATGTTGCCCCTAAAGTCATACCTTTGGGGACAGGACTGATACAGTGTTCAGTGAGGCACAGATACACAGTGACATGTTTCAAAACATTTAGTGACTTTTAAGCAATATTCACATTGTCTTAAACCAACACCTGATGTTACAAGGTGGTATTATTGCTCAGATGCAGCATTTCATTGGCAGTTACAGGGAGTTTTCTTTATGTGCGTTTTATTATATGTAGGTATAACAGAAATACAACTGTGAATATTTTGTTATTTCTTTTTTGGTTTTTTTTTCTGTC
>VWZG01005589.1:144289-155080 GCA_013396735.1 Grallaria varia
TTTTTCTTCTTTTTTTTTTTTTTTCCTGCTAGTAACCTGAATGACCAAGTCTAATACAAATTCTGATATTCAACTTTTAATTTCCCTGTGCTTTGATTGTTTCATTAGGCATAAGATATGTTCATCCTGCAAAGATACATCCAGCCTCAGGCAAAACTTTCATGTTGTTTTGACACAGATGTTGTCTTAGCTATTTAAAAAAAATGATGCGCTGAAAAGTTGAACTTGACCATTTCCTCAATACCATATTTTCAGTCAGTGGACAAATTGATGGTGCATTTTGTCTTTTTTTCAACCTTCAAATACTAGGAGGACAGTGACCTTAGGCAGGTAGATGTGTTAGAAGTCTGAGTACTGTTCTAGATGTTGCAGGGGTTTTTTTTATACCAGACATGCTAAGTCTACAGCTATCACCTTATCAGTAGTTTGTCACAGTAACCATAAAAAGTGTGAAATCAGTTCTTTGCTTTGTGTTCAGAGGTGCAGCTTTGATCTCAGAACAATCTAACCCATCACTGCATACCTGACTAGCTAAGTTGTATAGAGATGCTGTTATTTATGTATGAAATTGTAATGTATTGACAGCTGGGGAAGACGTTATTGGTGACAGCTGTTTCGTGTAGTCATATATGTTTTAATTTATTTTTATTTAGTTGGAAAATGACAGTAGAATTGAATTAATTAAAAATTCCCTATGATCAGCCATATGTATACACAGATATATGTATGAGATATATATATATCATATCTATACATAGATATATTTAGTGGATATGGATATATAGATGTAGATATATTGGGAACTACATTAAAAATATAATCTATTGCACAATATAATCTATAATAAACTACATGTTTGATCAACAATACAATATGTTCTTTCTTCCAAGCATGTTTTTTTGCCTAGGCATGAGTGGAAAATGTCAGTTAGGAAATATTTTGTTGGTTTTGCATTCCTGATTGCCTCCTAATCATATTCTGGCACTTCAATTATCACCACCATTTAAAAAATATATACTTGGTGAGTGTAGAGTGATTATAGATTCCATTCAGCTCTTTGCCATCTGTTTCCCTCACTTTGAAAGACAATTGTAAAGGAGCTTGTTGGATATGAAAGGTTGTCCACAACAAAACTCATTTCAAGCAATGGTACTTCAGAATTGTCTTTTTCATCCCATTTTAAAACACACTGAAGTGTTCATGAAGTTCCATTGTTTGTCCAGACCTTGATCAATATAAACAACTACTCTGGACCTGAGTTCCTGCAGTCAGTGCTTGACAACTGACTTGGGGAGAATGTGGAAAGTTAGGTCATTGTCTTTTACAGAGAGGGGAGTAAGGTTTCTTCAAGAATTTGTAGAGTAGTCAATTGAGCCAATGAACATTTGAAAAATATCATGCTTCTTTTAATTGAAACAAGTCTTGTCTGCATCTGAGACCAAGTGCTTAAGGAGGGAGCTCACTTGTTCTTCTAAGTCATAGGCAAATTTTTGTTCCAAATATTTTGAAATTTTCTTTACACATATTCCACATTATCTTTTTTACTGTGCAAGAATATCCCCATAAGCACTTTAACTGCTTATAAAATCTGTAATTTCAGCAGGATCATTGTGCAAGTGTGTTTGTTGGTTGTGAAACTTACAAGCTAACTTTTCCTATACTTCTTTAGTAAGATAAGTTTTCAGAAGGAAGAGCTAAATCCTATTAACCTGTATCAAATTATTTGGAAAAATTATTTAAATGAGGCTAGTTTGGAACAATCAAATTTCATAAATACATGTTCTTATGATGTGGGGAGATATTTCTTTCCATTAATACAAATAAAAGAAAACCAAAATAGACCTTGATGACAGAAATTACCAGGGTACAATTTTTTATCCCTGCTAAAATGAAATGGGGCAAAAATTAAACATACACCTTTTCTTTGACTTTATAGATCCGCTCAAAATTATAAACACTAACCTATGGTTGAATATTTCTTGCATATACTTTATTGCAGTTTTTCTTTTTCTTTTTTGTTCATTTGTTTGTTTGTTTGTTTTTGTTTGTTTGGCTTTTGTTACAGCCAGGTATCCTATAGATTCTTTGAAAAGAGTAGTACTCATGTAGTATACAAGTACACTTCTAGAAGCCGAGAAGCAACACTAAATTAAAACATAATAAATGCTGAGGATTAAGCAGGAAAAGAATAGAAAAGCAGTTTTCTTCATTACTTATCTGGAAATGGTTGAAAGACTAGTTTCCATGAACACTATTATTTCACTGTGTACAGAATGGTTCCAAGTTTGGACTTTGGGAGTTCAAAGTAGGACAAATATTTTCACAGACTCCATAGATCTGGACTTTTGTCAGATAGTGCCCTAATGAAAAAGCAAATACATTGTGACGGAGGGCAGTAAATTGAACAAAAACCCCTCATAAATATACCTTAGAAGACTTCAAAATATGTTATTTTGCACTGATTTGAAGCTCAGGGGTTGGCATTTCCCCTAGTGTCCAGTTCTTCAGATTTTAGAAACTCATAAAGAGTAATTTAGTAACTAATTAAGTCACTCTTTCTGCTCCAGTCTAAACACTAAAATGGTGAAATAACGAATTATGAACTTGATTCAGCTTTCAGCCCACCAGACAGCCCTTTGGACAGACTCCATACTTTTTTTGTCAGATTCCAGCTCAGGATCTTTGCTTAATAAGGGCTGTGTAATACGTGGGTATAATGATACTGTTTTTCCCTCTGGTCTTGATTGAGGCAAATCTTTGATTCGAATAAACTAAAAAATTATTTGAAGAAGTTATAAGACACAGTAATAGGCAGTAAAGGTTTTTACTTGTAGGCTTGTGCAGACTGATAAATTAGAGTTTGTCTTGGTTGGGTATTGGCTTGTTTTCGTGGTTATGTCTGGGAGAATAATGGTGCCTGTCTGCAACACTCAGAGCTGTGGACCTGAAGGTCACAGAAACTTTTCTTTGGAGTCCTGCTTCTCCATCCACTACTCACTAACAACAATATAATTAGATATAGTCCAAAGTATTAAATGAGATATCTTATGCATTCATTTATGATATGCTGTATATTCATGAGAAACCAAAGCGGTGTAGGAATTAATACCAATATTTCTAAAACACAGATGCAACCAAAAAATAGGCGCTTTTATCTAAAGCTTCTTTCATGTTGGACTAAAACTATCGATACACCTACAAAGTAGTCTAGGTTCTCCCTTTCCCCAAAATTTTCCCTGGGCATAACCGTAGCTCAAACACCTTTGTTACAGAAGTTTGCTGTTACACTTACTTTTTGAGTTTACCAGTGTCAAGATGTTTCTTTCCAAAATAGCAGAGCTAAAATTAAAAAGATCTGTGACACTGTTCCCCAAGTTGAAACTGAAAAATGAGACAAATTTACATTCAAATAAAATTTTCTGCATGTGTTGAAAACATTATTAGGGAAAGTGATGCCCTAACCAAAGATACTGGAGCCTCTGTTAAAGGCATATAATTGTTTGCTTTAGTTAAGGAATGTGTAGTATATCAATACCACAATTAAAACATTTGGTTGTGAGCACAATTCCTCTCTCTCCATTTTTGACAACGGTGAATATAGTGGGAATGTCATCTGAAAAATTATTAAATACCCTAATGGGCAAATTCTGAAACTTGAACATGTCTGTCAATAGAGTTAACATATTAAAAATTAGTAATTATCAATGTGTTTTAAATCACCATTTATCTGTGAGTAAATTAAGAAATCAGTTATCATGAAACAGTGCTACATCAAGATTACCTTAAATAATTTAGAGTCATTAAGCAGAGAAAGACATTGATGAGTATCTCTAAGGAAGATATCATTAGCTGGTGATAATTAGTGTGTCTATGGAAATGTAGGGTAACATCTCCCACCTGCGTTACATTAATAAAGGAAGTTTTGCCTACAGCTACATTTGTCCTTTTTCTGTATGCTCTCAGGTAGGAGCATCTTTGAGTTGTTCATTTCCTTGCTCTTTAAAAGGTATAGAGATACTGTGCAATTAACAATCCACCAATTTACAGAAAGAGTGTTTCTGTGTAAGTAGTATCTAATGCTACTATGATAAATTTCCAGTGTTGTTGGACTTCAGATATGCTTGCATGTTAATTATGCTTTTATGAGCATTATAACTATAATTTTTCAAAGTGCAAATTTTATAAATTGAATGTATATGTATCATTGTAGACAGAGTGATAAAAAGTCTTTGCCAAAGATAGGAGTGATTCTACATTTTGTCATATTAGACCTTTGGGTGAGGACATTGAGGGGAAAAAATGTTATAAACTCCATGGGAGTTAAGACTTTTATTTCCTTGCATCTGGATTGTAACTCATTTTGTTGCTGGTGAGAGGTATGACTAGGGACCCAGATTTTGAAAAAATTAATTTAATCCAAGATGCACCAATTTTTGGGGTAGCTCAATTTTTATGTCCCTAAATTTTGTCTAAAGGTCAAACTTCTAATGGTATTTAAATAGGTAAATGCTTGGATGCACTTTGTAAGCAACAAGGGTATAAACACCTGCTGGTTTAAGTGGTTATACAAGACGGTGTGTGAACATTTCTGTGACTATGCCTCCCAACAGTTTTGAAAATTCAGTCACAAATCTTTTGACTGGAGTAGATTATTACCATAAAGTTAAGTAATTTCAGAATTGCACGTCCCTATATTTATGTTTATAGCAAAATTGAAAAGATGGCTACATTTATACGTATGTTGGTATTGTATTTTAATGTGCTTGGGAAGAAAAAAATATTAGAGAGGAAAATAATTTTGACTATCCAAATCTTTGGAGCTCAATATCAGTAAAAAGGTTTTCTTACCCACAAACATGCCTAAGAAATATGAAGCTTTGCTTCAGCAAGAAGTCTTGAAGAATGCACATAAAAAGCTGAAGAGCTGGCAAGGATATAGAGATACATTAAGACTGAGGCATCTCATCTCCAGGGCACTAGGGAAAATACATGTCTTCTGGTTACACCTGTGCCAAATATCCAGCATCTGTCCCCACATGACAGCAATCCCTTTGCAACAACTTTGGGCCCTCATCACATATTAAGTAGTCATTAGATGAAGTTCTTAAAAAAGGATAAGATGGAATACAGCAATAATATATGTCAGATTTTCATTTTTTCTTTTATGCTTCTAGGGTTTAATTTAATCGTTTGACATGAGCAACTCAGAGATTATCCCATAATTGCCCACCATCAGTTGAGTAGCTCTGTGTAGTCTTTTAAAGCACTTGGGCTTCTAAAAGGTTTAACTCTGTTTTTGACTAATATATGTGTCAGCATGAAGCCACCCAGTGGATTTAATTTTTCCCTGTTCATTCTCATAAAATCACACAAATTAAAATCATTTAAAGGGAAAGAAACAAGAGGAAAAAACTTTTACTTTTTTTTTAACAAATATTCATGCAAAAAAAATCATAGAATTATTTAGGTTGGAAGAATCCTTAGAATTCCTTTCCTTTCCCCCCATCATTGTAGACTGAAATTACATTTTAGATTTAGGTTAAACTTATTGTTTTTCTACTTAGAATTTTTTTAGTTTGAAGAAAAAAAAAAATTCCTACTTATCCCTTCTTTAATAAAATAGATACGATTTTTTTTAAGGTTTCTGTATAATAGCCACAGTACCCAGACTGTGCCTCTGTAGTCTGTCTAGTGGGTAGTACAAAACCAAAACCTTTCAAAAAATGTTCAGGTAACTTGTGGAGCGTAAAGCAAGTTCCCAACCAAAGCGTGATGTACAAATGCTGCACCTGGCTAGGGGCAACCCTTGGTATCAGTGCAGGCTGGGGAGATGAACTGATTTGGAGCAGCTCTGTCAAGAAGGACTTGAGGGTGCTGGTGGGAGAGGTGCTGGACACGACCTGGCAATGTGGGCTCACAGCCCAAAAAGCCAACCATATCATGGGCTGCAGCAAAAGAAGCATGGTCAGCCCCTCTAGTTCACTCTGGTGAGATCCCACCTGGAGCACTGCATCCAGCACTGGGGTCCTCAGCACTGAGAGGACATAGACCTGTTGGAGTGAGTTTACAGATGCGTCAGAGCATGATGCTTTAAAGAAGGCCTATAGGTACCAAAAGAGGAGTTTGGATAATATAAGGCTATTACAAGAAAATTAAGTATTTTTTTCATCTATCTCTGGCCGATCTTGAGTTTGCTGGAGCTCCTCCCCATAGGGGGATGTACCTCAAACCTAGAGCTCAGATAGAACAAAGACAGAGCAAATTTGCAATAGGAACAAGAACAAACTGTCAGACTGAGTAGGTACTCACTTAAGAATTCTACAGGATATCAAGGATTGAGCAGTCAGACCACTAATTCTGCTATGCAACCTCTTAAATGTTCTTCAGTACCAAAAACTTGAAACTGGGCTACATGACACCAATTTTAAAGCAAGATTCCAGAGACCTGGAGGAACACGAAGCAATCTGGGGAAGTTCTGACTGACTAAATGGCAGGCAAAAGTCATTGCAGATAGGGCTGAAAATATTAAGAGAAATACAGGCTCAAAGGATGCAGATGCTTTTCTTAGTGACGCAGTGAGTTTCTAAATTCAAAATTAAGTACTAAATGTACTTATAAGACTTGCTCTCCTAATGAAGGAATTTTTCATTCCTTCAGATAGTTTAATCATTTTCTAAAAGAAACCCTATTGCATCACTTCTCTGCTTCCTGTTCCATTCATATTCAACACTAGACACCTATCTTTGATGAAGAATTGAAATACACTTTATATATAAAGATATGTAAAATGTGTGCATATACAGACATGGAAAGAGCATAACTATTTCTGCAGTGATTGCACTGCAGTTGTTAAATAAATCCATCTTTTCTCTCCTTTTTCAGTTCCTTGGCTTCTGTTTTTATGGACCTGACTATGTAAATATTAGCATATTTGTAACTCACCAGAAGGTTTTCTTTAAAATAGCCTGAAGTACCTATCGTTCTAATAATGTCCATACTAGCATTTTAAGATTCACTGATTTTATGGCATCTGACAGGGTGGCTTATCTGGTAGCTGTAATAGGTGAGGGCAACTGAAGTATATTCCAACCTTCACAAGTTTCCCCCCAAAGGATCATCTTGGAAATTCTGCTAAAAGAGAGGTGAAAAAGGTAATACAAGCTTTCCATGTAATTAAGAAGGAAATTGCAGAGAAGGTAACACTGTTACTTGGATTTAGTTCTTGTCCTGGCCTCCTGCTATGGTTAATCATTTGTATTATTCCAGAATCTGGAAGCCTCAGCTAAAAAATACACCTTGTACTAAACAGAGGTCCCACACTGCATAAATGATATTTCTTTCCTGAAAACTCTTCAATATACTCTTGGCAATAGTTTAATCAGGCATCCGAGGTTGGATTAATGCAGATGTTTGGGACAATGCTAGGTAACCTCCATTTAACATCAAAGTTCAGCATAATTTTATGATACATAGTAACCCAATCCTTGGTCTTCCCTCTTTCATGCAATATTCTATAGTGCAGTGTACATAATTGTTCACTAAATACGGCTATAAAACAGAGTTAAAAACCAAGATGCCATTCTCCAATCAATTTTTGCCTTAAGTGAATAAGTAACTTCTATAACAGCAAAAGCCTCTTTTAATCTAGCTGGTCTGGAATGCAATACCTTCATAAGTGCAATCTATGCATTCTTGATCTCTTTTTAAACTAAATGGAGAAATAAATAAAATTACCTTCTAGAAATGTTTTTATTTTTCAATCTATCTCTCAGATGCTTGTATTAGTCTCAGTGCTTGGAGATATAAACTGTATCATATGCAGGAGAACATGCAAATTGAAAAGTCTTCATCTCTGAAGTATGCTTTTTAGACTACAAAACACTTCACAGAATCACAGAATCATTTAGGGTAGAAAAGATCTCTGAGATCATCAAATCCATCCTTTGATCACTGCCTTGTCAACTAGACCATGGCACTACGTGGCCAACTCCATTCATTTCTTGAACACCTCCAGGGATGGTGACTCCATTACCTCCCTGGGTAGTCAATTCCAATGCTTAACAATTCTTCCCATGAAGAAATTCCTGCTGATGTCCAGTCTGAACCTACCCTGGAACATCTTGAGACTGTCCTCTTTTGCTGTCACTACTTGCCTGGAAGAAGAGAGCAGGCTTCCACCTTGTTACAACTTGCTTTCAAGCAGTTGTAGAGAATGATAATGTCACCCCTGAGCCCACTCTTCTCCAGGCTAAACAACCTCATCTCCCTCAGCCTGAACTTGATCAGATTAAAAAAAGTCAACTGGTTCCAACATTCCCCCTGACTTGAGATACCTTTTTTTTAGTCTGAGAAACCAGAGTGGTCCATCGGCTCTGCAAACACAATTCAGCTCCAGAAACCAGTTTCAACTAGTGTAGTTGAAACGTGCTAAGCTTCAAAGCAGCAGAAGTAATGTGTTAGCATCATAGTTGAGACATTCATTCATTTAACCTAACTCTCACTTCTATTGAAAGTTCACATCTCTGATCTGGAAAACTAAGTTAGTTAAAAAATCAAAGGAATTTTTGTAGCAAGATACTAGCCTGGATTATCACTGTTTCCTTATCTGCTAGGACTACACACCAGTGCCTAAACATTACTTGATGGAATGGGGTAAGAGGAGGATTTCTAACTGACTAGATCAGTGAATAGATAGGTTAGACTAAAACACTCGGAAGACTGCTTCTAACTAAATACCATAATGTTGGAAAGGATTCTCTTTGACCTAGTGATGTTCCAGCTACAGCTGGAATGTCCTCCTGATAGGACATTCTCTATCCTGCATCTTCATCTGTGGACACATTGCCATAGATAAAAAATCCCCCGATGTTAGTATTATACTGCAAGGTTAATTTTTACAGATCTTCAAAGGATGAGTTTTAAAGGAACATATGAGAAAAAAAACCCATTTCTTTCTCTCCTGTTTTGAAAATTTGACTATATATGGTGTATGAGATAGTATAAGATTAAGCTTCTCTCAGATTTATATCTTCATTTCTTATTTATTTAAATTTGACATTCTTTGAAAACATATGTGAAAATATCATGATAAAATTTATTCATGTACTTAGCCCAGCCTGAGCAGACATTCAGCTTACATTTAAAAGTTTACAGCCATAGTACTCAACATAATAAATGTCAACTGAATGCAACAAAAGTAGTGAGGGTTCCCTGACTTTTCAGGAAGGTCATACAGCAAGAGACAGATCAACTACTACTGCCAGGAAGGACATTCACAACCCCATAAATTTTCCAGAAGTTCAAACTGGGTTGTTCTCTACTTGTAGGGTCTGAAATGTTGAATAAATGAGTACTGATATAATAATAAAAAAATTGTTTTGAAGATAGAAATTTTTGTATTTGAACAAAGAAGTAGCTAAATAACACCTTAACGCACTGGAGCTTTATTAGAGGGCAACAGTATTGTGTTCATGCAGATAATTCATACTATAGTAATTAGGAACAAGGCTGAAGAACAAAATTATCTATAGATGATCTTAACCCTGAATCTGAAATTTGAGCTGAAGTTCTGAGGTTAAGTGTATGTCAGCCTAAGCAGAAATCCACAAAGGCATGTTGTCCCACAGAAGAACTGTACTCCAGATTCATGACACATTGATATGTACAGCTAGAGCAGCTGACCAGCAGTGAGATCATATTCCTGCCTAGGCTGCTGAATGACCACATTTATGGTCATTGCGTGGATTATTTGGTTTGCTGCTTGTAATCACTGATCTAAAGGGACTTAAGCCAAAATCTTCATCTATCTGATCCATCAATTTCTCTGTGATGTTAAACTTAGCTGGTAAGGATGCAATAACACACAACTTGCTTACAGATACCAGTATAAGTGCAATTTTAGAAAGCCTTGACAGTGAGATGTTAAGCAGACCTTAATTGTCTTTAAAGTATTGTTCTTTAAATTAGAAGAGCAAAGAGCATTCTGGGTGGCATCATGTTCGCCCATATAGCTTGCAAATTTTGTCTGGAACTGCAGTCAGAAACACCTTTCAGAATATTGCTGTTTGGAATAATTTGCTAAAAAACCAATCACTGAGATAAGTGACCCCTCACATTTTTGTGGAATTATGACTCATCGAGGTTTGGGTTTGTTTTCTTCTGATGTGTACTTTAATTTTTAAGGCTTACTGTGATGACTACTTTGGCCTTTACTTTTGATCTGATGCTGTTTAAGGGTAGTGTAGATGTAAACATTACTGCATAAATGTAATCCACAAACATAACCTGCAATTGTAACTCAGAAATGCTGTAACTCTTTGAATTTCAAAGCCAAGAGGCAAAGTAAAATAAGTATATTAATAAGGAGTAGCACATTTAAAATGTAACAGGTCTTTTACGGTCTATACGAAACACACATGAGCTTAGAGAAAATTCAGGTATTTTATATGTTGCTATGATGAGATTTTATTTCAGTAGTTTGACAAATACTCTTTGCGTGTCTCAAATATTTTGATATATTGTTTATGAATAACTAATTTTCCCTCTAAAATTAGTCTGAATGAGAGCCAAACCAACCATCTTGCTGTATAGCATAACACAAAGGAAAAATCCCATCCTCACAGGGACCAAGTTCTTATTGCTATTATTTATGTCCCAAGTTACAGTGTTGTGAGGTGTTCTTTAAGTTTTCTCCACAAAGAAGCAATAAAATTTAAATTTTCAAAATTTTATTTGTTCTTCTGTCTGCCTCTGTGGGTAAGATTCATATCATTTAAATACTTCCATATTAG
>VWZG01005589.1:155105-178892 GCA_013396735.1 Grallaria varia
ATATTTCCATATTAGTCTCTGGGAAAAGAAAGCATCTACTCTTCTACCCTTGAAATTGTGTCTGCACTAAAATCTGAAACTAACTTTCCTTCAATTCCATTTTTCACTGAAATAATTACTAAAAATTAGATTCAAAGGAGATTTGGGGGGGAAAAAACCCCTAAAGCCAACAAAAAATACCA
This sequence comes from Grallaria varia, assembly GCA_013396735.1. Classification (NCBI taxonomy): domain Eukaryota; kingdom Metazoa; phylum Chordata; class Aves; order Passeriformes; family Formicariidae; genus Grallaria; species Grallaria varia. The sequence goes on from VWZG01005589.1 coordinate 155,288, forward strand.
ATGAAATTTGGTGAGAAACTGAGGGAAAAACCCAATGCCTAAATATGACATGCACTACAATAAAGAGTACAATGAATTTTTGAAGTGTCTAAAGATAGTTGCTTTCTATTCTCAAAACAGCAAATGTTTCACCAATTCTATGTTGCACATCTTCCTATGTGTTTCTATACATTTGAGGATAAATCAGTTTTCCCAAGAAGTGCACTCCAAAAATTGTGTCAAGGAATACTTATAGTTTTATGGTAGACAATCAATACTCAGTATGAAAATAATTTTTTTAGTCTTTACCGTTGATGGTTGATCTTGGTTTCATCTATTGCTAAGTGTCTAATAAAATACGAGGGGCTTAATTTCATTTCCTCCTGCTGGAGGTGGATGGATTAGAGTGGACCGTTAATCAGAACACAAGGATTAGAGAGTCTGCAATGAAGAGGAGGTGTTATTTTTATTAAATACACCTTTATGACTGCAGACAAATATGCTGGGTATCAGGGATAATAATTTGCACATATAACTTAGGAAAAAGAGGCACAGTCTGTGCAAAGCAGTAAGAGATGTAAGAGGAGACACAACTCCGTGGTTAGCTGGAGAGCATTTTGAGCAGTTGGAGAACTTAGTCAGAAATTGAGCCAAACCAAACTCTGTATGTGTTATTACTGAAACTGACATTTCAGTCTAGATCAGATAATGTGAAAATATCTTCATGCAAAGTAGCAGATGCCTGGAATTGTGATGTCAGAAAAATAGTCAAAATAGCCCTAAATATGTAAATCTGGATTTAAGTTATTCAGTACAGTTTGAGAACAGTCCCACTGAATACATCTGTTAGCACCATTTCATGCAGTCATGATCCAAATACCTGTAACCTTGTCTGCCTGTAAAGGCAATGTGCAAAAAACCTACGTATTTACAGAACATGTAGAAAATCTTTGGTACCCTACTTATGCAAAAATTGTAAAGAAATAAATTAGTTTAGTGTGAAACCATACACAGTCACAAATTCAGTGATATTGAGACATCTACCTAGATCCTTGCCTTTGGAGTTACCATTCAAATATGAACATTTTCTGTCAGAGCCAAGTAATTCTATGAAATCTGACGTGGTAAGTGTAACGAGCAATAAAGGTAGATCAGGAGCACAGAATCACATTAAGTTTGTAGATGTTCAGCATATATTAAAATGCCTGTCATATAAATGAGGTCAATTCAGATCAGTCTTCTCTCAAAGTTTTTTCACATTCTTCACATTAATTTTAGTAAGGTAGATGACTGATAAAATGAGAGGCCAGCAAATTTTACTCTTGTGAGGGAGAGAAGGAAGCAGCTGCATTTTCTAGAGGAACCTGAAGAGTCAGGAAATTCTGACAACAGTAAAAAGAATAAATGGAGTGGGAGAGAGAAAGGAGGATAGTCTAGACATGGCCTACGTGGAGATGGGAAAGTTTATTTGACAGAGAAAACTTCCCAGTTACATAGGAATATGGTTATTTTTGTGGAACAAGAAAAGGTCACTGGGAAAAAATGATTCATATGCCCTCTGCATACTCTTTGGCTGGTCAGAGACTTACTCAGAAGGTGTGCGCAAGGTTAATTTTCCTATTGTTAAAATTTTAACAATCAGTTAAAAAGTCCATAGAAGGGTTAACCCCCAAATTTCAGTGCCGAAGTTGTCAAAACCAATACAATGCAGAGTCATAGAAGTTCCTTTGTAGTACTAGGGTTCATATAAAAAGCTCATTTATTCAGTTTGGGTTTTTTTTTTTTCAATTTCTGTATGTGTATTTAAAATGAAAAAAAGGAACACCAGAATGAAATAAATACTTAAAAATGGTGGCAACTTGAGAGAGAGTACCAACAATATTCTATGATTCCAATATAAAGTAATAGTTTAAAATGTCTTTCTTACAACAGGTGCAATTTTGTTCAGCTAGGAAAAAAAATATTGCACTTATTCAAAAAATGTCCTTTCCTTTCACAAGATCCTGTTTTTAAAGAAATTCTAAACTACTGCAGAATTTTACACTCGGTAATACTTCTACCAACTCTATCCTGACAATACTTGTGGCATATTAGCTAATTAATTTGCTCCTTTGTTGTTATTTTCCTAGAGCTGGCTTTGCATTCACAAAGCAATAGAATCATGGAATCATTAAGGATGCAAAAGATCTCTAAGGTCATGGAGTCCAACCATTAACCCGATATGCCCACCAATAAACCATGTCCCTAAGCACCACATCTGCACATTTTTTGAATGCTTCCAGGGGTGGTGACTCCATCAATTCCCTAAACAGCCTCTTGCAATGCCCATCCAACTCATGAGTGAAGAAATTTTTCCTAATATTTAATCTACACCTCCTTGGTGCAACTTGAGGTAATTTCCTCTCGTTCTATTGCTTGTTAGTTGGGAGAAGAAATTGATCCCCTTCTTACTGCAATGTCATTTTAGGTACTTGTAAGGAACAATAATGTCCTCCCTGAACCTCTTTCTCTCCAGGCTGAGCAACCTCAGCTCCCTCAGATACTGGGAAGAGATGTTAAACCTTATTTTTTCTTAATATTTTAATTTAATTTTTATTTACTTTTGGCCCAAGGGCTTCTTCTTTGATTGTCACTTCAGTACATTTCGTGTCATGTACAGAATTGTGCTACTTTGAGTAGCCCTTTTCTCCCAGGAGACTGCAATCCTAATCATGCTTGACAGTTAATTTAGGGACAAGAATTTATCTTTTTAATTTTTTAAATAATAGAAAGCAAGTCACAGCAAGCCATATATGGCTTCAGATTTGTACGTGCTGACACTGAATCAGTGCTATTTTATAGTGATATGGGAAATAAAATTCTTAATTTTGTCCTATAATGGGAATGCAAAAGTAAACAAAATAAAAGTAAAGATAACTGCATTTATTTAAAAATAATTAATGGAGTATTGAAATGGGGACCATATTAGACTAGAAGACTATTTTTCTTTTGATTGATCTACAGAAAGATATTTTTTAAAATGAAGCTTACATTACTCATAAGAGAACATATTCATAGAATCATTGAGGTAATAAAAAAAAAGGAAACTAGTAACTAAATCAAAGTTAAGCAGTTGTTGCACTGGGAACACTGGTCACCATAATGACCTCATTTCACCTTTTGCCTATTGCCTTATGTTTATATCATACTTCTGGAAAAGAGCCATCTTGTTTTATTCAGGGTTTGGTTTTTTTTGTACTGTGGCTAGAGTAACTGGCTAGCCCTGTTCACTTCCCTAGCACTATACAGTAGCACAATACAAATAATGTATTCTGTTTATGTCAAAAGCAAGTTTAAATTTCTGAATTTACAGAAAAAAGTGCTCTGTGTGTTCTGTTTTAAATACCAAATGTTTGGATCAGCACTAAAGGTTTCTGTAATTCCCTGGAAGTTTTCCATAATTTCTTTCTTTGATAATAAGAGGAAATATAGCTTAAAGAGAAAAGGCCCTTCTCTAAGACCTTTGCATAAAATGTGGTAAGTCCAGTGAAATAATCAGGTGACTCAGAAATTTCAAAGTAAAGTCTGGATGCCTTGAGATAGACAGTAAAATTGTTTAATTACATTTGGTTTTAGATTAAAAAATCATCTATTGCTAAATTATTCTTAACAGTCCTATTATCGATGAGTAAACTGATTTACACAGGTGTGAAACGAAATTATTTAAAATTCAGAAATCACAAAATCACCGACAATTTTTCATTGACAGAAATGCTCTGGTCTTCTGGAATTTCAATGAATGCACTTTTAAGGGCACGTCAATGCTGATATTCTTATATACTAAAACCAATGTCCACACAATGGGCTAGGGGTGCTGATCCTTAGTACTTAATACTTCATTTCCATATTTGCATGTTTTAAAGATGTAATCTTTGAATCACAAACTAGCTACCTGCATTCTGGTCATGGTACCTGGAGTATGTGGGGGCTCCTAGCAAACAGTCAATTGAGCAGTGCTAACTTAATATAGCTGTAGGGTATCTAATTCAACGATGGTGGACTTGACACAGGGATTCGTGCACCCAAACCCCTGATTGCCCTGAATTGGTCGCTGAAATCCCTGTGGAATATCCTGGGGCATTTCAAGTGACATCAGGTACCAGCTCAACCAGACTGAGCTCTTCAGTGATGCTGAAAAAAAAGGCAGGGTGTTCAGGCATTAGTGGAGTATTGGCCACTGTGAAAGCAGTATCCAAACAGTGATTGAAAGCTTCCACCTCAATCCCATTGCTTATTCCGTGGGAGCAGACAACTCTTTTCTTTTGCAAATTGGATAGTCTAGGATAGAGTATCTCTTTACACACTACTCTGTAGGAAGAACGTTTTCCCAGGAAGTGGAAAGACATGTTTGAACACAGAAGGACATGTTGTGCATTACTTTTCCTGCACATGCAGGGTAGAATAATTATAGAAAGAAAATTATGATGAAGCTCAGCAATAAGACTGTTATTTCACTGTAAATATGTACTCCAAAATTATATTTTCTACTCCCAAAATGACTCTTGTATTTTATTCATTAACTTATTATTTTCCTTTTCCTCAAACAAAATATGCAAACAATGCTAGAGATAGTGCTCTGGACTTTGATCTTTCAGTTTTATTGCATCATTAAATTCAGCATCCCTGACACTTCTTTTCATGATCTGAGAAACTTTAATGGCTGGCTGTGCACCACCTCTGTTTCAAGAGATACCTTTAACAACAACAGATTATAAAGGCCATTGTGCTTTTCTTGGTCTGTTTTCATTCAGGAAGAGGAGACTGATTTCAATAACAACTCTGTTTCTACAGTGTATTTCCTTGTTTCAGTTCTATTGGATATAAAAAAAATGCATCTAAATGTTTAATTGAAAACTTAGAACATTGCAGTTGGATATTTGTGATAGACAGTTGAATTCTACTGATTAGATTGCAACAAATTTCTTTTTTTGTTGACTTCCAAGTCTGAGAGAAGGAAGATGTATTGACCCAGAGTGTCAGGCATTCTTTGAAGTACACAAATTTATTTTCATATAAAAAGCTGTCAGATTCACAACAGTAGTAGAATGGAGACTGGTGAAGAAGAAGTTAGTTCATAGTCACTGACTCTACCTGGTCATCTCTAAGGAAGTGGTCGGGAAAACAGACTCAGCTCTAATTTCAGGCTTGGTCCTTGCTGTTGGTATGATCAAATGATGGAATGAGACAGGGAAGTTAAAGATGGCACATGAGTTTTGTAGTTGAAAAAAATCAAGAGGAGCAAAATGTAGGCAGTTACACAAAAAAAAAACCCAAAACAACAAAACAACACAAACTGACCTTCAAAACCTTGGAAATTAATTATTTGGTTTCAAACTTTGTAGATTTTGATATGAGGAAACTGACAGATATGGGAAATATTACTTGAGAATTAAAACAAAGAAACAAACTCTGTTTCACTCATGACTACAGACCAAGGTTAAAAATATGAAATCATAAAGGCTCAAAGACTAAAGGACAGGACAGCTAATCTATCAGAGATGTTATCTGTCTGTATAAACTTTGTTTTATGAACTTAAATGATCACAGTAACAGCAACACTACTCTTAAACTCAGCATTTTTTTCCAACTACAGTATGATTTTGGCTAAAGAAACAGTCGGATTGGTATTGAAGATGTGAACTGTATTGCTTTGAAGCTGTGACAAACTTGCAAGGTCGACATGCAGGTGGATTTCTGTGGTACCCTTCCCTGCCCAGCTTGCTTTGGAAATAGTTGCACTGAGTGCTCTCACTAGAAGTGAAAGAGAAGAATTGAAATATGTCTCTACTCAGAAGCTTTGCAGTAACCCACTATGTCTTCCAAGTCATGATCCAACTAGGTGAATTTGAAAATGAAATGCTCCAAGGGAAGATTGCTCTCATCATTATACAGATGATCTAATGTCTAAAAGTGGGCCTTTCTGAAGGCTTAGCTTAGCACACAGAGACCTTGGCAAGCGTCAGATGCACTGATCCTCTTCAATATTGACTGTATCCAGTGTTTATATGGTGAGTTTAACACAAAGAGATGCCCCTCTCAATTTATTTTGGAACAACTGGATCCCTGTTGTCTAAGCCCCAAAACATAGTTGGTTGAAATAGCTTTCAACAAAGCTCTAAAGATATTTTTAATTAAGCCCAGGGCTACTCACTAGAACACTGTGTTTTCTCTTCAAAGTTTTTGCCCTGGCAGTACCTTTCTCTCGTGGCCAGTTTACAAACATATCCCTGAAAACTGAAGCCTGTATCTAATTAAAAGTCTACAGTAAAAATTTTCAAGTCATAGGAGAGGAAACCGGATAGAAATGATGGATAAAATGGTATGTTTTGAAACCAAAATGTTAATTATTTCTCTTTTCTTCATATATTTGTTCAGGTTTGGTAGGTTTGATGTTTTCATTAACTACTGTTTAGAGGATGAAATAAAAGAAACATTCAAGAGACAAGCATGATATTATTTTTGCATCAGTTAAGTGAATAAAGCAGTGCCTGAAACATGGAATAACCATTGAAGTTAGTTTTAAAACCTTTTACGTAGTTTGTACATTTGTAGTTGACATCTGGCGACAATGTGTATTCCAGAATTCATGAACTGAATGCATTTCCAAGTATTGCTGCTATGTTAACTGAAGGTTGATGTCCAGGACATTGAAGCCTCCTGAAAACATGTGTGGAATAGTTGATAGGTATATGTGTGACAGGATTAAGGGCTATACAGTTGTTTGTACATATTCAGTTGATTCTCCTGCCCTAATTGTGGAGAAAAACAGCTAATTACGGAATAGCGTTTGAGAAATTCTGTCACCTGACACTTCTGAATAATTTTAGAAATCTCTGAACTATGTATTTTGAAATGTTTAAAGATGACATACTGTCATATGTGGCTTTTCAATGTCATGTTGCTAATGTACTTGAACAAGTGTCAAGATTCCAAAAGGCGCACAGGCCCTGACAAGGATCCATGTTTTCCCTGGCCCTTAATTTCTTACAAAGGCTGGTGTTACACTTTCTTGAATCTGACCATTTCTAAAGAAGTGTTTCACAGTTTACCTTGGGGAATTTATCAGCATGCATTATAGTAAGGATCAAATACCCAAGGCTGTACTTCACATCTTTTATCAATTTTCTACTCTACCTAATAAGTTTTTATGAGGTTAAGCTCATAAAATCAGGAAATTAAAATGACCGAGGCAGCCTGTTTTTAGAAGGAAAAGTTGACAAAGGTAGGCAGACTCTATATGGTTTGGAATAGGGTCTCCCACATCACAGGGTGCAATTTTGACCATTGTGTTTAGGGGTAGGCATTTGTTGCTGTTCAACTCTGTGGAAAGCATACAGCCCTGAATGTATAGCCAGATAATTGTCATTATCCGTGGTTAGTGGGACTCGCCTACGTTATGAAGTCCAGTTCCATTTACTTTTTCCATCTTGAAGCAGCACAATAATCTTGAGCTTCCAACATTGCATAAACGTGTTCTGGCCTCTGCATGTGTTTCTTTCTAATCAGAAATTCAATTTGACTAGCATTTATATATTGTAAACATAGTTTATACATTGGCTTTTCTGATGGAGTAAAAATGGTTCATAGCAAAACTTCTAACAAGATGTAGCCCTTGTAATTGAAAATTTATATATCAGTGCATTTTTAATATTATTTTGCTACTTTACAAGTTATCTGTTTTAATTTACTTTAATAGATAGTTTAAACTAATTTTTATGTTTGCTACTGGGTCAGCAGTAATTTTGCATCACTCATCACTACTTCTTAAAAATGTTAAAAGACCATTCCACTTTATAATTTTGGAAGTCTGTAATTACTTCTTTACTCTGCTTGAAAGTAAAATATGATAGTATTTCTGGTAATGCCACTTCATCATTCACATGTGATAACTTTCGTCTTACCACTGAACGTGATTTACCAAAAAGTCTGGCTTATGTGCCTCTTAATACCACTTGACCAAGATACATAACAACAAACAGATTTGTTTGGGGATTTGTCAACAACTATATTTTTAAACACACATAAGACTTGTTCCAAGCTAGGTGTTTTACTGGCATTTGCCTTTATTCTAAACTTAGAACACAAAACAAGGCCTTTCAAAGCTTTGCTCTGATACAGAGAGGTGTTCATTGCTGCTGGGTAGGAGAGAGCAGAACTCACTTGGTCTGGCAGCAGGGGTTAAAAGAGACTAATGCTAGGGTATGAAACATGCTGAACTCACAACTTTTTTATTCACTGATTATTTTCAAATATCAATGAAGAAAAAAAAAGCAATAAGAGATCATTTTCAAGTACACAGGCCGCAAATTTCATACATTCCACATGGAGTCATATAGTTTTACAAGAAAATGAGGTTTAAAAATTAGAAGATCATATTGAAATTCTGTATAAAATGCTTGAGTAGGAGTTAGAAATCTAATATGAAATCTATATATAGTGAAAAGTGTAACAAAATAATTTAACTGAAATAGACACAAAATATTTGAATGAATTATCTGTAGGGTGCACAGTTTGTTTTCCTGCTAATTCAAACAGTAGAACACTAGAAGTTGCCTTATCAAACTTTGTAAAGGAATGTATTTGTGTTACTCTGGGATGCTTAAGCAGTTGTTTTAAGTGATTTTAAATTGAGTTTAATTTTTACAAAAAATCCACTTGTCAGAAAAGTGAAATCTTTTAAATATAGAGTGAAATCTTTTAAATCTGGTTGATCCATTTCAATAAACTGCCTGACTATTGAACAATTACTCAACATGTTTACCAGAACTTTTTTTCTAAAATTTTAGTATTCTACCAAAAATATCCTATCTGGTCTTTTTAAGAATGCAAACTTCTGTTATACTGAGCCTTGGTTGACATCCAAAGCCACGAAAACTTTCTTTCTCATATCTTCTCAAAGAAATCTTCTCCTTTGTAGGTGCAAGATTATGCATTTTGAAGAATTTAAGAAACACTTCTGAAATTCCTTAAGTTTTGAAACTTAGCTCTAAACTATCTGAACTAAAGTAGTATGTCAGTGTCTTCCTACTTTTTTTTTGTTAGTATTGATGTGTCATAGTGCTGCTATGGCAAGGTCTGCACTACCATTCAGTGCAGAAAAGGCATTGGCTCTATGTAAGCACTACTTAGCAATAAAAAAACCATCTTTATATCATCATCATCATCATCAACAACAACAACATCATCATCACCATCAACAACAACAACATCATCATCACTGTGTTCAGCACAAATCCAAAATCTAGACCCATGTTAGCCACTGGGAAGAAAATTAACTCTATCCCAGCCAGAACCAGCTGAGTGCCACAGATATTACCTCTGTTAGAAGTGTGTTAGTCACAATTTCAACTTTGTATGAGATCACAATTGAAACAGCTTATTTATATACACCCAGTTTATGATCCTGCTTTGAAGGCAGATTCAGGACCCAGGCATGTTATATCCCCCCTTAACAGTTGCTGTCTGTCCCTCCCAGGATGTGTCCCCCTAGAGCTTTGTCTTTGGAGGAGAGCAATCCTTGCTTCCTGATGATGAGGGAGGAATGTTGGTCAGGGTGTTATGAGTTCTTTGTCAGGCCATGTAACAGCACCATGCTGACTTTGGATCACTCTGTTTCTTAGCCTCCTCTCGAGCCCAGTGCAGGGACACATACTCCTGCACAGGTTGTTGTTAGTACCACGTCTTGAGAATGATGAGTCTGGACACAGAGATTAAAGATTTTCAAATACCAGCTGGACTTAGTCATAATGGGGGGATTGCTACACCTTTGAGTTGTGCTAGTAGTGCTGTAGGTAAAAAATTTGTTGTATCCACAGTAAAACTGGTAAAAAAAGTGGGCCTCTCTCAGACAAAAGTCTATTTCTTATTAAAAGACCAATAATATATTGCCACTTAGTCTTTCACTTTTATGGGCCCTTGACATTTGTATCTATGCACTCAAGCAGATTGTTCAGTGGAATTGTGAAAAACATGAAGGATATGAATTTCCTGAGCATGAAAATTGTACTGTTTACAGAACGAAAAAAATGCAATTTCTTTTCTAAGAACAATCTAAAAGTATGAAGGAAGGGGTGAAAAATAATTTGGGACAAAGGCATTGACTGTACATCATACTTGTTCTTCAGGATAGTCACTCTTTGCCCTGCCCTTGAGACTGAACTCTTACAAGCTCTATTTATACATTCCCATTCTTAAAGGGGTTTTTTTGAGGGTTTTTTTGGTTTTTTTTTTTTTTCAGTCTTTTGTTGACCCCCTATTTCTTGCTCCATTATAATACAATGCTCTCAACTCAGGCTGCAGTTGCAATTCTCTGGTGCAAGTGTCTAAGTGTGGTACTCATGCCTGGAATACCCTTCAGTAATGCCCCCTTATTCAGTTCATATTTTCTGCTTATGGAACAAATGTTTCTCTATGTTAAATAGGTTAATTTGGTTTCCAGGGTTTCGTGGAGTTTGTTGAACAAAGTGTAAGGAGGTTGAGCTCTCCCAATTCATGGGAATATTGTGATCTTGCAGTCGGTGTTAGATCAAGTGCTGATTCCTGGAATTAAGTAATTTAAAATAAAACCAACAATGGGTTATTGCACTTAATTTTGCCTGACTGTAGCTTTTAATGTTGGTGCCTGCTCTTTGCAAAAAGGTGAAAATGATACAGCCTTTAGAATTCCTACTGTATGCAAAGAGATGCCAAATGCAGATCTAGGTTGCATATTTCCAAATTGTGAGTAAGCCATAGAAGTAATCATTTGCTGAATACCTTTACTAAAATTACACGTATTCTGTGAAACACTGTTCAGTTGACAGTATTTTGTTTTTTGATACCTGTGAATCTGTTCCTTTTTTAGAATATGTCCTGATGACAAACACCTCACATAAGGTTCTAATTTCATTTTAGAATGAAAGGAATGGGTGTTGAAGTTTTTTAAGAGTCAATGCACCCAACTCATGTTTTAGAGTTTGGGCTGCTTTGGGCTGCCACAGCACATCACCATTCTTTGGTACCATGTAATGACACTGTCAGTATTTGAATTCGTATTTTTGTTTCCATTTTGTAAAATTACAGCTCCTAGAATTGTTTTATTACATGATATCCACTGCCATTTAAAAAATAAATAAATGATTGAATAAAGAGTCTTGTTTCTGGTAAAGTTTCATGTAAACAGAGAAAATGCTAAACAAATGTTATCTAAAACATTTCAGAAGCAGAAGGCACATGAAAAAAATATTTACCAGTCTTATAAAGAAAAAGTAGGCTTTGATTTTCTTAGTCCTCCAATTTGTACTTAGTAAATGAAGTTGATAATACAGCTGACTGCTCAGAATATCTGTCCTCTCACAATTTCTATTCTCACCTCAATTTCTGCTACAGAAGAGAACATGTACTTGTTACATCTCCTTCCAGATAGCCTTTAATTGATTTGGAATGAAAAATACTCATCGGCATTCTATTTTTCTACGCAGAAAGGTGTATTTCATGTCACTTCTTTTTGTTAGCATTTTTTTACCATAAAAAACTGTTTATTTTCTATGATTTAGTTAAGTACAAATATAATATGTCTCCCCAGTTCTCTAAACACAGAATGTACTTGTTTTATCTTATGATAATCATGTCTGATTTAAGTACTAGAGAGTTCTCTAGCCAGTATAGAGGACTGTCCTCAAGCCAAATAGTGACTCTGTAGTTCATAAGCTTATTTTCACATTAATAGATTATACAACCCAATAAGCATAAATCTGCGGAGAGACACTGTGCTTATAAACCAAAAATATGTTTTACAGGTAGGCTTACTTTAGACTAGCTCTTCTCCTGTGAACTGAATGCCCCTTAGTCGTTGAAGAGCACTTGGTTTGCTTCTGGAGCACACACTCCCTCCAGTTTCATTTCATCTGAAAAGAATCTACGTGCTTGTAATTTGGCTGCTCTGCAATGTGAACCAAAATATGGTAAACAGCAAGAACTGGGAAATTCTCTGGAGGAATATGGCTGATACAAGCTCAAGTGTTACTACGGGTACAGTTGTGGCAGTATCTTAGTTTAAAGATAATGCTGGGGTGGAGATGCCAACAAATGAGCCGCCTCCCCTTTTATTGAAACCTCTCTCCCTTTCAACAATACAGAGAGACAAAATGTGAGGTGATATTAATGGAAAAATAATAGTTTACTGAAAAGACATAAAACTGTAACAATACAAACAAAATAGTTCGAGTCAAAAATAGACAGAAATCATTCCTAGTCTCTTCCCCATTGGTGCACAGGTGCTGGCTGACTCACGGTCTGGTCACCCTGTGCCCCTATTTCCCCCCCGGCACAGCAAACAAAGCGCTCAGTAGGAGCGCACGCTCCCTCTCTCCTTTCTCTGGCTCTCTCCAGAGGCGCGTGCCAACACTAACAGCCCGCAAGGGACTGGAACTGGCCGACGTGGGGCGAAACCCCTGGAACAGCAGGCAGCACCCGGTGGCTTCCCCTCGGCTGGGACGCTTCAGGGACACTTCGTGGAGCGGGTTTATAAGGTGGTGGTGGCAACTTCTCTGAGCTGCTTGGTGGCTCTCAGCTCCGTTCTGCCTCGGCGGTGATGACTCCCGTCCCAGCGAGCAGCCGAGGTTTGCGGAGCCGTGCAGCCGGCAGCGCTCACGGGGCTGCACCCCTTTATTTCTCCTGCGCTGGGGAAGCGAGGGGGTTCGCAGATGGAGAGTTCCACTTCCCCCTGGAAGCCAGGACTGCAGGCACACCCCATCGTGCCTGGCTGTGGCAAGGGGTTCACTCTTAATCGAACAGTTTCTCCAAAGCAATGTTGGGAAAAGGGAATAAAATACAAAACCTACTTTAACCATTACAGGCCACTTACAGGTATGGCTCCAGAATATCCTGATTAGGGAGCTGATTTTCGAAGTGCCTTTTGCTAAAACTTGCATTCTATGGGAAAAAAAAAAAAAAAATCCCAACATCTAAATTCCTGAAAACTTTTGTTTTTTTTAATTTCCCAAAAGATGCCTCCATTCTCCCAAATTCCAAGTCATATACTTCTCTGTACATGAAAACAAGGGCAGTTTTCTGCAATAAGGTTATTTTTTTTCCTGTAAGATTGGATACCCATGCTAGTTTTCTAAAGAATAAATTAGAAGCATTTTTTTTTAGTAACTTACATTATATTAAAACTAAGTTGTTTTCACCAAGATCCCAGCTCAATAAGAAACATTTGCCTCAGGTTTTTTACTCCTGTATAGGTGTGGATATAATTCAGGAAGATGAACTTGTTACTCTCAGTTGTACAAATGGGCATGGCTTTTGCAGGTTCATTTTTGAGCTTAATCCCATCCTTTTTGATCACAATCCCATCCATTAAAAATGTTTATGATGTTAGCTAAATAGACTTCGAACTGTGTTTAAAATGTATGTTTTTAATTCTGTGTACTGCAGCTTTCAGATGTTTTGCGACCATGTTATAGCACAATCAACAAAAAACCAACCAACCAAAAAAATGTTTACTGTCCCATTAATGGTGGAATTATAACTTATCTCTGTTCCCTGGAGCATAAAGACCATTTGTGGAGGGGACTGTTGCTAATACTTTGTACTTGTCCTGACTGCTGTTTTAGTCTTTTGTGCTGACTGCTTCCCCCCACTGGATCATCTACAATACACTGTCGCTGTACCTTATTGGGGTAGAATGAGTATATAATTTCTGGAGTTTACTACAAAACTGTGAAAGCAGAGAAGTTCATAGGAAAGCCCACCTCACAACCCCCTCTCTCTTCCAGCCACCACTGGTTGCAATCCATCTCTCCCCAGACAAAAGCTGCAAGGTCACTGGTGGTCTGGCAGTATGCTGCCAAGGCAACCTGTTCCTAGAGGAGCTAGGGAAAAAGAACCAGATGCAGAGATACCTCACATTTTCATCCTGTGCCCTAGAGTGGGTTCCCCTGAGGACATGGAGGTTCCTTCTTCTTCCATGAGATGGGTACAACCGGTGATGAGGAGCTGGGTTTAAAAAGACCTGGAGACGCTACTCCGCCTTGTCCAAAGCCATGATGGTGTTGCAGCACTAGGTGAGATCACAATACTTTTATTTGGCATACAGATTGTGAAACACACACATTTTTACCCCTACTTCTCCAGATGGGAACTTGATTAAAAGTTTGTTTCTGAGTGAAAAAACATCTTTGACATATAAAGACAGAATACAAGACTGTCTGCTACTTATTATACCTTTAAAAGTATATGTCATAACAGCAAAAAAATTGTATTCTATTTATTTTACCATTTCTCATACTTATGCTGGACTAAATAAATTACTGTCAACTTCAAGCATGCAAAAATCATGACTCAGGTCTTTAAAAATGCCATGAACTTCAAAGGGTATGTTTTCTTTGCCTTATGTTCTTGAGCCATCAGAGATCACATTTTTAAACTTTTCTCCATAAGAACAAGAATTCTATATCTTTTGGTTTTGTTTTTAAATTAACTCAACCCTTCCCAACACCAAATATCTTGATGGGTTTGCAGTACTTTAAGGAACTGTAGTTTTGCACTATTCCAGCCTTGTTTCTTCCATAATATTCTATGCTGAATAACACCGGAGGATTCTTACAAAACACAGCTTCTATTTTATCTGCCTTCCCTCTTCTGCCTTGCAGCAGAGAAAGTATGTTGGCGCATCATTCAGAGTGAAAACTGTAAATCCAGTTTTCAGGCACCTGGGGGGACTCTTCTGTGCTCTGACCCAAACCAATGAATTGTTTGGAAATTAGCCTCAAGCTTTCATGTCACATCTCCCAGAGCTTTGTCAGGAGCCTAATTCTGGCTGCCACTTTCTCCTTACATCCTGAGTTCTGGGAGGCAAATGAATGGTGACGATCTTTTTCTGTGTTCACAGGAGGAAAACAAGAATAACTAACTTGAGAAATGTGACTGAGCTATATGGCCAAGACACAAAATACATAATGCAATGGAGAGAAATATTTTTTAAAAAATTATATTTTTAAGTTATTAGTCACTAAAATGTTTAAGAATCCTAAAGTTTTGATATGTTTGCTGACTTCTGTTTTGGAGGGAAGAGAACATTAATATTGTTTACAGCTTGCTTTACTCAAATCCCTTTGGATAGAGTACAATGTTCATCACAAGTATTCAAGCCATTACAAATCACAGGAATGTTATCCTATTTTCTTACAGTGGTTCTTTTTTCTTTGTTAAGTAGAAGCCCTATCTCAGTTTTAATTTTGCGTATGACACTGAGGCCAGTATTTCTTAATAATTTTTTTAAAAGTTGATATGTACTTGCTTTCCACCCAGTGAAAAGCTAAGTGTTACACTGTTAGATAAATGGAGTTTCTGTCACCAAAACCAACTTTCCAAAAACCTTTTTTTTTTTTAAATCAGTTTCATAAACAACATTTGTTCCCATTTAAAATTTTATATTTCATTTCACAAGGATTTGTGACAAGAAGTTCTTTGGCTTCAGGCCACAGAAGAGCATAATCCAAAATTTGCCTTCAGGACTCTTTTTTAAAAATGTCTCTTCCTCATTGAAATAAATCATCAGTGACTGACACTACTTTGGATTTCAATTTGCATTTCTCATTTGAGTTACTGCAGAATTGTGGGTCTGGATTAATAACCTGATACCAGCAATTATTTATTGTTTTGAGGATTAGTGTTGCTGGTACACCTCAAAGTGAGTGAAAAGCCCTACTTTGATTCTATACCTCTAGCATTTGTAGGCAAAAGAACAATACATAAGCACCTTCTTGACAGGATGAGAGGAAATGGCCTCAAGTTGTGCCAGGGGAAAGATTATTGTAATATTTTTATCATTTTCCAGCTACTCATAGCTCACTCTCACAATAACACTGTCTAACATTTATGCAGAGCCCTAATGGGTAAATATCCAGTTTATTTGATTTTTTTTTTAATTAGAAAATGTTTATTCTCTTGTCAGCCACACGTATTCACAATATGTTCTAATTATAAAAGAAGTTTTAACAGGCCAAAGAGAAAGGCTATCATTTTAATTGATTTTTAGAAACAAACTGTTCAAAGTAAAATGAGAATAAAAACACTTCAGTAGTTTTAGAATATTTAGAAAACTTCTGAGCATGGACTTTGTAAAAAAGACTGAATCTTCAGAAAATTATGTCTTCTTCTACTTGTATTGCTTATTATCATATTGGTCAGCTACTTTGTCTTTGCATATCCATGAGCTTGCAGAAAGTGGTGCCCCTTAAGGATACACACATTTGAATCAGGATTGTGAAAAACTGCACTGCAGAATGAATTGGGCCTTAAATGTAGGAATAGGTCTGCTTGAACTATTGACTGTCAGACATTGTTCACCAAAGTTTAAATGTTACAATATATCAGTTTGCTGACAGATTGGCTCAGTTATGGCTAATATTACCTGCTTTAAAGAGCATCCTATTACAAAAACCTTGTCAAGGAAGCATAAGTTTTTAAAACTGTATCACACTTAAGTCTTCATATGCTGATATGAGGGTCATGCACCTGTAAACTTTGTCAACATTTGTGCATTTTTCAGCAGTCAAGATGCAGTAAGGTAGTCAGTTCATGGCACAGGATGGACCACAATGGTGTGCTGCTACTGGAAATAATATTAGCTATTAATGATCCTTTGACTGTAAGGCTCTTTATGAACTAGCCGGTTGATATGGGAAAAAGGTAATCAAGCTGTAATGCTCCTGTATATTTTAAAGTAATTCATCCTTGCAGTCTAAGTATCCATTAAAACCATGTTGTTTTTACTTCAACAGTATTGAGTCTCCCAGCCAGATGCTTTCACTCTATTTTGGGATACATAATCAAAACATCATCTCTGCCATAAACAGAAACCTATTTGTGGTCCTTAATTATTCTATTAATGAGGAAACATTATTTCTTTCAAATGAAGTATGCCCAATATAGATCCAAGATGAAAATGAAAGCATGCAGAAAATGAAAGCATGCAAAAAAAGAAAAAATGCTACTAATGATTTGCTGAACCACCTAAAATGCTATGTAAATTCATAGTATAATGTATAGATGTTTACATTTTTATCTGTCAGTCAGCCATCACATTCTATTGTGTCTTTTGTGCATGATCTATAACTGAATGCAAGCACTGACAGTCTGACAGATGTCTGAACTGTAAATAATAGCAATACTTTGTCTAATCAGACTCAATATTTTAAATATCTGCTTCATATAATTGGTGTTGTAGTCCAGTACTGAATGCTTTCAGTATTTCAAATACTGTTTCACTGGGATCAAAATTTGACAGATAAACGAAGGAAACAAATGTCTACTTTGAAGCAATTAATTTAGGAATGTTTCATGTATTTGTTACTCTCTGCTAACAACATTTTTAGGCTCTTACAAGTAGCTTGAGCAATATTCCATCCACGTGCAGTCACAAGAACAGTGTTTGAAAAAAAATATTTCCACTTAAAGAAATCAAAGAAGGATGACATTAATAGAGTTACTTGACCCATCTGACATAAGAAAAAACATTGTCTGGAAAAAACATACTTTATATACATGAAATTAACATTATATTCCAGGCTGTTATGGACCAGAATTCATTTGTGATTTAGGAAATCACTCAGGCGTTCCAAACAGGTTTAGCTACCTCTCTTGCTGTATAAACTCCTTGTATTCTGAGTACCTTCTCATATTTGGCACACTGAGTGCTGCAATATAGATACTGCTTGTTAGAACTAAGTTCTTAGTTTCTAGAGTGAGTTTTGAAACAGACCTTTGTTATGGTTAAACCCTAACTTAAGCACCAAGCAGCCACTCACTCAACACCCTGACTTCCTCCCGTTCCAGTTGGAATGGGGAGGAGAATCAAAGTAAAACTTGTATGTTGAGATGAGAAGAGTTTAATAATTAAAAATAAAGTAAAATACAGTAGTAGTAGCAAATTATAATGATAATAATAACAATGATAAAAAAAGAAAAACAAGTGATGCACAATACAATTGCCCACCACCTGCTGACAGGTGCCAGACTTCTCCTTCCAAGACCTGGCTCAGCTCCCCTTTCAGGTAATTTCTACTAGTTTCTGTGCTGGGCATGACATTCTATGGTGTGGAACATCCCTTTGGTCAGTTCGGGTCCCCTGTCCCATCTATATTCCTTTCCACCTTCTTTTGCATACCACCTCACTGGAAGAGCATGAGACAAGGCAAAAAAAGTCCTTGACCTAAGATAAACACGACTTGGCAAAAAAACCCAAAATATCCACATGTTATCAACACCATTCTCATTCCAAATCCAAAACACAGCACTGTAACAGGCACTGAGGAAAAACTAACTCTACCCTAGCTTAAACTGGGACTGACAGCTGTATAACTTTTAAAGCATATCGAGTAGCTAAAACCAGTTACAAATCTATTAGCTACTAAGAATTTTTGGGTGCACCTGTAATATATTCGTGTCTCTAGCATTGATAAGGAAAGGCAAGGAAAGAGGCAACTTCAGGTTAGGAGAGACGTAATTTAGGGTTATAGGAGCTCTCAGAATAGGAAACATACAGCTTATATGTAAGGAAAAAACCAAACCACTCAAACAACTAAAAGATGATTGTTTTGATTTCAGACTTTTGTAAGGGTTTAGACAATAGTCCTATGAAAAGAAAAGTTAGAGATGCATAGAAACTAACAAAATAAGATTCAATGAAAAAAAATGGGATTACTGAAGCTAACTTGTATCAAACAGAAATGATTGATTGTGCTATTAAAAAAATGGCATTTTCGATACAATACCCAAGGAAACTGTTGTTAAGTATGGGACATGTTCATTCAAGAAACAACAAAGTTAGAAAGATAAGAAAATGAATGAAGTTGAAGCAATAACAGGTCATGCAGAAATGTTATTCTTCTGGACTGAATCACTCAATAATTTTGGAGATTGCAATCTGACCTGTTTGCAGAACCAGGGAGTTAGTTCTACTGTGGACAGCACGGTGAAAAAGTTATGAAATTCTCTGGATAACACTGCTTAGCTGAATCAATGAAAGACAAGATCAAGTTCTCACCTGAAGACTTCTCAAAATGATCAGAATAACAGAGAGAGTGTTTCATACAAGAGCTTGACTTCCTTAGTTCAACAGAATGAGGGTGGAAGAGGTTCTCTCAGCATTTGCTGTGTAAATACAAAGAAGGAGGGAGAGGCATTTAATCTAAATACATGGAAGCAAATTGGTTTGGGCTGGCTATGACATCAAAAAATCATATAAATGAAGTTTTGAAGCAGCTTTCCAACAGAATATTCCTGACAAACATCACAATTATTTTTAAGACAATCTAAGCACTGTTTGAGGTGTGATATGGTATGAAGGGTGGCTAAATATTTACCCAAATGGCTTCTCACTGTCCTGTGACTATTATGTTGACTGTATGAATTTGCTTACCTTTTAAGGTGATTCCAATGTACCTAGTCTTATCCCAGAGATTGACATTTATGACTAATAATAGTATGTGGCTCCGTACAGTGATTGATGAAGGGATTGGGTGCCATAGTAAGTCTTTCTTTTTTCCAGCTGTCTCAACTAATCTCATAAAAGGTATCACATCTCTGTACAAACTTTTCCTCTCCTACCTAACTCAAGGATTGTAAAACCTACTTGCATAAATATATGTTTACTCTGAAGTTGTATTTTGTAGAGTAAGAAAACTTACATAGCCAATGGTCATGCCAAGATTTGTTTCATCAATAAATAAGAATTCATTCTGTAGTGGTCTCAGTCTGGTGAAAGACTTGAACACTAAACACATTGCAAGTTTTTCAAAAATAGTCAGCCATGGTGCACTACTTGCTGTAATTAATGCTCTTCTGCCAGTGTGGAAATCCCCAAGTTTCTCCAAGATAACACTAACGTTTCTAATTTTATCTAGCAGCGCAGTAATATTTTTGAGACTGAGATCTAATTAAAATCTGTGTTCTCTTTGATATGAAGCAGATCAAAGTTAAATTTGGTATTCTTAGCATCCAGCTTTTTTTTTTTTTTCTATTTCTGAATGCACTCTTCTACTGTCTGAAACTATTTTGCAGAAGTTCAGCAGACTGTTACCTTCTCTGTTTGAAGATTTTTTTTCTGCACCATTTGAAGTGTCTGACACTTTGATAGGCTCAGTGGAATAGATAACATATGTGCACTGGGATTTATGCATAAATAGAGTAAGAAATAGGATGAAGCATATCCTCAACTAATATAAATCAGCAGTGAAACACCAGAATTCGAGTGATTAATAACTGCTGAGACTATTGCCTAATGGCTTTTACATAGGAAAACTCATACACACTGATAAGTAATCTTTTCCGTTTTAGAAGGACTGAACAAAGGATAATATAGGTGAAGGTGTGCTTATATAACCTGAGATACTCAATCTTTACTGCTAGCAGCTGGAAGAACTATTCGGAGGTAAATTTCCATAGCATCCAACTGTGGGAAATGCTGTTCTTTGCCTGAAATCCTATTTCAGCCTCCAGTGTAGTTGAAACTATTGGCGCTTCAGTGAATCAAGATCTCTTTTCATTTATCGTGACTACTAGATTTGATCTATATTAGTCTTTGCTCAGGCATTGTGAAAGATGTTTTCCGCCTAGTTTAAAATACAGTAGAGAAGGCAGATAAAGAAATCACTGTATTTTGCTGTTCATTTCAATGGAGAGCCTTAGCAAAATGAGTACTAAAGTAGGGCAACCTGATTGAAAGATAAAGTTGGTTAATTAATTAAAATGTTTATATCCTGAACATCAGATATGGAGATGAGATGAAAATGGTATTTGTACTAGTTTTCCTCTTGGTAAGTTAAACATCTAGCATGAAGTGATCTCCCTAGCATCCAGAGGTCATGGTACTCTGAACACAGTTTCAGTTTTAAGAGCAGTGGAGTCCCAGACATGTGGCTCTTTGTAGAAATAAAACAAAACCAAGTGTCAAGATCCCATGCACCAGCTGCTTCTCAAGTGACTCTAAGGCCTATGGCAAATGACTCATTTCAGTTCTGTGGATTCAATTACAAATGATACAAAGCCAGAGACTAAACTTTTTGAAGTGATAGTTAATTATAAGGTGGTAATTACCTGGTAGCAAAACCCAAGTTTAGATAATGTGATGCTGCCAAAGTAATTAACTTAGTGGAAGTGACAACCATTAAAGCTGCACAGCATGAACTTGGTGCCAAGTTCTCCATGGCTCTTACTGGAAACAGCAACAGCATTCAAAAAACCCAGTGTCTTCTTTCCACACAATATGGTTTATGTCAAAATGTTCAGAACAGAGATTAAACACTCAGAGGGATGCTTTTTAAGACTGTTCTCTCCTTCAGGAATTACACTGGGATTTTTTTTCTCAGCCGCAGTGTATGCACTCTACAGAGAAATGAGAAGAGCAGTGTGACTTGTGGTGCATCATTAATTAACTGAGGGTGCAGATGGGGGAAAAGTACTTTGTCTTTTTGACTATCTGAAGCCCGTAGGTGCTCAGCAAGATGCCACTCAGAATTTATTTTAGCAAGAAATCATTATCTAGCTACAAAGTTACATGTTGTGTCTAAAAGGAATGGGAATTTAGACTGAGTTGATTGACTCTGAGCAAATAAATACGAAATACAACCAGAAGCCCTGACAACTGGACAGAGGTCAAGTCTCTGTGACTGTAGAAACTATTATTTGCTTGATTATTTGTTTAGCTTGCTTTACATTGGTTTTAAAGACTCAGACAAATACTTGTAACATGATGAGTCAGCAGCTATTTATCACCTAATAAACCATTGACAAATCATTGGAGTTCTGAGAAAAATGTGGACTGTGGGGGTTTGATTTTTGTTTTGGTAAAATGTGGTAAATTGCAGAATTCAGGCTGACAGATTCTACAAATATTACTCTTTTCTCTCTTTTCACATTGTAAGAAGTCTTTTTATCTTGTTCAACTTTTGTTGCAATCTTTATTTAATTTCCTTTTTGTCAAGTTTTCAATATCTTGAGGTAAGTCCAGAAGAGTTCTGTGTAAGTGTCAAATGGATGGCAGCAGTAACACTCATTTTATACCAGCTTCATCTGTACTTCTTAGTTTTGGTTTGTCTTTTATATGTTACATCATCGACTCCTTTTATCCTGGAAAAATGTTCAGAATAAGATATAGTTTCAGTTAGGAAACATCAAATTAGATAGGGCTTATTAGAATGTCATAAGAAATATACAAAGCACACGCTAGATAAATTGAATTATCTATAGCCCAAATGTTGCACTGAGATATTCTCCAGTATAAAAACAGGAAAGTTGGAAAGAAAGTAGAGCTTTCCTAGGATCACAGAAAGGGTAAGATTGGAAGGGACCACAGTGGGTCACCTGGTCTACCTTCTTGCTCAAGCAGGATCAACCCCGAGCATGTTCATAGGATTGCATCTAGACAGTTCTTGAATATCTCCAGTGAGGGAGACTCCACAACCTCTCTGGATGATCTGTTCGAGTTCTCAGTCACCTGCATAGTAAAGAAGCATTTCCTCATATTCAAGTGAAACATTGTGTGCATCAGTTTCTACCTGTTGTCTCTAATCCTATTGCTTCATTTGGTTCAGAAGCAATGGAAAACTGCCTCAGTGTCTTTCAGGTCATGCTCCATTTGATCCAAATGTTTTGCCAAGAAAGAGATACTTGTTTTATCAGTGTTACATAAAGTGTCGTAAATCTTTATCTCGTAACTCATGAAAAATGAGAAAGTGTGACTCCCTGCAAAGAAATACTACCATACAGGGAAACAGGCTGAAGTGTGGTTGGTTGTGAAACTTTTATAGCTTATAAAAGGTGAATTTGGAGTTACATGGACAAAGTAGCACCCCTAACTGCTCAGATTTCCCTGTTCTTACATGGAGCCCTTCACCATACATCATTCCTACTGATGCCTCAGGGCTTTTGATTTTTGATTTTTTAATTTTGTAGATGTCAGAAGTTGTAGATTTAATGTAGCTCAGTAGCTTAATGTTTATACATACCAACTCCATCCTATATCAATCCCTCAAAATTGCAGTAGCTGTTTAGTCTTCATTTCAAGGAAAAATTGCAGAAAGACACCATGAGGCCTGCACCAGAAGATAAGAACATAGACAGAAGGACCTCCAAATCTAGGACTTTGGAAGGCCTCCAAGGACCCGATGTGCTGCGAAGAAGATGGAGATGATGAAAGAGGGGTCCCAAACCCCCAGACTCAATTCCCAGTGCTGGAGGAGAAACAGGGCAGGACTTACAGAGGTGGCAGAATGGGATTGCATGGACATTATTATAAAATCATAGAACCAGGGTCAGAGGGTGCGCGCGTGGATATGTATTCCTGGGGCCTGGAGGCTTATTAAAGCTTCTGCTCTCTTTATCTTATCTCCTACTAAATTTGCCTGGAGTTTTTTTTTCCCTCAGTCCTTTAAGGCAACAGTTGGTGCCCGAAAGGTGGAAATCGCTGGATTTGAGCTTTCATCGCATCGATCCTCAAAACCACACAGAAGTGAGGTAAGAGAGCAGCTGCTTTAGTTACTTTGGTAGAAGCTGCGAAAAGGGCGTTGGTTTTTCCCCCAAAACTGGGAATACGGTGGGCTAG
>VWZG01005592.1:0-66162 GCA_013396735.1 Grallaria varia
CTCAGAGCAGAGATGCATGACTTGGCACTGAGAGGGACTTCTCAGAAATGTAATCCCTTCACACAAATTCTTCCTTTCCCTCCTGCCAGGTTCTACACCAAAAATTTCCCCACCAACATAAGCCATTTTATTAAGAAAAGATATAAGGCCCATGAAAGAGATGTCCTACCAGGAGCACTCACCTTTTTTCACGGCTTCCTTTTCAAGTGAGTCAAGTAATGCCTTTCTCTTGTCCATCTTCCCTGCCAGGGCAAAGGCATATGCAAGCAGTGCCTTGGTGTACACGTGGTTTTCTTTCTGATCTGCTGCTGTTTCCAGGCAGAACAGAGCATTCCGCACCACTGAGAGCTGGGGAGAGATAACTAGTGATTAGAAGGCTCAGAAGAAATTAGGTTTTTTGCCTTACTAACAACACATCATCACACTGAACTTTCAGGAGGGGTCTGCCAGAAAGAGGTCTAAAAACAAGTAGTGTACAATGTATTCCAGAAATAATGAAAGTGACAGTGCACAATTTTTATATCACTGGGCTCAACAACCAAGTCATTTTTCCAATCTGGAACAAATTCTGGTCATGCTACGCCATCACAGACTAACATGACACAACTGACTCAAATTAGGATGTAGCCACATACAGTTACAGGCAGAGGCATCTCCAGCAAGGCGATAGTGATGTAGGCTGTCAGCGAGATCTCATTGTCCACTCCACCCTGTAGGGAAACACAAACGTAGATGCTGACCCCACCTAGCTTCTTATCTTCAGTCTTTACTCCCACTCCAGTGGGCCAAAGTAACTCTGCATTGTAGAGCCTTTGCTTTCCTCCTTCCTCTTGCAGCTGATCTGGATTTAACAATTCCACTGATAAGTGCAGGTCAGCGGTCGTACAGAATGGCACATGGCTCCCTCCCTAGTGTTTGCCATTGACATGGCCATATCCCATCTGCCTGTATGCTCAAGGAGCTCATCTAGGCCTATCTGACTTATTGCCAAGTTCTAGCCTCACAGTAACAACCAGGCAGACACATCACCTTCATGGCATTATTCAGGAGTGTCCCAGAACTCTGGAAACAGCCATTCTCCTTCTGTTTGTAGGACAGCCAGATCAAAGCATCCTGGATGTGCTTCTCATCTATGAAGATGTGAGGCCTGGCCTGGGCAAAGGACTTGAGGACAAAGGCTGTGAGCCTGAAAGGAAGAAAGAGAAAGGGCCTGAGGAAGCCTGTTGCCCATCTCAAGTGACAGGGCCCATGTGCACATCATCTATCTGGATATAAGCAAGAAGGCCTGGAGAACTGTGGGCCAATTAGACAGATCTCATGTGTTTTATATCCTCACCTCAAAATACTCTGTCAAAAAACTTCTTTCCACCTTGATATCTGTCCCCCATTTGGCTCATAAAACCCTGTGATCTATTTGTCTTGAGGCTACAGTTTGAAGGACAATGATTGTTCATCTGAATCTAAAAAAAACTCTCTTTGGAAAATGTAGGGAATTGCATGCCAATTAGTTAAATACCTGCATAACAGTAGTACTCAAAATTACAGGGAACAATAATTAAATTCCTGATAGCTCATGGTCTGCCGGTCTACAACAGCATTTCCTATTTATTGTCATGGAGGATTCATTATAAATGTGTGGGTAAGAAAGAGGAGCATATAGGGAAGGCATAGGTGACATTGAAATCTCACCAGGTATTCCCCGGCTGGCCATAACGTGGTCCAAAGGTACTGTAAGATCCATCTGCATGCTTGTAGTTCAGCTGCCTCTGATAACCTACAATGGAGAGTTACAGCAAGATTCAGATGCCAGAAAGAGTCTGCTGAGGTGATGGGGAAACAGAAAAAACAGCTGTATCAGCAAAGACAAATGAGAGAGGAGTAGGTCTGTGCTATCATAGCCAGGGCACATCCCCATCTCCATGCACTGCTTGTGCTGCATGAGGAAAAGCAACACCTGTGTCTTTTCAGAATGAAGGCAGGACACATTAATGACAATCAACAAGTCATTGTAGCAGGTCACCTGACAACTCTGCACTGCATTGCCACCTAATGAGAAAAGTGGGTGCAATGATCAGGTACCGTAATGTTTAAGTAACAGGAAAAAATCAAGGGAAAAGCAGCAAAGAGTCTTCTCAGGCATACAGCAGGGACCATCTGTGTATGAGAGAAGCTCTCTTTCCACATCTAGACAGCATTTGGCACAACCACCTCAGGGAGAATCGGAAGAAAGCCTAAGCAGAAGACATGTCTAAAAGACAAAAGTCCATCTCACCGCTCACTAAGTATCCAATGGCCTTGGATTTGACCTCCTCACTCAGCTGCCCTGTCTTGTTCAGGTAGTTCAGGACGTAGATGTTGGGTGCAAACAGGACCATGTTCTGCTCTCCACAGCCAAATGGCATCTGGAGGAGCTGGTGGAGGTTCTGCATGGCAGTGCCCATGATGTCACCTGGGGAGCAGGGGATACCAAAGGAATGTTAAAAATTCTTCAGTACTTCAGGGTGGCTATCAGAATCAGAGGAAGATAAATGAGAGAAGCAGGAGAAATCAGAGAAGAACAAAAGACAATCTGGACTGATAAAGGTCCCGGAACAAAACACATAACAGCAAAGGAAAAGAAGGAAATGAGAGAAAGGTTAGAGCATTATGAGAACACTGAGAAACAGGGCATGCAGAAAAGGGAAAAGGAAGAGCATAACTAGAAGGGAAAGTGCTCAAGACAGATGAGACTAAAGACAAGAGTGAGCTGTGCTAGAAATCAGGAGAAAAAGCTGTGAGGTAGGAGGCCAACACAAAGGGGCAGAAACAGCACATGGTTGCTCTGCCAAGCTGTTCACTCACCCAGCACTGAGAAATATGCTCTGCCTGAGTCTTGCACCACATTTGTGGGCAGCAACAGGGAAAACGTCTCTTTCACAGGCCCTCCTGAAAAAGAAACAAGACCCAAACAGCTTCAGTGAAGTTCCAAGAAATGGCCAAGGGAAGGGTAGTGGGCCTCAGTGGAACAACTGGAACATTTCCTATTAGAAATGCCCTGACTTCACTAAGTTCTTGTTTTCCTGACTGTAACTCAATCTCTGCATGAAACCACTCCCAAGCACTTTTAGTCACTATAGATCGTGTGTCTACAGCTTTTTCCTGAGTGCACAAGAAAACAATGGCAGCACTTGTAATTCCAATGTCAGCACTCAAGAGAACAGGGATACAAACATTCATCCTAAATCTGTCCTAGCTCACTGTGATGCTTAAGCAGGATGATCCATTCTTTAGGACTTTCTTTTTTTCTTATATCTCAGACTCCCAGCTGAAGTTTTGATTACACAAAAGTGTCAGACTATCTGGAATATGATAGAGGCAGGCCTCGTCCAGGCACATCCCATCCATCAAACCACACAGGAACAAATGGAGAGGGTGGGAAGAGTGCACTTTACCTTTTACACATACCACAGAGTTCTGGGTTGTTTCCTTCTCAATTCCTTCAGGCTTGGGTGGAATGAAGGAAAACAAGAGAGGTGAAAAGTTAGTGAGACAAGAAATACAGACAGACAGAAATCCTTAACACAGACAGAGGGACAAATTAAAAGTGAGGGAACTGAAGAAGGAGAAGTAGTCACAAACATTCCCTGAAATACAGAGCTCTGAAAAAATAACCTAATTAAATAAAAGAAATGTGATCCTAAGTGGCTGGTGTTGTATGTGGAGGAAGACATGAAAAGGAGAGGAGAACACTGCAGGACTATCACGTGGATGACCTGTAACTATTATACACAGTGAGAAACACTTAATACCCTTGTAACAAAAGGACTGCAGCATCACAGAGAGCTGTCCTAAAGAGATGTCTGCAGTGCTACTTATCATGATGCTGCAGATACTTTTGGGGGAAAAAAAAATGTGTATGTCAATAATAAAAAGAGAAGATCTTGCACACTGTAATATCTGATGACACTGTTGGTAGCACACAACTAGTGGGCAAACATTAGGGAACATTAGGGAATTGTATGATACTGAGAAGCTAAGAACATAGAATCTGCCTGCCAGATTACCACACTCAGTATATAATAAAGTAGCAATTTCCTATAAAGGATATCCAATACTGCCCCATAATATTTCCTTAGGTACCATATCACATCAGCAATAAAATTTTAATGTGTTTTTATGGACTTTTATAATAATTGGAGTTTTGGGGGATTTTCTTTATAGTCATTGATTTTCTATGGGTGCCTGTGAATCCCTCACCTTCATCCTCATGCCAGACTATGTTATCAAATCAGAACTGCAAAACAGCTTAGGAGGCAGTTTGCTTGGCCACTCAACTGGCAGAGAGGCAAGCATGTGCTGACTGGCCCATTCTTGCTGGGGATGGGATGTCTCAAAAGGAGGAGAGAGGCTATAAAAAGGGTGTATTGAAATAGGAGGTGACAGGTAGGAGCTAAAGGGAAGGATGGATTGGAGTAGGAGTCCTGTTACTGTAGGAGATGGGGAAAGTTTAGAGTCCCAGTAGACACGGTACACATTATTAAGCTGCAGTCTTTATGCATCCCTGTCAAAGTAGAAAGATGATATAAGACCATTATATTGCCATGCTGCATAGTGATCTCATAAAATCACAGACCAGGACAGATTAGAAGGGTTCTCAAAAGGTCATCTAGTTCAACCTTTAACGCGAAAGGGAGCCTAGATGAGACTATCTAGCATCCTGTCCAGTTGTATCCCAGAATCCACTGTTACCCATAGGAAAGCTCATTCCTCCCTTCCCTCAGCCCACATACCTCCACCAGCAGCTGTCTGATGACCGTGTCCTTCCGTCCTTTCTCAGGGGTCTCCACAATGTAGTTCCCACATGGCGGCTGGTTCTGTAGGGCCTCGGTGCTCACCGAGAACTCCACCTGCCCTGGAGGAAACAGGGGTCAGTCAGCCCTGCCAGGCAGAGCCAGTCAATGCGAGGCACTGCCACTTCCAGGAGTTCCAACATGTATGCTCATGAATGGGGATTTCTGTCACAGCTAGGCCCTGATTCTTTCCCACAAAATATAGCTCTCTACGCCAGTAGCCATTCTGGTATACCAGAGCTGCACTGTCATTGAGAGGTGACTTTACTTTGGTGACTCTTCCAGAACCTAGAACAGTGCTGACAATGACCAGCCCCACTGCTGCTCAGCACTCTGTTACCCCACATGCACCCCACAGCTGCTACCACAACGCTTAACAACAAAAGTGAAAACAAAGTAGGAAGATCAGATCCCATGGGGAAGATGCCTAATCTCTGGAAGGAATGGTGCTAACAGAGCACCTCTGCTGGCCAGCAATGTCTCTGGCTTCGGGAGATGCTGTCCAAGGGCCATAAGGTTTGATGGTAGTGCATGTGGTGCCAGACACAGCCTTGGACACTAGGAATCCACCAGCATTTGTCTCCCAAATAACCCCAGATCAGATGTGCTCAACTGAAGGGCTTTCCAGGAAAATGTGTTACTTTAACATCCAGTACTGAACAAGAAGAACAGCACAGAGTAACCCTTCCTGAAGTTTTCAGCACCCTGAGACCTTTACCTAGAGATCTGGGAGTCACCAGCCAGGCCACGGTTTTCCTCCCATTCTCACAGAGACAGTGAGATACTTCGTCCTTTTCCACTGGATCAGCCAGGAAATGAGTAGACTGAGCCAGAGTCACACTGACCTGCCAGTTGTAGAGAGAGGTGTGATCAGGGAAGGGTGATCATTAGAGAGAGAGAGCTAGGAAGCCATAGAAATAGTTATTTCTTCAGTAGCAAAGGAGCAGGGAACTGAAGTTGTGGGGTCTACATTTGGAGTATATAGGAGAAATAACCTATGACTTTCAGGGGCAGAGAATCTAGGGCTACCGAGAGATAAAGTAATAAGGCAAGGTGAAAGCAAGAGGTGCACAAGGAGGCACACAGGTACAGAGAAGGATTTTAACCTCCCTTACCCTGATGCAGGTAGTCAGGTAGTTGAAAACAGTGGCTTTCAGTGTGAAGGACTCCCCACGCACTACAGAGTAGGGTATGGTGAGCTCGACAAAGAAGGGCTGGAAGACCTTGAGAGACACTGTTGGGGACAGGCCAAAGCCTGTGTCTGTTGACGTGCAGAATGCATTGGCTTTCCACTCAGTGATGGTGTCAGGGATAGTCACGTCTAGATCAGCATTTCCTTCAGAGCTGTTGAAGCACAGAAGCAAGGACAGAGGGATGATTTTTATGGCATTTTGTTGATCAGCAGTACCCCTTTTGACCTACAGAATAGTATTGTCTGTGTGAATGATGGGGCAATGTATGTTTGCTACTGTAGGACCACTCCACATCTTCTTCCAGTCCACTCTTTGGACAAACCTAACCATGGGTGAAAGTAATTTCATCTCAGAGGATTGTCAAGTGATCTATGCAAACTATGAAGGACTTTCTGGTACTGAAAAAGCATGGCAAACACTTTGAGATTCATGTTTTCACGCTATAAACCCTGTTTTATTAAAAAGGAACAAACTAGCCCAAGGTACTCACCTTACAGGTACTAAACTCCAAATCCAGGTTTCTGGGAAATACTTTCGGACTGTCTCTGTCACCGCTTCAGGAGTGTTTGATGTTTCATAAGTTACATCTGACAGAACGTCTGGATGTGATAAGATGGAAAATAAATCAACTACTGGTAATTTCAAACAAGCAAGACCTGTACCAGCATCATGCTTCCATCTGAAAGTGTCAATCTGTGGCAATCACCAGCAGATGCTTGTTGAGGCTGTAGTGAGCACCAGTACCAACAGCAGTGAAGTTTCGGGGTCAGGGCTTATTAGCAAGATGACCTAGCCTTTCATTATGTCTTGCTGGCCTCCAGAGGACCTCAAGGTTTGCAGGGCAGCTCTTTACAAGGTGAAAAAAAAGGATTTAGAGCAAAAACTTATTTAGGACCTTCTGTGGAAACAACCTTCTCCCTTTCAAGTACAACCTTGCTGTGACAGTCTTGTCCCTTCTACCAGGTCAGCTAGCAATGGAATATTCCTCTGTTGCAGTGCTTTTTGTAGGTGTCATTGTGACTCAGAAAAGCACCTTCCTGCCAAAGCTAAGGCCTCCTCAAGAACTAGGATGAAGGTGCACAAAATATAAACATGCAGCTGGAATTTGGGAAGGGTAAAAAGGACCATTTTGACTAAAAAAAGTTTTCACATGCAAAAATTATTTCAAATAGAATATTCTGTGTTTGGGATGAAATTTGACTAAAAATCTGTTTTACTTCAGTTTTGAGCAATTGGAAAATACAGACGGGGTGGGTAGGGCATGATTTACCTGGCTTTTACAAACAGAAAGAGAAATGCATCCAAACAGATAAAGAGGAAAAGTTCTTAATTTGGTGATCTTTACTTTGGCTAAATTAATTTCTGCATTTGGATAACAATTGTGTAGCTAAGAAGTATTCATACTATTTGTGCAACAGGCACCTCCAGTGCCTGAGAAGGTCTCAGGGCATAATTTAAAGATGCTATAAGAGGTACATCACTTACCTCCTAGAAAAAGTGACAGATGGCTTGCTTGTATTTGTCTGCTGTGGTATTTCTGTCTTTTTACTGCTGCCTACTTCAGTTTACAATGATTAAAAAGCATCTATCCTGCATCTTAGCAGCTTGTGTTAGAAGTTGAAATTGTTTTCAAACTGGACAGATATAAAAGCACAGGTTCTTGTGCCAAGGGAAAACTCCCTGAATCAGCTATCCAGACAGAATAACTTATAATTTCTCAGATATTTCCCTTAATATGAGACTCTGAAGCATGATAAGGCCTATTCTGTTTCCCAACCAGTTACAGCATAAGAGCTGACATAGCCCTTAGAAATAGGATGTGTCCATTTCAGACTGGACTTCTACCACACATCTCTTAACATTCTAAGCTCCCAAGATATACCAGTTTATCACTGAAAAATTTGTCACCTGCTTCATGGTTTTGACCATACATAAAATGGGATGAGTCGATGAAAACAGCCTGAAAATGGCCAACCCAGCTCTTGTGTAAGTATTATAAAATACAAACAGTCCCTCTGTTCAGAAAAGAAGTGATAACAAAAACCAGTTGCTTTACCGCCGGTCCTCATTGCATACATAGGTACACCAGCCATGGCTGAAGGTGCTGGAAGGCCGACTGGGTGCAGGGGGTAGTCGTAATTAGCAGAGCTGCAGAACAAAGGTTTCCTCACCTTGGTATTCGTGAAAACCTTTAAGCCCATTTCCTATGGGAGAGAAATCAAACATGTTTTTTTATTACTGAATCCTGATGAGGTTTACGCAGCAGACCTGACGGCCTCAAAATGGAAAAGTTGTTACTGTGTGTGGATTGGACTTCGAGACAATGTCCTCAACCTCGGATCTGAACCCCTGGGTGGCTCAGAGAGACCAAAGGATATATCCCCTCAGATTTTAGGATGCTGGACCAGTTCAAATTCTAGCCTAGGGGTGAGGATGAACCAGAGAGTACATATCAGACTTTCTCTCTGGAAGGAAATGTCTGTGGCTACAATGGAGCTCAAGGGCATATTGATTTCTTTGAGGTAACTGTAATGGCATAGAATTATTTACCATCAGTTAGAAACTCACTTCAAGTCAACCTCCAAGCTTTTCCCATAAGAAAAAGACTTTGAGACTGATCTCTTATCTACCAAGTGCAGAGTAAAGCTGGTAAGACAAGTAAAGCTTATGGCTTTCACACTTTGCCTCTGGATAAAATTTAGTGTCAAATCATTTAGATTCACATGATGCCACAGAAGGCTTGGGCATTCTCAGTCATTCTCCCACTCCACTCCTTAAACATGCAAGAGGGCTATACCTTTAGGATGCTATAAGTGTCCTCTTCATTCACCCCCATTACTGGAGAATAGGTGATCCCATCCACAACTATTGGCTTCAAGGAAATGCAGTTGTCCAGGGGATCCTCAAGGACCATGTTTGAATCATACCGATAGCCATGCAATACCTTCACTGGCAGCAAGTTATACACCTAGGTAGAAAAAGACAAAGTATTTGGCATTTTGAGTGTCCATTGATACAAAAAACACAACTGAGGAAGTTGGATGCGAGCACCATAACAGTCACATCACCAGCACATACATCCACATTGCCATGGTCCTCCCTATGGTGGGAGCAATAGGAGTTTGGGAATCAAAAAAGGGATGTAAATTTGAAGATACTGCCTCGTTTGTTATGAACTGCATGTTACTCTGGGTATTATAGCTCGAATATGTAAAAAATTACACTGGCCAAACCATCCGCAGTACTTTGTCTCTACTCAGGGTTGTCATTGTCTACTTAGCAAAAGAGGAATAAACTCCTTGACACTTCCAGATGCTACTCCAAGAAAATTAATCCATGGATAGAGAGACTAAGTGAAAAATTCTCATCAAATACATAAGAGCGCTTGGCTCTGGCCAAGACAAGGAGGGCACTTAAAAGAGCTTTCTAATTGCCACCCCTACAGTCACAGAAAACCCCTAAGGAACAACTGCTGCCTGGTTCTCATCTTTTTGCCCACTGGAGGAAGATGAGAAACAGCACAGGGGAGCCTTCCTGTGTCAGCTCTGACAAGGGGGACTGTTCTCTGTTCCATTCCAGCACTGGGCTGCACTTGCCAGGTTTTGACTTGTTCCACAGACTAAGAACTTACAGAGGTGGGTGACAGTTCAGCTTCTGCCTTCATGAGGAGGACGCTCTTGTCCACAGCGCGGACGGCACAGAGGGAGTTCGGGGAGGCTCTGAACAGCAAGTGAGCATCAGAGGAAGGCAGGGCTTCTGGAGGAGAGAAGCGTAATTCCACCTGCAACCATAGGAAAACCTATGTCATGGATTTCCTACTCTTGCAGGACTATTCCTTCCAGTTGAATGCATTCAGTTCTAACCTTACGAAGCCCCTACATGCATGCACACCTCCTCCTACACGCCCTCTGTGCTGCTGTTCCCTTCCTGCAGTGCCAGCGGAATCAACACCAAGAATTCTTGGCAACTTCAAGCATTACAATTGCTCATATAACTTCTAAGGCAGTTTTGGGTTTATGGCGATTGTGATTGTGATGAGATAATCTCACACAGTGTCTAGAAAGGTTCAGGCAGTGGCACATGGTCTTGAACCAGGACCAGTCTCTGTACTGCACTCAGATATTGCATGTGGAGAGAAAACCGGGTTGCAAAGACCTTGCTTAGCAGATTCTGTGATAACATGAGAAGCAGTGATGATCTGGAGCAATATTGCAGTATCTACTGGGTGGTAGTAATTCTGAAGAGCTGTCTTGTTGTCTGAGGCCTGCCAGACTTCTGTGCCTTCTCCAAAACCTAACTCACAGTTCTAACAACACCCTATCTACCTATCTCCCTACCTCTGCTCTGGAAGTTCTTGCTAACAAAAGTTGTTGTTGTTTCCACCATGACACATGAGTTTGTAATAAGATGGCTGACCTGCATAAATCTTCTCTTTCCTCAGCAGTACAAATCATCCCTTAACATACAATGATCAAAGCATCCTCAGACTACATGTGTTGCATAACAAAGCAGCATCAGCTGCCAGTCTCCCTCATGTGCCAATCAGAACACAGCATGCCTTCTACTGACACCCTCCACTTCTCCCGGGGTGGACTCTTCAGACTGCAAACACAATATTCTTCAGGAAATGGTAGGAAAAGGACTGTAGCAAGCTTGTTACTAGGAAAACTCTCTAGCACAGAGATAGCCCTAAGTCTGTCCTATCTGGTGTGACAACAGTTTTGTATTCAGCATACTTTCAGAGAAGAAAGCAGTATCTAATCATGTAAATAATTTGGCACTTGGCTTGCATGCAGACTTTAATGCAGTCCATAGTATGACCTATAGTATATGAACAAAATTCAGGTGACCAAACTCCTGTAGTTACACCAGTCTCAAGAACTCATTTAGCTTGGTTTTTAGCAGGACAAGGGACTGTCTTCAGCAGTGTCTAATATTCTTAAGTCCCAATGGGAATTTTTCATGTTGTTCTCTTCTTAGGACTCTTATATCAATTTGCTCTTCTGCATAGGGAATATGTGGGGCTGCAAGAGAAAAATGGTTCATGTGTTCACAGAGAGAAGGCTTTATTTTTCTGCACTCTTTCAGCCTCACTGTTGCTATTGAAGCATCACTGTGCATTGCTTGGAAGGTTCAGGAGAGACTTATCTCTATTTACATACAAAGGAAATGAAAGTGACAGGATGAGCTGTACAGGAGTTGAAAGATATCATAAGTATTAGCTTTGCCCACTGGATTAGGGCTATGTGTGTTTTATTTTTGCTCTGTGGCTCCATGAGCCACCACCTCATTGATAGAATGAGTTTATATGAAAAGGAGTGAAATAGATGTGTTGCAGTATGAATAAAACATGCACTTCCACTTTCTTCTTAGTCAGGACCACCTGTAGGATCAGTGGCTGTGATTAGTCATTAAGAGGCATTTTATCAGTGTAGTCCCTGCTAGCACTTTTGTTCCAATAGTTGATCTCCTCCAGGCTAGCACAAACCACTAAGCTGTGAAGCTACCTATAACAATTGATATGTTGCTTGTCCAGTATTAGTAAATCTAAGGAAACTATCTTAGCCAGGATAAACCTAAATAAGTAAGCTTGACCACACCACAGTCTGATGGCTGCTCTCTCAAGAAGTGGACCCTTACCTTATTGCTGAAGCATAATTCTATGCTGAACTTGGCTGAATCAGCGATCACCTCCTTGTTGGGGGCAGTGGTGTAGACAAGCACTTGAGCCAGTGGAGCAATATCAGC
Organism: Grallaria varia; assembly: GCA_013396735.1. NCBI lineage: Eukaryota > Metazoa > Chordata > Aves > Passeriformes > Formicariidae > Grallaria > Grallaria varia. Next base: position 11,771 of record VWZG01005592.1, read on the forward strand.
TTGTACAGGCAGCTGTAGTAAGAAGACACCACTAGCTAGCAAACAAAGCAAGAGCAAAAAGTTAAGGTGCAGGAAAGGTTCTCTTGGAGCAGCCAAAATTCTAGGTTTGACTTTATGCTGAACTTCATCCCAGCCATTATGAAACTCCAGGCATCCAAGTGGGATGAATTGGTGCTCATGGAGATGTGTCTCGGTGTCTAACTGAAAGGCCTGTTTCCAGTGCATAAGTGTGCTGAATTTTGCTTCAGCTTCTTAAACAGACCATCAGACTGTGTCTCCTAGGAATACTGGAGCCCCAGAAAATGCAATGTCAGAAGAAAGACAACAGGCACAAGGGATTAGAGCAAATCTGTGCAAAATCTAAATAAAGACAGAGAAAATAAGTCATATTCCCAGATCTTAGAGGACATGGAGATGTGGATCCCTGCATTGATATGGAAGCAGAGTGTGTGTCTGTCACAGTTGCCTAGCCTCCCACAACAGTGACAATTTGGCAGGGGAGAGGAACTCACCACTTTCCTGGTCCAAATCCAGAATGTGGGTGCCTGCTTGCTTAATGTTTCCCCTGGCCAACACCTGAATGGAAGGAGAGACTTTGTTGTGATTGAGGATATGCATGACCCAACCTTGAAGTGGGGGAACCTGAGAGGAGAGCGACCGAGCTGTATGTCTGCTGCTCACACCCCACTCAGCTGCCCTCTGACTCCCTGTGGCAGAATCCCAGTGTTCACCCAGGGGGCGCAGGGACATCTTTACTCTTTTGCTCCTAAATCAGACTCTCCTTTTTGTTAGGAAAGAACATAAGAAGGATATTGAGAAAGTGTTTAAAGCCTGCTGACACAAACCACAAGTTCCATTTCCAGCCCCCTTACAATTGCCAGTGACAAACTTACTGCACGGCAGCGAAAACTTACCAGGTAGTAAAAGGTGATTTTCTTCTGCTCCGCTATTGCCTCTGGAGTAAAAATATAATGCACCCGGATGTCTGTGGAGGAGCCACAGCTTAGTGTCTCAGGCTTGGGCTCAATTTTGAGGAAGCTATTACTAGGAGAGTAAAAGCGCTTTAGTTGGAGATAGCCGTCTGCATAACGCGGAACAACCCAGGAACGGTCATAGCAGTAGGGGTGTGTTTTATGAATTGCCTGGAAAACAAGAAAATGCACACATAGGTCCTCAAACAGAGGCGGCTGAACTGGAACCAGAAGCCAAGGCCTAATATTAAAGGTTTCATACCTTTTTGTATTGAATCAACAAAGAAGTCTATTAAAAAAAAACCCAAAAAATGAGTTTGGAAAGAGCAAGACAGGGTGGTGGTATCCTTATCATACTGTTGGGAATGATCTCACTCACAGAGAAGCTGGAGTTTGTGTCAAACAAGCTGAATCATATCAGGTTTTTGTTTATTATCAGTATCACCTCAAGGGCTCTTTACACTAATGCCTTGTCAGCTCTAATATTCTCCTAGCTCAGAGAAAACAATCTGATTTTCATATCTTTCCTTATCATTGGCACTGAAGAACAGATAGTGCTGTTCAGTTCAGATGTTGCCAGTTCCAAGATCAAGCTATGGATACCACGGAAAAGGAGGAAAATCTCCACCTAATAATTCAGAACCTAAATTGAATAGAAATTCAAGAGCTGAAAGAGTCCAGATCCTTTTAAAAATGAGAGCAAGGGGAAGGTCTTCCACATTTAGAAGGGACTATTTCAGCACTTCATGTGCCTCACATGTCCTCATTTTTTATCTTTCTCATTATACTTGGGAATTCTTGCCTGGCAAAAATCTGAAAACTTCAAGCATCTAGTAGTAACTCCTGGATAATTTTTTAATGGTTCTAATTTGTGACCAGAGAACTGTAAGGAAAAGAGCAAATATAATTCTAGACGTATATTCTGCCATAGTCCAGGGTGAGATATTATGAAATGTGCATATTAGACACATATTGCATTTCCCACTAGCAAAAGAATTTTCAGCAGCACTTATTTTTCCCAGACAAACAAAACCTGCACCTAGGAGCAAATTTATGCGAATAGTTCATACTCTTTTTACAGCAGGAAAAATTAAAAAAAAAATATAAAAAAAAATAAAGTGTTCTACTTAGAAGCTTGAAATGCTAAATTTAACCCTGAGATATGCAACTTGCCTTAACTGACCACAAAGGACATTAAGATGAGATACTGGGGAAATAATTTAACTAAAATGACAGCTTATCACTAGCAGCACTCTATCACGGTAGATAGACCCCCCCCTTGAAACAGATGTGTCTAGGTAGGGCTGGTGACTCCTTGAGGCAGAATGAATTATTATGACCTCTTGATGTACCTTCTAACCCTATATTGCTATTGCCAAGCAGAAATTAAATACTACAAGATAAGTGCAATTGTGACATGGCAACACAGTTTGTTGTATGACTATTTTCACCAAACTGGTGTCAAGGTCAACACAAACAACAAGGAACAAAAATCTAACTGCTTTTGCATATATAGGAGAAAATTCAGAGGTACACCCCTTCCAGCCCTGTGGGTCATGCCACAACCTCCTCTGCCCGCAGGACTTACCCTAATTCCAACAGTATCAAAGGACAACATGGAAGTGTTTAGGGCAAACTGTGCCAGGCCCTCTTCATTTGTGGTGTAGGTTTTTTCCTGTCCTCCTTGTAAAGAAATCCTCACAGTTTCATTGGCTATTGGAGCACCAGATCCATCCACTAGTTTCACCTGGAGGAGCAAAAATGGCACAGGAGAGGAATGGCTGCCACCTGAAGAGACTGACAGACCACCAAGTTAAAGATGTTGGGTCCACATCAGACAAGGAATTTTACACTTATATCTTTCAGAGAGAGCTGTAAACTTTCTGAATATTTTTTCTTTGTCTCTTTCTTATGTCCTCCTCTGGGTCGGAGGAGTAGACGTGGAGAATGACATGCACTCACACTCCTGTGGCCTCCTATTTAACAGGCGACTGGAAAAGCAGAATTTTACTGGGCTGGAGCAGTGGAAGTGCGAGGACAGAGGATTAAGCAGAATGAGGGCTGTGCTCTCAGCTGCTGGTCCCCAGTCTGAGAGCCTGCTGAAGAAAGGAGACCCACAGGGATTAGCAGCACTGAGCTCCAGCACCCTGTCAGAGGTCAGGCATGTGCCTGACCAGGAGATTCAGTAGCATCATTGCTTAGCATTCACGGCATTCCATTCTCATTGTTTCCCTACCTGCCCAAAGAAGGGGATTCCACGTTTGTAGTAGGTGTCTGACTGCCCAAAGGAGATTCTGCTAATGGTGCTTGTGATCTCAGAGAAGCTTGTTCCAGTCAACTCCACTCCTGCAGAAAGAAGCATGAAGAACCAATTTGCCCCTGCCTGATCAGAATTATTTTTACTCTAGGCCAAACCTCCTTTGCTGGACAAACTATTTCGTTGATGGTCCTGGACTACAGGTAGGAAAACTTTAGAATTCCAGAAAAGCAAGAGCCTGCTTTTCTCCCTCATTCCTATTTGGCCCCTCTGGTGGTCTCTCCAGAGCTTATTACATGGCTTTTCATCCAGATGATTCATACCTGTATCCTCCTCTTTAATCTTAGCCTCCACATGGAGCTTATTCTCATATCCACCTCTCTTGAGCTGGAATAACTTGGTCTTTACCGTTTCAGAAATGCAGCCATAGTTGTCTGTCTGTTGGAGAGAAACAAAAAGAAGAGCATTATATTGTCATTTATACAATGCTTATTCAACTTAATGAATCCATCACTGTGCATTGCTCTGAATATCACAGATAATTTCCCTCTGTTGTTTTTATCAAAACTGAAAAACAACATAAATAATTTGGTAAAAAGCATTTTGAAGTTGGAAGCAACATCAGAGCAAAGATCTTACAAACTAGAAGATGTTTATATATGTATTTGTGAAGTTTGAAGTTGTAAACATTTGGTACAAAATCACAGCAAATTAGTCAAGCATATGCCACACAAGAAATGTTTGTCAGGCATCAGGCACCTTAGAATACACAGCTTGTGATTTAAAATGCATAAGCCATATGAGTGATACATAAACCAAAGCCTGACTATGTGTAAAAAGCAGATGACAGCTGGAATATTATTTCCAAAGCTTGCCATCTCTCTTCAGCATCTTCATATGGAAGACAAATCTCCACAGAAGAGATGCCTGGAACAGAAGTTAGCACCTCAGTGTTCATATTTTCTTTTAACATGGGTAACAACAGAAATAGCACAGATGATTGTGGACATCATACTGTAGAAGAGCCCAAGGGCCACAAGGATGCCTTCTGATTCCGTTCTTATTCTGTCATATTTTCACGGTTTCTATTACCCTGTCTTTTGTCAATTAACCTAGCACTGTTGTATCCGTGTGGGCTCCAAACACCATCTAATTTTGCTCTTGTAGACTTGTCAGTCTGAAGGGTGAAAAAACCTGACTTTTTTTCCTGTTTGTCTTAACCACTACTGCTACACCCATATTCATTTCCTTCTAGCTCAAAATGCATCATCCCCTCCCCTGCTTTCTGCTCCTTTCCTACTTCTAACACCAACTTATGGTCTCACTACAACTACAGCCTCCAGTGTAAGTCCACCCCAACTCTGCTCTCATCACTCATGGCTTTTCTATCTCACTTCTCTCTTATACTCTTTACACTCCATCTGACCTTTCTATTATTCCTTCCATCTCTTCACTCTCCATCAGCTTCTGGCCTTTACACACATAATTCTTACTGCACAGACCTTCCCCGTATTTTTACCTTTCACATTTCATCTTGCATACAATCTTTTCTCCTTCTTCAGGCTTCCTTAAAATACATGGATTTTCATAGAATGATAGAATCACAGAATGGTTTAGGTTGGAATGGACCTTAAAAGTCATGTAAGTTCCAGCTAACCTGTCATGGGAAGGGACACATCCTACTAGACCAGGTTGCTCAAAGCCCCGTTCAGATTGGCCTGGACACTTCCAGGGACGGGGCAGTGACAGCTTCCCTGGGCAACCTGTGCCAGTGCCTCACCACACTCTTCACACAATGCTTGTACATACTCAGAGCAAGCTGTGCCTACAAGGCATGCCAAATAAATCACACTTCCTCCTGTCACTCCACCCACAAGTGCAATCATGACTCACCTGTCCAGAGAACTCCTCACACACAGCTTTAGCCTCTTCGCCATAGCAGGCAGTGCCTGCACGTTCAAACTTCCTGCAGACACGGAAGCTCACGAGACCAGGAACAGGCTTCCCAAAGGTGTACCTACCAAGAGGGAGGATTGAAAGGAAAATAGCCTCACTAGGAATGTAAGTGGGATGGAGAAAACTTACAAGCTCACCGCCAGTGGTTCCAGGACTCTTTCCTAGACCTGCCTCCAAGATAAAGAGGGTCATCACAGGAAATAAAATGCAGAAAGTAATTTGGTAACATTGTAGGATCAAGCTTGGCAACAGGGGTAGAAGCACTGAATCTTATAGTCCTGTTTGCATCCCTGGGAATAACACTTAAGTCATCAGAACTCATTTACACTAATGCCGATTCAGTTAAAAGTCCCCCTCATCTTGGAGAACATGTTAAAAGTATCTACCCCACCACACAATTCTGATGGAACTGGTTTGTGTATGTAAAAGCACTGGGTCTTTTGACTAATTCTTCAGCCCAAGCCATTGTTCTCCTTACAGAGTCTTTGGAATATTGCTATGTGGAATCAAATGGGGTGTCCTAAAGGAAAGGGGGCAGCTGTATCCCTTAGGCTTTCCTCTCCACACTAACAGCCAGAAAAGAGAGTTAAAACATTCCTGGGTAAACGAGGTGTCTTTCCTAGTACTGTAGCTGGTGTGAAATCTTCTATGACTCAAAAAATACACAGAAACACACTCCCCCAAAAAACCAGAAGAGTATGTTTCTACGTGTTACATACATTGTGCAGCAAGTAGGAACTGTTGCCTTCTAATAGTAGCTATAATCTGTTTGGTCCTGGGACCACAAAAGGAGTCAGAAATATAATGAATTCTCATATCTCAAGCTCCCAAGTGAACTTTCAGTAGCATCTGAAGAAAAAACTGGAAACCAAGGAGAACTTGACAGAATGATACTCACAGTCCACAAACTGTCACCTCCAGCTTCTCATCAAGAATGGTGATCACCTTGGGCATTTTCACTATTACTTCAAATTTTGGCAGCACTGCAGCAGAATCAAAGGAAAGCAATCAACATGGTGCAGAATAACATAAGAATGACACACATGAAGGCTGCTCAAAGGCTGTTCTTACAAATACCCTGAAACACTTTTGCATCTAAATGGTCAGATTTCAGAGGCTTCTGTCACCTGTTCATCCCACTGAAATCAGTGAAAAACACTCAGTCAACCACTGTACCAGGTAAGGAGACAAGATTATTACACCTGCTATTAAAATACAGCATAGAGAAGTAAAATAGAGAGGTAAGTCAAAGGTAAGTCAATACAGATTTCCTGCAAATACACAGAGTTGGGACTGCAGCCTGGTCTCTGCATTACCAATGCATGTAGACCTTACCAATTTGCAAAATAGGAAAACCTCATCGCTTCCCCAGTGACATAGCACAGGGTGACATCCTGTCCAAACCCAGCTGCAGGAGGGGAAATGGAAGGTGACTGTCTTGGGAGTACTGGGAGGGGTTCAGGGCACAGGACATGGAACAGTCTTGCAATTGTAAGAGGTCAAAGGACTTCAAGACTCATCTTCCAGGACACCTCTCTGCTGTAGGAGACATATCATACAAAGGCTTCACCTGGCTTGCTGGAAGCTATGTTGCTTGTAACCATGTGCAGGTGTGTACTGGGATACCATTTTTCAGTCAAGCAGATGGAACTGCAATAAGGATGAGAGCACCAGAGAGAGGCTAAGCCACTTAGGCATCATGCAACCTACATCTTAGCTTTTGCGGGGGAAAGGCAAAGTCTTAGTTTACAGACAGCCCCAGCCTAAACCCAGACTTATAGTATGCCACTCGACAGGTATGCAGCCAGCTGGAGATGTGGCTGTGGCCTTAAAGAACCTCTAAAAGGAGGTGAGGCTTGTGACTGTCAGCACAGCCTGATTCCAGGACTCTGCTCCTCCTGACAGAAGCCTTTCTGAGGTGGGTGCTCAGAAGAGCAGACTAGGGAGGAGTGGAAATATGTCACTGAAGTCCTTTAGTCTCCTCCTCATAAAGAAATGATTCTTGGGAGGGAGAAGACACAGAGACAATTTTCCAGCCATGCTGGACATCCTGGTCAGATCTGCTACCCTGCTCAATTAAGCTTGCATGCCCCATGGGACTAGCTGTTTGGAACTTGAAAATGCAGTGACAATTACCATATTCCTCAACAGAGAAGGAATGACGGATTGTCTTCCCAGAGGTCTTCTCTGCAACCACTGTGTAGGTCCCTTGCATCGGTTCAGAGGTGAGGTTGAAGAACAGCTGTATAAATCCCATCCTTAACTCAACCTGTCTCCACTGGTACAGACGGTTTTGATTTGGGTCCTACAGATAATGTGATCACAAGGAGATGGTGAGAACAATGGGAGACTGCAATGAGACCTAGCAAAAGCAGTGAGGGGAGGGCCAGCTCCAGGAGGCTGCAGGGCAGGAGTAGGGGGCACAAGCAAAATAGTGTGTAGAGTCCAGAGTTGGATGACAGGGGAGCTGTAACCTGGGCCCAGGTACATGGTAGCCACCATATGAGTTACACTGCTGTATATTTGAATCAGTGTAATGGACTTGTGTAATACAAACAATGAACAAGAATGTTTTTGAGACAACAGTTTATTCTGCCCGGGGTTGAGGTGCAATAGATGTGAAAACAAATGAAATGTTTATACATACCTCAATATACACCAATGGAAACTAGAAAGAGAAGAAAGGAAACAACATGTTTAGACAGAGTGCAAGCAACACAGTCAAATGACTAGGGTTATGACCATGTCTCAGGGTAAAAGATGTTCATCCAATAGGATAAGGAAAAAAGTTCCTGGTATGGAACAACCGAGCATTTTGAGGTACATTGGGCTGGGGTGGATAGGAGAGGCAATTCTTTTTCTCACACAGAAAAGACAACTGAAATTACTAATTACTAACCCTGGATGATCTGCACTACTAATAAGAGCAGGTGGTAATGGCAGATTTGCTCACTGTTTACACCAGTGCTGTTCATTTGTAGTTTATCAAACCTTTCCAAGACTGCAGAAGGTAGCGTCCTGCAGAAATTTGACAACAAGGCTCTTTTAAAAAGATCTGAGGTGACCCAAAAATTTCACAGCTATCTCAATGTACTGAGTGCTCTCTCCAAAAGATACCTCTTTCATCCCTTTTCTCACATTTGGCTTAAGACCAAATAACTAGAAAAAGGAAGTATCATACTTACCACTTCCATCAAGGGATGAAAGTCTTCATCCAGAGAAACAATTCTGAACAGGACTGATGGAGAAAGGCAGACAGTGAGTTTCCACAGTACAGTCACCAAACAGTAAACATCAGTTGCAAAAACAAATGGTATAACAGAGAACAGAGCTGTTCTCTTCTAGAGAAATTCTATTCACTAGAATGCTGAATTATGCTAGAAGGTTACCATCTAGGATGGGTCCATGAATAAGAGGGAGTTAAAAGCAAATCCATGGCAGTGTGAACATCTTACTGATCATGGGCATCAGAATCTCACTAACTGGGACAAAAGTTAAATTTAAGTTGCCTTTGTTTGCTTTGCAAGAACAAATTTTTATGCTGGAATTCACATGGGTCTTCTCATTTTGTTATAACTAGAGTGACTTCCTAGGAAGGATGAAAGCAAGCAAATTACTTCAGCACTTGGCTGCAAGTTTGCGTTGGCTCTGGATAGAGAGAGAATTCAATATCTCTTTTAGGACATTTTTTTCTATCCAGGTCAAAATTAGGAGATCATTGACCCAGAAGAAATAAATGGATTACATAATTCTCTCTGTCTTCATTGAACAAAATCAGCTGCTGCTTTGAAAGTTGTTTCATGACTGAATTTTGGCACTGTTCACTATGCAAAAAATATCCAGTCTTTCTTTGATTTCAGTGTGGACCCTAACTGCATGGACCACAACAACAGAGCCTCCAACAGAGGAAGTGTGAGCACGTGCCCTGGGTAAGTGCATGCATTTTAAGATTTCCCCAAATTGTTCCTATATGGAACAATAAAACATAAAGTCATGAGGTTGCAGTTCTGATACTCATTGAAAGCAATTGACATCTGGCCAGCACAATCCAACAGTTCTAGTGTAAAGTTTTGTTTCAAACATAAATATTCACCCGTTTGCTGGTACCTGTCTGTCCAGGCTTGTAGATGGGCTTGTCTGTCTGGACAAAGACCAAGCTCTCAGAATTCTGGACCAGCACCATCTTGCGGCTCATGAACTGCAGTGTGGGCCCCTTCACTGTCACACTGAGAAACGTGGCTGCAAAAGGGCTGTTTGATTTTGGAAGCTGGAGAGTAAGAAGACTACTATGTTATGGATCACTTTTGAAGGTTTGCTGAACTGAACTGGCCTTCATAAAATAAGAGATCTAATATAATCCTGACGGAACCAACACAGAGCAGAGAAGAACCATAATCAAGAACAAGAGACTGATCTTTATTCGTCCCATATTTCTACCCATTCCTCCTACTGTGTAGTAATTGTGCAAGTATTGTTCAGCAAAGGAAATCCCAGCCCTACCACCCAATTTTAAGAAATTCTTACTTGCCCTGACCAAAACCTTTCCATCCTTTTCCTTTTGACATTCACAAGGGTAATGGAGCTCTTTCAGACAATGTCCCTAGTCCTTGCAGAACATTTCCTTTTCCAAACCATACATGCCAGACCTCTGTACCTCTCACAAGTGGCAAAGTCAGTCTTCAGCCAAGACACAAATGCCAATCTTTTCAGTGTCCTGAAGACGAGTTCTTCAGTCTTCAGGCCAAAGATATAATCTGTGGTCTGAGTCAAATGACCAGCTTTCCTAATTGCCTACAACTTTTTACAGTCCCTGGGGCTATCGATTACATTAAGCTACAAATTATCTGCTTTGTTGTCTTTTTCAGATCCAGGCAATCACAGCTCTATGTTCTTACATTAATTCAGTGTACACCAGGCAAAAAATATCTGAGAGGCATTTCACCAAACAGCCATCAGGAGTATCAATACTAAACGGACTTCTTTCTCCTGGCCTCCTCCTCTTCTTCTCCTAGGAAGGGAGAGGCTTCCCAGGATTCAGGATCTCACAGTGAAGTAGCATAATAAGGAGACCTCAGCAGTGAGAGGAATTTGAGGATGTACATGAACATATTTAGCCAAGACGTAAGTGAACACCTACCAGTGTTACTCTGGTCATTACTTCACAGTGCCTTTACAGTTTGTTCCTGACACAAAGGATCATCCCACAAGGATGAGATACTTACAGAGAAAGGGATGCAGGTGAACAAGTCTTTCTCTGACACCACATCATCAATCAAGCTCCTGTTCTCCCCTTGATACTCAAGTGTGGCACTCAGAGTCACAGTCTCATTCAGGTGGGTCAGCTGAACACAGACTTTCTCATGAGAATCCGTGTGTATCATGTAGGGCAGTAGCACCAAATACTGCCTAGGAACAGGGAAGACAGATAGGTCAGAGGAGCAGGAACAGGTAAGAGAAGCTGTACATAAAGAACAAATAAACCAATCTGATGACTAGAACCTTTACTGTACAGGGACAGAGGTGCATTTTCTAGGAGTATAACAAGATTTCCAGCATGTCTGTAACAGCTCAGGAAAACAGAGAAGCCTGTTTCAAATGTAAAATACCAGAGGAAATCCTCAATGCAAACATCTGGAAGAGATATGTTTTTCCAGGTTCTAGCACAACAGCAGCACTTCTTCCTGGGACCCTGAATAAAGCTGAGGGGGAAAGTCAATTTTCACTTTTGCTAGACACTGTCAGTAGGATTCAGGACACACACAAGTGCCGATACTCAGTGAATAAATGGCACACACTTCAAAGCATCTGTAGCACTACTCTCATTACTTACAGCGATTCAAAACTGCCACAGTGTGGTGCCAGACCTTAAGCAATAGCACTGGAGCAAGTTTCAGGTTTTCAGGGAAGCAAGTTCCTCTGCGTGAGCTCAACAGGGGCTCCCTGCTCAGCCCTATGAAGACTCCCTCCCCTCTCCCCTCTCCCTTCCAACAGGGCAAATTGCCAGTGGTGTCTCGCTGCCCAGCATTGCACCTGGGAATCAAATCTGATTTGCCTAATGCCAACTGTGCTTACTTTTTAGTGGGCAAGGATTGGCCTCAGGTGGCCAATACCCAGAGCAGTGAGTGGATGGGAGAAGAGCCCTCAACACAGCAATAAAACAGGGCATTCCCTCCAGCAGCAGGAGAGTCTCCACTGCTTTTATGTCCATCAGTTGGTCTGCAGTGAGAATGCCCTGGTCCCTCTGACCCAAATCCCTCTGTCTGTTTCCCCTGTATTTGATGAAAGCGCCGCAGTGCAGCCTTGCCCAGACACCCCCTGCATGGCTTACAGTTCTGTGATGGGTGAGGTGCCCTATGCTTTGTGAGGGAGGAAAAGACGCTTCCAAAAAGCCAAAGGGGAAAGTCTTTGGGATGTCAGGTCCTCTCATGTGCAGCTCCTGCCATGCATGTAGACATACACACACAATACACATTCCCTTCACATACAAACAGGTCAAAACCGGGTGAATAAGGGATGTGCCACAATATATCCTCACAGACTTGAACAGTCACACACTTACAGTGCCGTGTAATGCTGGGTGAGAAAAGAATTTTCATTCCATTAACTGAGCTGAAAAACATTAATTAAAACATACAGCCACTTCTGAGCATGCCAGATCTGTTATTTGTTTGTTTTCTTCTCATTATCGACCAAGAAAACCACTTCAAACACTCGGGAATTTCAACTTGGGGAAAAAAGGTACTCAAAACGAACTTTTGTAGGATACCTAGGGAGTAGGGTACCCAAAACGAAACTTCATTGTCCCTTCAGTCTCTCTCTCAAGAAGATTTCATTGTATACACAGTTATAAAAATTTGCCTGTCAAAAGAACTGGTTTCGTGCAGGAAATTTTGTTGAAATCCTGTCAATTCACTGAAACAGTAAAAGGTTTTCTCATAGATTTCTCTTGGTTTTTTTGTTTTTCCCCCTGAAGTTTTACTGATATCTCAGTTCCACAGTTTGTTTTGGATCCCTCTGAAGCACTAGAGTTTCTGTTTGTAAAAGGCACCTTACCCAGCCCTGCTATCTTTATTCCTGGGTGAAAGAAATCAGACAGCAAGTAAGGGACAAAACAACAGCCTCAGGAGTACAACCCAGGTCTCCTGCCTGCTCAGAGACCCCCCTGCATAGCTTACGGCTCTGTGATGGGTGAGGTGTCTCCCGGAAGGAAGAAGAGGAGAAGAAGGAAGATGCAGGGTTTGATGAGCAGCCCGTTCTTCCCCATGGTGCGGAGCAGGACGTGGTGAGCCGAGCAGACAACCAGTGTGGTTTGGTGCTGCTTTAACTCCCTCTCTGCTCTCCCAGTGAACCCCTTTATAGTCTCCTCTGCAAACAGCCCAGGGGCTGGAGGAGATAAGGGCTGGGGGCCAGGGCCCATCCGGAAACAGGGAGAGGCAGTAAGGAGGAGCTGGAACTAGCAGCTCCGAGTCCGGGCAGGCGGCCAGGTGATGGGGGAGAGAGGGAGGGGGACGTTCCTGACAGGCTGGAGCTGTGCCTCTTTTGGGGCAGGGCAGCAAGCAGTGGAGGAGGAAAGGTAGTAGCTGGAGAAAGAAAGGGCTAACAGCAGAGGATAAAGGGAAGGCCTCCATTTCTGGCAGGGCTCCCTGTATGGAGCTGGACATGGCACTGATCATGGAGGGCTGCTGGAGGAGCAGGTGCTGCTTGATTTCCTTCACAGTGGGAGCAGTAGATGGAGCTGGGATTTGGGGAACAGGGATGGGTGTGCCTAATTCCCATTTACAGGCAGGTTCTGAAAACAGGGAATGTAAACTGTAAAAGCCATTCTCCTCCATCCACTCTGTTCCCTTGGGCTCTCCATTCCTGGTCCCATCAAAGCTAATGCCAGGAAAAGGGGCTGGAGACTGCCTGGAAAATCAAGTCATCTAAGATAATCTGGCCTTCACCCTGACAGAAACAGGGACAGTGACATGATGGGAAGCTGCCAAAAGTTCAACCCATTAACAGCATGTAACACATTAACCAGTTCTCCAGAGCAGCAGCTACCCCCCCACAGCAGAACATATGTGGCCTGGGTCTTACTTTGCCTCCACTGGTTCTTGTTCCAGGTCAAGTTATTGGCACATCTAGACACAATTATTGTTGTTTGATGGAGTTGCCCCGGTTTCATTATGTGAAAAACCATGTAATGCGCTGTGATGGGCAATGTTGTATCACAGAGGTAAATGGGGGTTTTTTTGACCACTGTCTTTACCTTGGTCTGCAGTAGGAAGATCAATAGCTCTGGTAATTATTACCCTTGTAAGTGGCAGTAGAATATCGGTCTTATAGCCCTAATGCAAACTCCAAAGAATGGAGATCTGTGTTAGAGGATTTAAAGCACAATTTTCAGATTAAAAAGTGTTCAGGGTAAAATGATTTTCCTTCACTTCTCCTCCTATCATCATCAAAATTTTGGCAAGCTCAGGAACTTTGGAGTTAAGAAATCCAAGTCCAAGGCAATAACACACGTTCATTATAGACTTCATTCTGCCCTGCAGAGACCTGCATAGGAAGTAAGAGGATAGTAGTGCATGTTCAATTTCCTTGGGGACTGCAAAAAAGACAGCCCAGATTTGTGCTCTTACTTCTCCATCAGATGCCTAAAGGTTGCTTTGTCTGCCCAAAAGAAATGTAACCCAGTAAAGTCTGCCTCACCCTTGGAGAAGAAGATTTGTACATTGGGTGATCAAAGCCTTTTTGAAAATTCCAGTTTACATTAGTTTGATTAGGTCAGAAGCTGAAATTATTGAACATAAACCCTATAGGAACAAAGTGCAGAACCATACATGGCAGAGGAAGCTTGGTCTATCCCTTTTGTCAAATAGCCAGACAGCTCACACTGCTGCCACTCTTGGTCAAAAATGTGCTCTTATAGCCAAAATCTGAAGAAAAATGCCTTTGGTCCATTGAGGTGGACAAGGTTTCAAAGGCTTGATAATCCCAGTAGGTAACTTAACACACACAAATACTGAACTGCCCTCAAACTGCTTGGCCTCCATCCCATTCCCAACAGCAACTTGGACCTCAGCAGCCTAATTTCAAGGGCCTCAGTATTGCCCATGTGATTAACCTTGCAGGAGGTAGCACAGACAAGGCAGTGGCAATGAATTTTCCCACTCTCCCCTCTCATTTCTACTTGCTGTGAGTACCACTGAGAAGGCAAACAAGTTTTCTAGACATTTTTTACTGAATTTTAAGAGTTTATGCCCTCAAGAAGACTCACCACAAGGTGCTGGCCTATCCATGGGGAGAGTATGGTTTAGTATTGTCTTTCTGAGATTTCTCTCAGGGAGTCTGAAGTTCTGTCATTTGGCACAACTCAGCTGTACAAAAAGAGCATTAAGTATCCTGTATCTAAACCAAGAATCTTGTTCCATTCATTGATAGAATCGCAAAAGTGCTGGTTGTAAGGGAGCTCTGGGAGTTTTATAGTCCATCCTTTCACTTATAACAGGACTGCTGTCAATGTTGTCAGCCGTGGCTTCGTCAAATCAGATATTGAAGACGTGCAAGGATGGAGAGCCTATTATTTCCCCAGTGATGTGTTCCAGCGCTGCACTAATCTCTGGTGAAGACATCTTTCCTCATGTCCAGTCTGAACTCCCAAAGCTGCAGACACAGCCATTGCCCCACATTATATCTTCTGCCCCTACCAGGAAAATTCATGTTTTAATGTCCTTCAAGTATTTGTAGGTAGTTATTTAATCACTACAGCCTCCTCTTGGTCAGACTAAACAAGTCTTCCTACCTCGTCACGCCCTATAGGTCATGTCCTCCATGCTCTGACCAGTTCGACACTCCTCTGTTGGACCACCTCCAGTTTCTCCACATTTGTCTTGAACTGGGGGTCAGCACACCTGACAATATTCAAGTGCAGCCTCAAAAATTACATGGAGAATAAGGATTTTAACTTATCTCAATCTGCTAGCCATGTTCCTCCAGTATTCATTCTTGATTGCTTACAGAGTTCATACAAAAAGAACTTACTTCCAAGAAAATTAGTATGTATCAATCAGCTATATCAACATGCTCTAAACAGAAGATTAAAAGCCCTGCCAAAGATATTTGTTCAACTGCTTTTCATGGAAATGAATATTTTTGCTTCAAATATCTTTAGTGTTGCAAAAACTTGAACCCTGAGAGGTGCTACGTGCTTTGTTGAAAGTAAAATTCACAGCTAAAAATCCTTTCCTTCAACTTTTGAGACAACCTAATGTATTTATTTATTCTACATTTCCTGAGCATCTTTTTGGGATAAGATTGAGAGGCCATGTTTGAAGAGCTAAAGATTAATATATTAAGACATTAAAAGCAGTATGTTGTTATTGTATAATAAATTATAATACACCTTGCACTGTGAAATCCTATGGGAAGCAAAGCTGTTGCACTAGGCAAGCTCAGAGACATGCTCACCTCACCTACACGTCATGATAATGTAAGAATCTGTTTCTTCACTGGGATTCTCTGGTAAAGTAACTATTAGGTTTCCTTCCATAGATACTGCCACCATTTTGACAAAGCAGGCAAAGTCTTCAGCACTATTTCATAGGGCCTAGCAACTTTCTAGGAGTCAGGGACAACTGTCTTTTGATAGTTGAATGGACTCTGGCACAGACAAAATTATTCACCTGAAGTTACTCAGACAATCCAAGATGAAAACTCAAAGTTTTTGCCTCCTAGTACCCTGCAGTTTCCCCAGGTCTGTCACAGGCATCATTGTTGATAAGCAGACCCACCTTTCCTGGAAACATTCTCACCTTAAGACTCTCAGCTCAGTGAACTCTATATAAGGCTCAGCAGACATCCACTTAACTGAGTATGCTAAGACCTGTATTTTTGTCTTCATCTGCCTTGGCATCTTCATGTGTTACATCCTGTTAAGTAGATGAAAGATAATGCCACTGGGAGCTGATAAGGGTTTCTTGTAAATTAGAATAAAAATGTGAAGCAAATGTATACTGTATATAGTCTGAACTGAAATGCTAAAGTTGGTTGTTGTAATTCTATGATTCTATGAATAGTATCTCCCCTCAGCCTTCTCTGCTTTAGAATAAACTGTCCCGGGTGTCTGGACTTCTCCTCATAGAGAGATGCTGGAAACATGCTCCAGTCCTTTCATCATCTTTGTGGCCCTCTGTTGGACTCCCCACCATACCTCCATACCTCTCCTTTACGGAGGAACTCAGAACTGCAAACAGTGTTCCCGGTGTGGCCTCCCCAGCACTTTGCAGAGGGGAATGATCACCTCCCTGAGCCTGTTGGCATTATTGTGTCTAATGCAACCCAGGACACTATTTGCCTCCTTTACAGCAAGAGCATACTCCTGGTCATGCTCATCCTGGTGTTCACCAGGATCCCCAGGTCCTTCTCTGCAAAACTTCTTTCAAGATGGGTCACGCCCAGTGTGTACTGATGCATGGAGCTTCCCAGTGGCAGGACTTGGACACGCTCCTTGCTGGACTCCACGGGTTCCTCTCAGTCTGTTTCTCCAGCCTGTTTTTCCCAGAACAATCATACACCTC
The DNA here is from genome assembly GCA_013396735.1 of Grallaria varia. NCBI lineage: Eukaryota > Metazoa > Chordata > Aves > Passeriformes > Formicariidae > Grallaria > Grallaria varia. The sequence goes on from VWZG01005592.1 coordinate 28,516, forward strand.
AGAACATCTACCATGAACTTGCTGCTTGCCAAGGCTTAAGGCTTGCTATTTGGGAAATCCCCATGGAAACACTTCTTTCATGATGTTGTATCTGCATAGTGAGGTGGATATTCAGAGCAGGCCATAGTTGCTGTGTGTGCTTCAGAGATTGTTCACGGGGGCTCAGCAGCCTGTATGTCAGTCAAACCCTCAGACTGGGTAACTGCAGACATTTTGCATCAGGACCACACACCATCAGGCGGTCCTGCCAGAGTTACTGCTCTGACTGCAATTCCAGATTAAGGATAAATTTATAACAGTAAATTGAAATATAGTATAAATAAATCAGGATAAAGAGGATAAATCAAAAAGTATTAACATTTCTCTTCCTTTGTTGGAACAAAATCTGTGTGTGTAAAAATGTTTTCCAGCTGTATGGAAACGCATCCTACTGTGCGACTCTTAATATTCACTGTGTGTTTATGCTCTTCAAACTCTGAGCCTGTCTCTGCTCTATTTGAACTGAAAGTTCTTTTTATCAAGGATTTGTCCACTGATTCCTCTCTCTGCAGTATGAAAATGTGAGGTGGGGAGGAAAACATGTTCTCGGTCAATTCAATAATTACACACAATTAACTGTATTCCTTTGACTCCTGCCTCTAGACTAGTTTGGTGACAGTTGGCCTATAAAACACAGTCTGCAACTAGTTCCTAGAGAGCAGTAACGGCACAGGTACACACTTTTGGTCCAGTGCAGTATTAGAGGTTTATTTTCACTGCTGCATTTACAAAAGCTGTAGTTTCATTTCACCCTCTTCTCTCCCATTCTTAGCACTGGTATGAAAAAGGAGAGGCTGCCACTGGGAGAAATCTGTTCATATGTTTTTGTGAATGAAAAGCAGGCTTCATTTTCCCAGTTCTTCTGGTATCAGACAATGGAAATGCAGGGAATGGTTATGAAATCTGATGCTCAAAAGTGAAGAAAAATGGCTGCCTCACCCTCAAAGATCTGAAGACACATATTGTGACACAACCTTTATTTGCTCTTACAGGACAAATAAGGGAAAGATTAGGCCAGGAATATGTCCCAGGTCTCATCTGGTCACAAACAGCAGTAATCCAACACATGTGGACTGAGAATAGATCTACTGCTGAGGATAACTCGCACTTACAGGCAACAAACCTGTTCTTGCAGAACACCTTTGTGATGGTGTGGAAAAGGCATGTCCTTGCTCTTGTGTGAAGCTTTGGTTTGCAGGACAATGACTAATATGTACCACTGATGAGATCGTTATGGGATTTATCTAAGAGATTTCTCACAGATCCATGGACTAGGAAATTCACAGCTGGAGGCATGAAACTGACCTTTCATCAGGACAGCACAGTGTTGCACATGGCTGTTAGAGAGGACCCTGCAAAAGACACAGAACAGAAGGGAGATTGAGAGAAAATGCTGAGATTCTCTCCGGGAGGCAAGAAAGAGAAAATATCTGATTTTGAAGGGTGTAGACCAGAGGAAGTGAAAGAACCCAACCTCCAAAAGGCAACTGTTAGAAAATAAAATGTACACTAAGGAACCCATCTGCATGCCACTACTAAGTAATTTTGCCATTGCAGAACCTAAATCAGAATGAAACATAGACATGATGCCCTACAGTGGCAGGGATAACCACCAGCATGAGAATGGCAGTGCTGAGAGTTTCATGGAAAGATGATTGCCTCCAAGGAGTTTGTAAGAACAGAAAGCTGGATTTAAGCAGGGAACTAAGTGCCTAGAACACTGAGCTACTTAGAGTGAGATCTTGGGTGAGCTTCCTTGCTGGAGAGGTGTTAAAAACTAACTCATGGACTTAACTGCCATAAAAAGGAAAGGCCAGACAAAGTCAATGGACCAAATCATAAATGTTTTCCCTCATGCAAAATGCTGAGTTTTGCCCAAGAAAAGACTAAGCTGAAATTAAGGTCCTGACTTGAGTCAGTACCAGTGCAGCAGCAAAGGGCTGGGTCCTCACACCCAGTGACTCCAGCACTTGACAGAATGGGTGCAAAGTGGCTAAACCCAGTAAAGCCACATGCCTTTCTGACTGAGCATCTGTGTGGGTGGTTCAGGTAAATAAAATCCTTGGTCTCAGCAGCTGGAGGGAAGTCGAGTGTGAGATATTAACATCAGACCTGCTTTTCACAGGTACACACCTTTACAAGGTGCAGGGGAGTAAAAAGTAGTCCCTGTTGAGCTGACTGAGGTACAGGTGACAGGAGGAAGAAAATCTGCCCAGGAAGAAAAGTCCTGAGATCTGCTGTGAAACACCAGGCAATCTGAATTAGCAATGTTGTTTTTAAAACAGAATGAAACTCACTTGGTGTAATTGAATACAGAGCCATCTTCCCAAATCCATCCAGAGCTTGTGCTGTTCCTCAGTCCAATCCAGAAACACTCTGCTTGAACACGCTTGAATAGATCCTTGAAATGGTGAAGAATTACAAAGTAATTAATGGCAAATGAATTTGGTAGAGAATGGGAGTAAGTATAAGAGAACAGAAAGCAAGATACATCCCCTTGCCTGATTGTTCCTTAAGTGGCTGACAACACTGCTTACCCACACCTTCTATTTAGGAAGATCAGCCTTGCAAATCATGCCTGGAATAAAAACTATGTGTACACTCACGAGGCAGTAAACAAGCTTTCAGTGTCCTGGGGAGATTCTTCAAAGGACATTTCTCAGGGCAATATATATGAACCGATTGTTGTTGAAGATGCAAGTTGAATGAGTCAGCCCTGGCAGCCAGGAGGGCCAACATGTCCGGGGGGGCATCAGGCACAGCATCGCCAGCTGGTGGAGGGAGGGGATTGTCCCGCTCTGCTCTGCACTGGGGCGGCCTCACCTTGGATATTGTGTGCAGTTTTGGGCATCACAATATAAAAAATACTTTAAGCTAGTAGAGAGCATATAGAGGACAGCCATGAGGGTGTTGAAGGGTCTGGGGAGGAAACCATCTGAGGTCACTTGTTTTGTTTAGCCTGGAGAAGAGGAGGCTCAGGGGAGACCTCACTGGGGTCTTTGACATCCTCATGAGGGGAAGTGGAGGGGGTGGTACAGATCTCTTCACTCTCATGACCAGTGGCAGGACTGGAGGAAACTGCATGACGCTGAGTCAGGGGAGGGTTAGATCAGATATTAGGAAAATGTTTTTCACCCAGAGAGTGGTTGGGCACTGGAACAGGCTCCCCAGGGAGGCGGTCACAGCACCAAGACTGCCTGAGTTCAAGGGTTTGGACAGCACTCTCAGGCAAATGGTGTGATCCTTTGGGCTGCCCTGAGCAGAGCCAAGAGCTGGATTTGATGACCCTGATGGACCCCTTTCAACTCAGCATATTCTATGATTCTACAAACTGTATCCCACTCTCCTGGAGTTTCCTACATGCCACTTTATGTAAGAATGTTTGCTGTTAGTATTAATATTAATGTTCTACCATAGAGCTAGCTAGCAAGCTAATACAAAGTATTAACAATTACAGGTAAAATTAGGGGAGGGCAGGAAGTGCAGGCACTGACAGATACCTGGAACAAACCCAGGACCAAAGATCTTTAAATTTTATACAAACTTTCCTCCTACATGTTTGCAATGTTCATTTCCTTTTGGCTAAATTTTAACTCTTGTTTATTGTTAAAAGGTGAAGCCTGAAACAGAAACAGCCCTGAAGTAAATTCCCTGACTCTCCCACCCCTTCGCCTCAAAAAAAATAAAATAAAAGACAGACCCAAGAGAGATAAGTTTGTCTTGTCCACCTTTGCAATTAAACCAAAGAACAGCAACTTTTCAGATTTATGGCTGGGCTCCATCCTTATGTCCTGCTGCCATATGAAAGCTTCAAAGATATCTTCAGAGCGAAGCATTAACAAAGCTAGCCTGGTAAAGTCATGGGAACTGCTTGGGCGTTGCAGGTGGCTTGGAGGTGACTGAGCTTCCCTGGGACACAGAGGTCGAGCAATCACAGCCTTTGCAGCATAAGGCATGGATAGCTAGGAAAGTCTTGTTTAGATGGGTAAGACTGAGCAAGGATAATGGGTAACACTAGCAGCAGAGATGGTAGTAAGAAAGCAGCCAGACCAGGGAGGCCTTCTTCATGCATAGCAGTGGGTAATCTATGAAAGATGCCTATTTCTTAAGAGTCAGGATTTGTCTAAGCAAATGTAAGTGCCTGGTACATAGTTCCAGTCAAGCAGAGACCTGGCTTTGTAAGCCCCCACAGAACATCATACAATGCAACTTCTGTCCAGGGATTGGAAACTGTCCACATTCATTGGACCCAAGCTAATAAGCCCTGGCTTGCACAAAACCCAGATCAAGGGCTTCTGCTCTACTTAAGCAGATGTGTCTCAGCGCCCCAGTAATTAGCACTACCCATTTCTTTAGTGACCATACATGCCCTGCCTGCAGTGAGCACCTGCAGTGGAACAGATGGTTCCTCCTTTCACCAGCACAACTGAGGTATTTTGGCAGAGAGAGGAAGTAAGCAATGAAAACAGACTGAAAAAGAAATATCTGTCCATGAACACAAGGAATGGCATGGGTCACTGAGCAGGAGGAGCTGGAGCAGTTGCAGAAGGAGAAGCATTGCTTTTGAAAAGGAAGTATTCCTTGAGAGCCGGGGACATAATGGTTTGTGAGCAATGAGTACGTGACTGTACAGTGCCACGGTCATTTCCTGTAATCATCCCTATCAGCCTTGTTTGGGTTAGGAGGGGAGGTGGACAGGAGCAATGGAGAGGGCTATCTCTTAGCATTCTTCATAGGATGATTCTGAGTAGCTGACAGCAATCCTCAATCCTCCCTTCTCCCCTTTGCTTCTCTGCTTCCTGCAGACTTCTAAGGTGTATTCTGAAACTGGCAGTGCACTGTAACATCACAGTCATAAATCCTTCCTCTCATTCAAAGCCAAAATATTGCTGGAGTGACTGCACTGCCTGGATGTCAGTCACTTAGGTATCTGGAAGGAAATGGGAGATCCTCAAAGACTAAGAGAACCATTACCATTTCCCAGGTATCACTGATCACCAGGAGGTGAGCTCCCTGTGACTGGCAGGATTCCTGGCTGGAATTCCAGTCCTTCTTCTCCTTAGAGAAGGAATAGCAGCTCCCTCTGTAGGCCACCCACTCTTCAGGGCAGTGTGGGTAGGAGTCACCTGTAAAGAAGTCAAAATACCAGCTTTTCTCTACCATTAACTAAAAGAAAGACACTTGTCATCAAGAGCCTGCTGAAAAGCAACTCTTCTGGACAGTTGTAATGCAGAAAACTCAAGACAGGATAAGCATCTGAAAATAACAATGCATGAACACAGATTCTCTGTGCAATTTCCAATTATTCTTATAATAGTCATGAGCACTGATGCTGGTGCAAGCACACCAGCGCGTGCACACACACACACACACACACACACACACACACAGGTTTCCACTGAATTGCTCAGACACTTATCTAAAATTCACTATCTGAACACAGATTACACTCTGTGGGTACAGTGGGATCATGTCACATATTGGGTGAATAGATTTTAAGCAGATAAGTTCTCCCACAAGATCTAGTGCCTTCTGCATGCATGCGGAAGTGTTACAGATCTTACACATTTGTTCTACAGTTTACCACTATAATTACAGCTGGTAAGTCTACAAAGACTTTACAATATCTTTCACTGTTCTTTGCCACAAGATGTAAAATGGCTTGCCTGGGGTCTGCACAGGGAATATAGTCTTCAAAATACTCTGGATAGGCAGTGGGTACATGAGGCTGGTAGAAACCAAGAATAGCTTCTGGTTTAACATCATATAATGGAATTCCTGTGGTTAGATAAGTCTCTGGTCCTTTGCTGTTAGTTGCTCATTTTCAGCAACCCTTTGTGCACTTACTCATCTTCCAAATCAGAGCAATTGCTAGGGAGGTGCTCAGTATGCCAAAGCCTACAGCCAAGCACAGCACAACTGCTGACCACACACGGGGAGCTGTAAAACAGAAAAGAAATCATAGTGAACAGGAGTCACATGAACACTGACCGTGGTTTTACATAGTCTGCTTTTGTTCAGGGCATTTCTAGAAGGAACTGAACTATTTAGAGCATCACTGTCTGTCTACACTCTGCACATGGCTGACAACGCTGTCCCTGCCTAGCCTCCCCATGCCTCTGCCCACCAGTCCAGGGCCCCATTTCAGCTGGGCTTGGGGCCATCAGTCCCTGCCTGAGTTTCCCAGGAGGCACCCGCCTCCAGGTCAGCCACAGCTCTGCCCCTTCTTGGCCACAGAGGCAGCTGGTCCAGCTCCTGTGGTGGCTGACTCCAGGAGAGGCAGCACCCGCCACAAGTCAGCTGGAGCCCCCCAGGCACTATGCAGTACCTCGTGGTGGCAGGAACCTCCCAACAAACCCACTCCTGCCTCAGCATTGAAGCTCAGAGCGGAAACACTGAGCAGTATCTTTACAGCCACCATGTTCCAGGTTGAATGTAAAAAGAAACACAAAGCTTTTTCCCCAAATCTTTCAGCGACAGTAACAGGTTTAATGTCAACATTCTGTTCACACATCATGTTAAATCTTCCCAGGATACTCCCAAGTCAGTTCTATGTTCTCATCTGCCTCTTGCATGGTAGGGTGGCAGGACGGGGGAGACAGCTTTGGAGACCTTGGGATGTCTGTCCCTCCACTATTTCACCACCACCACCTGGTGTTCACTTGCTGCCAGTGGCACAGGGTGAGTCCTTGGGGCAGCCTCCACTGTAGCCCAGCACAGCTTCTTTTCAAAGGGCTCGTCAAGATTGACATACGGAGATCTGCTCATGTCCAGCCGCCAGGCTATGTGTTGCTTTCCTGTTGTCATCTCCTGGAGCTGTGTATGACCTGAGAGGCATTCAGTTTCCATAAAAACATCTGAAATCCCAGCACTAAAATCTCCTCTCTCCCTGGCTGAGGAGAGGATAATGCTTACTGCTACGGGGAGTTCCAGGGGAGTTTGGTTTGCTTGCTTTATTAGTCTCCAACAACAGGTCTTTCTAAGAAGCAGCAAATGTGCAGCTAACTTATGTACCACATCCTGCTCTCTCCAGAGACTTCTACCCAAATCCAGCAGCAAAGCCCCCAGTGGATCTCATGAAATTTGACGTACGTCTCTCTTGGTCACGTCACAAGACCCAAAGAAACACATTTGATCTCTTGGTGGAGACTGATAACAAATGCACATGACATATCAAGAATATTGTGGGAAAGACAAAGAAAACCAGCGTTAAAACAGAAGGGTAAGGGACTTCACTTAAAACCAAGAATGCGTCGTTTAAACGCTGTAATCTTTGTCCAAATACAGAAGGTAGACCAAATCAGTAAATTAATAAAAAATAATTTATTTTGATCACGAGCAGTTTGCAGGCTCACTAATGTTAAGGCCAGTTTCTCATTTTGAGCAATATATTTAGACTTGCGGTTTTGGCCAGAAGTTTCTAAGGTAACAGAGGAGAGCACGGGGGAGGTTTGCCATAAGAATCATTCTTTTGGTAGAAAGGTCTTGTCTAAGATAAAGGTTTTGTCATGTTTTCTGAAGCTTGTAGGATTCTAGCTGTCCCAATCATAGTTTAAAAATTACAACATTTCTTATACTGTAAAATCATTATTAAATAACAAAACCCCGCTCCCTTTCAGTTACAAAATACAGAAAGACTTCTCAGTTACAACTTACTCCTTGGCTTTAGACAAGAAGACAATGGAACTTGAATTTGACTCTGCTCTCTATTCCTCTTGTAAGGTCATGTTTGTATCTCTGGTGACTTGGGTTTTGTCATCAGAGTAAATCTCAAGAGAATGGGGTCAGCCTGAGGATAAGGGGTAGGGTGGAGGTTCTTCTCTGCAAATTACAACTGAAAACTAAGTAAAATGGGCTAAGTATCCGTTGAAACATATCTCTTAGTTCTGAGATCAAATTTCTGAGGATTTCCACTTCTGTTTTCCTTCCTCTCTTGGCTCTTCTCCAAAGAAGCCATCTCCTGCATCCTTCAGATTGCTGTTACTGATTTTAGGGAAAACTACTGCCAGGACAAGGTAACTGGGATGACAGCCTGTGTAAAGGTTTATCCTTAAATGTCAGCCCTGGCACCCGAGCTGGTGCTTTCTGGTAATGAATAGAGCAGTTCACTCTCTATTGTTTCAGACCAACTGCAGAAAAAAGGTAATTACAAACACATCACACAGGCTAACACTGTTTTAAGTGACTGCTGGACTGACGTTTTGGTACTGCAGCATATCTAAGACTCTCTGGAGGCTAAACAGAAGGCACAACCAGGGCAACTCTTCATTTTTGAGGAGTTCATAAGAGCCAAAACCCGTTGGTTTAACCACAGAACTGATCTCTAAACCCGTGATACTGTGCCACAGGGATGACTACCAAGTCAGCAAGGGTGTGCATTTGAACCGAGAAGAAATACCTGACAGCACATCTCTCAAAAGGGATGGAGGCAGGGACAGAGTTGAACATAAAGATCTAAAGAAAGGTACTTAAACTGAGCTCCTTAGGGAGAGCTGAAGAGAGCTGAGAAATAATCAAATAATGTGCAAAGAAAGTGTGTTCAAAGATCAGCTTCCTTATTTTAGGCTCTCTTACTTTAGCTCAAAAAGATGAGGGTACATAAAAGAATGTGGAGATCTCAAGAGGGCACTGGCTAATGTCCACCTCCAACAGGATAGGAGTGAAGACAAATGGCAGGCAATGAAGGGACATGACAGTGTATTCTGATGTGGATTAAAACACTGTTTCTGATGAAAACACATGCATAAGTATGATTGCCTTCCAAGCAGATGGAGTGTGAGTACTAGAGAGAAACTTGGGGGTTTCTGTGCTGGCTTTGTTTCCACAGTGCAGCAAGTGAGCAAGCAGCAGTAACCATCACAGGTATATGCAATTATTCAGATCAGGACACAGAAATCTTGCATCCCACAGTGAGAGCCCCTTTTGCTGTAACAGCTCTGAAAAGAGTTAAAGTGAACCATTAGTGTTGCAGCCAATGCAACACAACTCATCTGAGGTACACAAGCATTTCATAAAATCAAAGAATCATACAATGGTTTGGGTTGAAAAGGACCTTGAGATCATCTAGTTCCAACCCCTCCAACATTTTCTGTGAAGGAGACACTTACAAAGAATGACTATCAATGCAAAATCTCACTCTTCTTAGGTGGCATTTCTCAACTAAGCAGCCAGAGGAGTTGCTCAATGTGACACTGGCAAGGCCTATCAGTGGTAATGGAGAGGAAATAAGGAAAGAAAAAATTTAAGGAAAGCACTGAGAAAACCTTCCTGATAGTAAAATTTCCTGCAGAACAGTCTCAAAGCAAAAGCTGAAAATTTGCTCACTGGGAGGTATGTAAAACTAAAACACAGAAAACAGGAAAAGATCTTTTACAAAAGAATCCTGCACAGTCACAGGGGAGAGAGGCTGGATGATATCATATGCCTTCTCTGTTTCTGATCTCTGATTAGCATATGCCTCTAATTTATCTGTATTTGCATCTCGTCTGCCCTTCAAAGAACTATTGCTCACCATCTCCTATTGCTGACAGCAGACAACTTCAAATCTCTTATGGAGAAAAGGATGCCTGCGTTGAACGCCCTGGAGTAGACACTGAAAAAGGTCTGATAGAGAGAGGGAGGAGAACAATGCTGCATTTCTAAGCCATCAGCTTTAATTACATTAAAGTTTTCACAGGAATTTTAAAACTAAAGCAACAGCCCCTAAGCTGGCACTCAGAATCAGTGGCTAGCTCCAAGTAGTTTTTTTTAAATCTTGCTTTCATTCAGAATAAAATCTTTTGTTGACCTACCTCACCCAGCTTCCTTACCTCTTTTCTCCTGCGAAGCTTTGGCCCTTGGCAGAGGAGCCTGAGAGAATTTGACAGAAGTATATATTACCTCCTCACTCCCATCAGCTGCAGAAGTTTCTGATCTGCTTCCCTCCATGCCAAAGCAAAGAGTGCGCACAAGATGTTTCGATCAGACTGTTGAACAACAGGGCTCTACGCCTGTGAAACAGGAAACCTGAGGCTATTTTCAAAAGACAAGAAATGTAAAGTTGTAACCTCCATCTCCAGCTGCTCAAGATAACCAAATTTACAATAGAATGGCAAGCAGTGGAACTGCAGCAATTTCCATTTCCTAACCTGATGAAGGATGTCTTAATAATAACCGCTAGTGGAAAAGGCGATTAATTACCAAGTTCATAAGTATTCTAATTATTGCCAATGCAAGAGGGTGTGGTTACATTGATGCAGTAATTGGGAGGATGTGTGCTGCTCTGAGGAGCTTCCTCTCAAGGACAGAAGCAGGTGGTTAGTGACAGCACAAGGTAAGAAGGTGAATAGAAGGAGCACAAGATGAAAAGTGAAATAAACAATGACTATGGCAAACTGGCAGCCCAACAGCTGTCAAAAGGGAAGTAGAGGTGCACAAAATGGGTTTGAGAAGGAAGTCAAGTGGGAACTCTGCCTACACCAAATACCAGTGTGAATGTGCTTGAGACACAAGGCAGGCACTGAGAGCTGGCATCGCTCAAGACCCTCAAGACTCTCTGAGTCAACATCTTAACAGCAGCAGTATGAGAGATATATGGACATGCTGGAGAGAGTCTAGCAAAGGGCCACAAAGATGATGGACTGGAGCATCTCTTCTATGAGGAAAGGCCAAAAAATCTGGGACTGTTTAGCCTGGAGAAGAGACATCCTGGGGAGAATCTAATTAAGGTATATAAATACCCGGAGGGAGGGTACAAGAAGAGTCAAACTCTTTTTGGTGGTGCTCAGTGACAGGACAATAAGCAATGGGCACAAACTGAAACACAGAAGGTGTTCCCTCTGAATGTCAGGAAACACTTTTTTACCATGAGGGTGATTGAACACTGACACAGTTTGGTCAGAGAGGTTGTGGTGTCTCCTTCAATGGCAAGTTGTCTGGACACAGTCCAGGGCTGTAAGTGGGCCAGGCTGTAGATGGCCTGGCTTGAGCAGGGGCTTGGACTAGAGAACCTTGAGAGATCCCTTCCCAACCCAATCATTTTGTGACTCTGTGGCCAGCAATAACAGGAAAGGATACTTTTCTTTTGAAGTACTGAACACTGATGAGAATAGTTCAAACTGCGTTGGGGGAGGTTTAGATTGGATATTAGGAAAAATTTCTTCACCAAAAGGATTATCAAGCACTGGGACAGCTGCCCAGGAAAGTGGTTGAGTCACCATCCCTGAAAGTATTTTTAAAAAATGCAGATGTGGAGCTTAGGGACATGGTTTAATGGTGGGCTTGGCCGTGTAAGGTTAGTGGTTGAACTTGATGATCTTAAGGGTCTTTTCCAACCTAAAAGATTCTTTGATTCTGTGGTGGGGAGTACTGATGCTCCTAGCATCCTGATAAACCCCTTAGCCACACGGCTGGCAGATTTTTGTCTTAAGCCAGATCCTGATCCCTTCCATTTCATGCTCAGAACGGGGATGTTTGCCAGGCTCAGGTTGCACATCATCAGCATAGTAGAGTACAGGATTTACCAGAATTCTCTGGGCATTCTCAACCAAGTAGCTGAGATGACTGCTACTCCCAATAGGGGTGATTGTTATGTGTCCTGGTGACATGCTCTAAATTTGAGAAATGATTGCATGAGAGGATGCTTAGTTTGACAGAGAGTGTTGTGGCCAATTTGTTACAATGCACACCTCTAGGAAGGCATGAATTGGATATTTCTGCAGATTTCTCCACTTGCCTCTAGGGGTGGCATACAGCATGAACAGGATTCCTTCCAATCCTAGGTAGGGCCTGTAGACAGCAAGATAGGGAGTCTGCTTGAAAGGAAGGGGAAGGCAGAAGACAGCAGGAAGAAAGTCTCTCCTGAATGCTTTGAATGGATAATAGAATAGTCTAAAGAGAGGTCTCAGGCCCAGAGAGGGAGAATTTGCTATACTCACAAGGGAAGCTTAGCTGGGAATATAATACATGTGGCTGAAAAGAAACCAACAGCATTCAGACACAGCTGATGTGCCCAGAGCAAGGGGGACAGGCCCTGCAGGCTCCCTGAAGGGTCAGAGTGACCACAAAGACAGTGCTATCTGTGAAGAACTGAAGTAAAGACTGATGGGAAAGAATGAAGAGCTTTGTTTTGATGCGGTTTACCATTTTTTCTCAAGTGTCATCAGTAAGCTGAATTCCTATTTTCAACAGGAAGTAGAGAGGTAGCAATCACACCCTAGGAGGTGTGCAGGCAACGCTCAGTTAATAGCGAAGTGTGAATAAACAAATCTGACTTCTGCAGCTGTGCCATACTCCCAGCAGAATGACAGCACTAAATCAAACAGTTCTCCAGGAGCCAACAATGCTCCTTCCCCAGTTCTCCACTGCTGAAGCAGCACACTATGGGGAAACCGCCCAAACGTGAGAAACAGAGTCTCAAGCCCAAATAGGTTTTCGAATAAGAGTTTATTATATGGTAAAAGCAAAAGAGCGCTGGGTGCGGGGGGGCCTCTGCTCCACCAAAACCACACACAGATGCAGGGTATGCTAGGTGTTTATGGAGTTAGTTCATATATATTCATTACATCATACGAATATACGTTTTACATAGTTATTTCAAGAATTCAACAGATGTTTACCTAGACTAATTTGTTATCTATACAACAGGCTATAAATTATCGTATTTCTCGACAAGAAAGTGTTAACATCCTATTGGCTAACCTTAGTTCAGCTAGAACTCAGGTACAAAATAAGGTGAGATACTCTGTTTCAAGTTTTAGAATTTTTTTCTCCCTTCTTGAGGTCACATGGACCTTCTTCAGTCTCATTTTGGCACAAATCACTAGTTTCATTTATCACACAAACTTATCTCAGATAATTGGCTTCTCCAGCAGGTTGCCAAGTTCACTAAGCGTGGCATTTCTTTCTTAACTAAAAGAGGCAAAGGCCTCAGAACTCTTACACAAGGAACATCTGTTCCTCTCAGCAACAGAGCCCTGGAAAACGGACTCTCTTACCATTGAGGTGGGAGCATCACTTAAGGAGATAAATGACCTTTAAATGGGCCAGTCTCAAAGAACATACAGCTTTATTAAACACACCCAAGATGTTCATGTCCACCACCTTTACACACTATCAGCTGGACCTGGAATTTCTCTGCAGTGGCAAAACTTGCAGGAGCTGGGGGAGACACCACCTTTACTCTAAAGTATAGCAGGTCATGGACGTACTGGAGAGAGTCTACCAAAGAGAGACAAAGAGGGGACAAAACCAGAAGGATCGAGGCCACAGAGCAGTTCTGTGAACTGGCCTAGACCCCTCGCCCTGGAGGCACCTGGTGGGATGGCAAAGCCCAAGGGCACTGCTGGACCACCATCCCTTGGGGCAGCGGGAGGGAGAGGAAGGGTATCGCCGGGAAGCCTTTGGGTACCGCTGCCGCGGTGACCTGCCCGCCGCCGCTCCGGACCCGTGCGGGGGACAGCGGAGCAGGGAGCGCCGCTTCCAGCGGGGGGAGTCACAAAGCGCTTGGATGAGGTCACTTCCAGCAGGGGAGGCCGGCGACATCCACCCCATGCGATACCCATCCCGTGCGACACCCGCCCACTGCCTCCCGCCGCCTCGGCGGGGCGGGGCGGGGCGGGGCGTACCGAGCACTCCCGCCTGGATCCGCGCTCCGCAGGGACGGGATGGGTGGGATGGGATAGGCCGGGACAGCCCGTCCTTCCCGCCGGCCCTCGTCGCTCATTGGAAGGAGGGCCCCGGGGGGCGGTGCCCCCGCAGCAGCCCGGCTTTCCCCTGCGGCGCTCCATTCGCTGCCGGGCCGCTCCTGGGCGGGCGGTCCCGGCGCATCCCGTGCCCTCATTGGCGGCAGCGCCAGTTCCGCCACGCTCTTTCCGGCTCGCGGGGCGGGCGAAGGAGTCGGCCGGGACGGGAAGGGAAGGGAAGGAAAGGAGGCCGGTACCGTTCGTGCCTGCGGTCCCCGGGCCGCCCGGCATGGGATGCCCGTAACCGCCCGCGGGTGTCTCTTCGCTGGGGGCGGCGGCGCCTGTGCCCGTGCGCGGCGCGGAGAGTGCGGGGGCCGCAGGTGGGTGCGCGGGGCTGGCCCGGGGCAGAGCGGGGAGCGGAGCGGGGCACGGAGGCGGGGTCGTGGTGCGGGGCGCGGCAAGGCGGGGGGACCGGCCGGGGTGGGTGCCGAGAGGAGCCGTGTCCGGTGCTGGGGGCGGGGAGCTGCTTTTGGCCTCGGAAGAGGCGAGTCACGAGCCCGCGTGTCACACGGGCTTCCTTGTTTCGGCGAGCGCCTGCTGGGAGCGGGTGGTTCTCAGGGGCTGTGGAGTCTCCCTCGCTGGGGATGTTCCAGAACCTCCCGGGCGCCATCCTGCGCATCGCGCCCTGCCGGTGCCAGAAGGTCGGACCGAGTGAGCCCCCGCGGTCCCTTCCAGCCTGACCGGTTCTGTGATCCCAGCGTTTCTAACCTTGTGCTGGCGCCTGGTCTCCGTGGCGAGCAGAGCCCTGGCACGGCACCTGAGCTGTCGCCGTGTGCTCTGCGGGGAAATCAGCAGGGCTGGTCAAACGGGGTCCGTGTCCCGCTGGAGCCAGGCGATGATTAATTGCGAGCCTGCCGGCTGCCTTCTGCCGGCATGCGGAGCTTTTCCGAAATGTTGCGGGAGGAGATGCGGAGGGGAAGTTGTTGCGGCGCTCTGGCTGGCCAGTGTGGTCATTGAGCGTTTTGTGTGTGGCTTTAGCATGAACCTGAAAGCCAAATCTTCTAGATTTTATTATTGTTATCTTCTTCGTTACAGCCTCGTTGGTTGGATCTCACATAGGCTGCTCACTTTCCTCCTTCCCTTGTGTGAGCACAAACTTCTGTGAAGTTGCAGCTTGGTGTTACTAAGCGCTTTCAGATTCTCAGCTAAAGCAGTACTAGAAAGATGATTAGTAAGATTAAGGCACTTGAAGAAACAGAGCCTTACTAATCACAGTGGCTTTTTCCTGCGAGCTCTTCACACGAGAGCTGCGAAGGGGATTGATTAGGGGCCTGATAAGTAATTTTCTGCTGACTGGCTTCTCAGTGCAATGCAGTAACAAACAGTGGTTTATGGCTGAAACTTACTCCAGTGTTCAGCCTGCTGGACTCTGGTGTGGCAGCTAATTAGTGTGCTCAGCAGCAAAACTTTTTGTGGTCCCAAGGAAAAACTCAAGAGTCCAAAATGGGCCAAATAAATTGCCTTTGGACATGCAAGAGATTCTGATTCAGTGTCTCTTGGGAACTGTGAGTCGTTTCTAGATTTTGACTTCTCCTTTTTGCAGTCAGGACTGAGGAAGTGGCTAATCATTGACTCCACGACCCTGAAGTTAGTTTGCAGGAGGCTGAAACAGTTAATCCTCCGTGTTCTCTGTGGCTTGTGTCCAGGATGTCATCACACTGCCATACCTCTGCTGTGCTGCTGGTCTTTATGGCCCTGGCTGTAGCAGGGGCTGAGCAGTCTGAAGAGAGGAGCTGTGATGTGATTGGTGATGAAAGCAGTGAGTCACAAATGGAGAGAGCCTTGCTGAAGAAACTGGAGCCCCTGAGCCACATGAGGTACAGTACAACACCCTGCAGGCCTTGGGGCTTCACAGTGCCTGCCCTTGGGCCAGGAGGAGGGGGAGATTTGGGGTCAGACTGCAGAATGGCCTCCCCTGTCTATAGACTCTTGACTCTTCCAGGTCTGATGTGCCTGCTGCTCTGAGCATTGTTGTTTGTAATCCAACGGGCTGTCTCTTCTGTGCTTACCCTGCTGCAGGTTTAACGTGACTGTGGAGAAGGGCAAAACAGAAAACTACGTCTACCAATTCAGGGTGTGCAGGGAGGTCAACAGCACCTCGCACGATTATGGTGGTCTGGTGCAAACAGACAAACAGAATGGAAAGACCACAGTGATAGGAAGAATTAATGAAACCCAAGTCTTCAATGGAAGTAAGATTCCACTCCACACTTTTGTTATTCTATAGCTGCCTTTTGCCTCCTGATCTGGATTGCAGCCTGTATGTTTCTCTCCTGGCAGGTGACTGGATCATGCTGATTTATAAAGGAGGTGATTCATATGGCAGTCACTGCAGTGGTGAGAAGAGACGAGCTGTGATAATGATTTCTTGCAAGCGGGGAGTTACAGCGGTGAGTGACAGAAGGTGGGAGAGGATCAGGAGGCTGCCAGACAAGTAGTTGTTTGTCAGCAGAAGGGCTTTGAGGGGGCAGCAAGGTGTCCTCCAGGATCTGTTGCCTAGCTGCACCAACAGTGATAAAACTGTCTCCTGGTGAAGTTCAACATGCCTAGGCACATTTTCACTGCTTAAATTTTCCTAAATTGCAGAGTTCATTCAGCATTATTTCAGAAGAGAGGGAAAAGGAGCAGGAGTGTTTCTACCTCTTTGAGATGGACAGCAGTGTGGCTTGTCCAGCTGAGAATTCCCGCCTCAGTGTTGGCTCCATTCTACTGATCACGTGAGTCACTGAAGAGCTGTTTGTGCCTAGGCCATAGTCTCCAGTGCTATTTGGAAACATAGCAAATGCTACACTAGACTAACTAATTGTAGTATACCTGCCCACAGCCACCACTAGATGTTACTATGCCTCTGAGCTTTATGGACAAAAGCTCTTGCTCAAAGCATGATGCAGGGCTACTCTGTTCCGTGTAAACAATCTCCTTCATCGCTTACAGACAAGTGCACTTAAACATGGAAGATGTGACTTCCTAAAAATGTATGATGGCTCTTTGCTAGAGCTTGGAATTCATACCAGGAGTCAGACTCATTGTCTGTGTTTATGCTTACAGGCACTGCTTCACATAATGCTGCTAAAAGATTTATACTAGCAGGTCGATAATTTGGGGACCTTTTTTTGTCTGTCTTCTGTTTATAGCTCTGCTCTCAAGTGGTGCTCAGCTATTTGCTCTAATGCCAATATGAGGCAGGTAGCTGGCTTGAAAGAGGTTGTCTATAAGATTTCCTCAGCTTTGATTTTTATTTTTTGTTTTTAATTCTGATTCCAGATTTGCCTCACTGATTGCAGTCTACATCATTGGTGGGTTCCTTTACCAGCGCCTTGTAGTGGGAGCAAAGGGCATGGAGCAGTTCCCTCACTTTGCCTTCTGGCAAGATCTGGGCAATTTGGTGGCGGTGAGTGAAAATCCCTATATAATCCCAGCCTGGCCCCTATATTAGGAGAAAATGGCAGACTATGTCTCTTAGGTAGACCTACGGCCAGGATGATGTACCTTGGAGCAGAAGACGATATGCGTTTCATTTTTCTGGAGTATTCTATTTTTGAATCCTTGCAGAGACCAATCCCCTGCCACTACCCTGCAACTAGTACATAACAAACTAGAACACGTGCTCATTAGGGGTTAACGCTTTCCAGATAGAAATGTTCACCTGGAGTCTATGAAATGCCTGCGTCTGACCTCCCTGAAATCCTTCCTTGGTCATCATAGGCAATGCATTTATCCTTCATGCTTGCCTTGGCCTGATGTTGCTGTTAATCTATATGCCCAGAGCTTTAAAGACTGAGTAGGATGTTCTTATGTCAAGAGAGGTTTTGGGGATGTCCTAGGTAGCACAGGGACAGCATAATCCCTTGGCAAAAGAGAAGTCACAGGAGCTGCTTTGCTTTGGATGCTGAGTCAGTTGCATACAGTCTGATGCTGGTGCCATGTCCTGTGCTTGTAGGATGGCTGTGACTTTGTCTGCCGGTCCAAGCCTCGAAACGCGCCGGCTGCATACCGCGGTGTGGGGGATGACCAGCTGGGCGAGGAGTCAGAAGAACGGGATGACCACTTGCTACCAATGTGACAGGCTTTCCACACCAAGTTCTTTTCTCCCCATCTCCCCAGTGCTTGTTTAGCCGGGTGCCTCCCAGACGGTTCTCCTTCTCTCACTTCTGACTTTCTTTACACTGCTTCCGCTGTCTCCGATGTGTCAAGTCCCATGGATACCTCTGGATGTGAACAGCATTGGTCCCTGATGGCCTGTCTTATGGATATATTTTAGGTTTTTAAAAATGCAGCAGGGCTGAGGCAGAAGTGCTGAGAGTTAAGGACAGCAAGAAAGCAATATGAGTGTTCAGCACTGAGCCGGAATATGAGATGAATCACTGAGAGGAAAAAAGGGCCATGGATTGGTACAGAAAGAGGAAGTTAAAAGGCCATGGGTTAAAACAGCTGACACTGTAAAAGGGATATTTTGTGTCTCTTTTATTTTTTTCCCTAGGGTTTACAGGATCTGTAAGACACTGGAATTATTTTTTTTTAGATGCATTTTCAGCTTTTCTAGCTTCTGCACAGTTACAGTTTCTGCCGGCATAACTGGCACAGAGTGCTCTGCGCCAGACTGGGGGTGAAAGAGGCATTAGCACTTCTGCAGTCTTTTGTTTTACTAACGGCAAAGTATTGAGAAGTATGCACCAGTTTCCTGCAACAGCTGTAAAGGGATGCATGCCAGCCTCTCAGTCTAGAGAGGGGCAATGCTAAAAAAAAATATATGAGTTAAATACAGTCTCATGATTTCAGTTCAGTCAAAATATTGTCTTGGTCTTCTCAATCGTTGAGAAGCAAAAGGAAACAATGTGCTGCTAAGGAAAATAAACATTTGCTGAAACTGACAACACAAAATGAGACAGGTAGCTGCTACTTGAGTTCTGGTACAAGCTTCCCGAGGTGACTGCCCACACAGCTCAGTCACTGTCAGCATTGTGATTTTATGCTCTCCAGAAGTTCCTTGTTTGGCAGAGGGTTTTCCTGTGAAGCTGTAAGAATTTTTATCATAGGAACCACAGAAGCCCAGGATAAGAATGGTAACACATTAAAAACTGCATAGAGGACTCTTGCACTTACATGGCCAGCTTTCATAAATTGCTGTCCCCTTAAGCATGGTGCAGGCCACTCTAACACACTTGCCCTGTACAGATGGTACTTACATACTGCCACTGTCTGGCAGTGAGAGAGACATTCTCTTGGGGCCCTGTGAAAAGCAGGTACGGCTGAGTTGTAGACTTACTGGGAACCTTCAGGAACTTGGCACAGTGATTCTTAATTGCTTTTTACTTGAGAGGCTACACTCTGAGCAATCCCATTCTACCCTATTGTAGACTGGCAAGAGAACTGCCCTCGGTTTTGAGGGCAGAGACTGTGAATAAGCAAGCCACTACTGTTAACAGCAGTTAGACAAGATTCATGTATTTTTAATGCTGTCTGAAAAATGACATTGAGCAAAAAGGGGTAGCCCTGCTTTTTTTGCTGGGTTTAGAGTGGGCAAACAATTCCTGCTTTCTTTGACTTTTGTTACAGTCTCAATCTTTCTCATAACATGGGAAAAATAGGAAGTCTGTTGTTACTGTTTTACATGGTGGTGTTTAAGGTAATTTTTTTTGTACAAAACACAACTTTCAAAAATAAAGTGACCAAAAACTTAAAAAGTGTTGTGATGATGTAACAGAAGCTTGCTTTGGTGCCAGAGCATCTTTCTTATTCAAAGCTGAAAGTGTGTGGTGGCTTGTGCCTGAACTACTCATGCCAGTAATGAATCTGTTCCTGTCAGTTCAGAGTTTTTTTGCCACTTTGTTTCCCTCCAGTTCCCCTCAGGCTTAAGAGGGAAGCTGTGCATATCTTTCAAAACTGAAGTTTTAAAAGCTTAGGTAGTTATGGATAGATGGATTATGCTCTGTATTTTTTTGCAGGAACAAAAATCAAAAGTAACTTTGTGATGAAGGTTGTACTTCTCAAAGACTCAGTTCAACCTTCAGGTTCAGGAGGGGGGACAGTTAAAAAGCAGCCAAACCTGCAAAGCCTCATCAATCATCAAGCATCTTTTTATTAAGAACACTGAACATGAAATGAAGAAGTGAAGCCTTCCCATTTGACAGAAATAAAATCCAGTTCTCAGAAGTAGCTAGTAGCACTGGCCAGCTAGCTGCCTGCCTACCCTGCCAAGGGTCAAACGAGACAGGAGTTTTACCACACCCAGCCTCCTAAGTACACAATGGTTTAAGGGCACAGTTCCTGTGCTGACTGCTGATTCTAACCAGCCCCTTCCCTGCCCCCAGGTTACATCAGTAAGTAGTGCTACCAGGGTGCAAGCAAGCATAGGCAGCTTCCTTTGGGCTTACTTTCATTCATGAAGCCTCAGAAGTCTTCTCTCCCAGGAATAAGGATGTAATTTTATGCATCTACTAAGAACTCTCCTTCCTCTTTTTCTAACAGGGGTCAATGAAGAGCCCATTCCAAAGATCTCTGTTGTCCTACCTATGCTATTAGGCCTTCCCCCATGTCAATACAGCTTTCCTGCAATAATAGGTGCTTTCCACACAATAGTCTTCTGTTTCACTCAATTTTCCTGTGAAATTTCTGAAAACAGAAAAGCTGAGACATGTGGTTTGTAACATCATCTTGCTTTCAGGTATTTGGCTCTAGAGGGCACTTACCTCTTCATGGTTTGTAATTCCTTCAGGTTTTTTGCCTGTTTGTGTGAAGCAGAGGTGCTTCTGGAAGAGAACTCTGCCCAGGTTTTCACCTTTGGCAATTTTGTTACAAAACTTCAGAATACCATATCTGGTCCCTAAAAACACAAAACCCAAAAACCAAACCTAGAGGCGCTGAACAGGAGGAACTCAGTCTATAACACAAATTCTACCCTTATTAGAAATGAGAAGTAACATCAAAGGATAAGTATTCAGTTGTTGTAGGGTGTGTGTTTGGTTTTTTTAACTGAGGAAGAGAAATATTAGTTTTATAACACAAAAGAAAAAAAAAAAACCAAAACCTGAGGCAGGCAGTACAATCCTGCCAGTTTAAACTTTGTTCCATAAGCTCTCCTGAGGATAATGAAGACAGACACAAAAAGAATACAAACTGGTAAGAAAACACACACAAAAAAACCCCGGCCCACTTCATGAAGAACCTTGGTGCTTCTGGAGATTGCTTTGGATCTGTAAAATATGCCCTAGCGCAATGGGAAGACAAACCTAGTGCTGCAAGGTTCCCTAATGTAAGACAATCCCCCTCCCCTCTGATTTTCCCATCACTTTGTCATGAGTATTCAGGAAAAATCCTCTGACTGGTTCTGAGAGGAGCACCTGGAGTGAATAGCTGCCACAACACTTTAGCTTTACTGTCTCCTGTAGACATGCAGAGTGAAGACAAGACAGCTCCTATTGCCACAGGCCTTCAAGTTTGGTATGTGTACTGGAATGGCTATTAAAACCAGTTCAGGAGCAGCATAGGTATTTTTAAAAGTGGAAAAGTAGCAGCCCCTTTTGCTCAAATTCTTGTTTGCCCACCTCTGTCACTCAGAATTTGCTAGTTACCCTTCAAAAAACCCCAAGCACAGGTGCTCCCAATGTCCATGTGGGGCCAGCTCTTCTTATGCCTCAAGTTCTGGCAGTGACATTCAAAACTAGTATCTAGCAGACCTGCTGTGGCAAAAAGGGGTGAGCACAGTTCCCTTTCAGAAGTCTTCTAATACAGAAAGAAATCCCCTTCACATCGTCAAGTGGTATATAGGGGAGTCATATTCAAAATCATGAACGAAAGTTGTTCAAAGGCCCCAGGTGGCAATTTTCCTCAACGTCATAGCACCATTAAGAGACCAAGACATGGGCTTGTGTGCGGCAGTTTCAATCAGTTAAATTCCTTCTCATTCTTCTTGAATGCAAGACCACAGGGGACTGTCTCATCCTTCCCCCACCCCAGCGGGATGCTCCAAAACTGGTGGTTGCCCAGGGGTCAGAGCAAAAGTGAGACCTCTGGCTTCAGAGCTGTTAGGTCTCCTTGAGGACATTGATTTTGGCACAGATCTTGAGAGCTGGTCCCAGCTTGATGTTCATGGCGCTCATGAGATGTTCCTCCTTCAGAAGCAGCAGGGCCTGACCATCAATTTCCTGTGACCGAAACTCCTCAGCAATCTCCTGGCACCCTGTGAAACAAGAAAAAAGAGCAGTGAGAGACATACATGCCTTGGGCACTCCCCTGCTCCTACTCTGCACCTCTGGCAGGTACAGAAAAGCAAGCTAGGAATCTAAGCAACCTCCTTCCCCACTCTAGTCCTCCGTCTCCCTAAGCGCACAGGCTATGTGAGAAATACATCTGAAGAATCCATCTGTATGACCTACTCCAATTCAGAAACATGTACAAAAGCACTAGGCACCACTGACACAATTTTCTTTCCAGAAAGAGAGCTAACAGATCTCCCCATGCTACTGGATCACAGGAGTGCAGGAGAGGATCTGAACTTCACCTTGCAGTGACGCAATGAACTCATACACTTCCTCCACACTCCACCGACTAGGATTGCTAGACAGGAAGACTGGGTTGATGCCATGTAGATCTGGAGTAGGTGGGGCCATATTAGAGTTTGCCAGGTCCCTCTCTCCATGACTGGCCCTTACTGACAGGGGTCCTGGAGATGTAGGGGACAAGGCTTCATCATAGCTGGAGTTATCAGAGCCTCGACTTGAGTCTTCCTGGCCCTACAAGTCCACAGGAAAGAAAGAAAACAAAAGGTGTTTTGTAAGAAATTCACGATTACTAGGTGCAAAATAAAGACATTGGGAAGAGCAGAGGTTGTCCCAACAGTCTAGAACAACTGTCTCAGGCTGTTGGTCCAGGGGCAGCTGACACAAGAGCTCCCTCACATCACCACTGAAGTTCATTTGATTCTTCTATAATCCAATTCCATTCAGTGGAAGTCTGCTAATCAAAGTGCATTGTTTTCTACCAAGGCTATCAGCTGATCTCATTCACTGAGACCTTCCAGATGCACACAGGAGCAAATACAGTGTGAAAAGAACAAGTACAAACACAAATCCACTTTCTGCAGTCAATGAATGATTGGAACAGCTCACTGTGCCTTATGTAACAAGCGTGTCAATGTGCACTTGGCACGTTCTGTATGAACTACATCCACCATGACAAAGTGGTACATCCGGGCAATCACAAATTTTACACAGACCTGCCCTGACAGGACTATGTCCTTACCCTGTGGCGCTTGCCCTGGATCTTTGTTCGAGCGATTTCAGAGCTGCTGCGCCGTGGTCCCCGTCGACGCACACGAGCATAATTAGCTTCCTGGAATTCCTTCATTTTCTTTCTCTGCAGCCGAAACTGATGGCTGCAGCTGACATTGTACCTCAAATAAGCAGAAGCAGAGCAGCAGTTAGGAAACAGCAACTATCTAAACCTACTACTTCTCCTTGCTCTAGATGGGGATAAAACTCCTCTTTACCATCAAGTTCTGTTCCTCCTCCTTTTAAGACTTCCCCTTGGAAGGAACCAGTCCAGACTTCAGACACAAGCAATATTTGGACACCAGAGTCTTGATCTAACATCTGAAGGGTCAATTAAGTCATTCCCCTAAGGGAAAAAAGACCCATAACAAGCACTCTGCTATCAACAGGAGGCAGCAATGACTAGTCTAACATCTCCCCATGTTTTTCCCAAATGCTCCCTTGTGTCTTTGTCCAGTGCCAAGGCATCAGACAGCAACCAGTATGCATTTACTTAGTCAGTCAAATATATGTTTCACTGAAGTGGTTCTTTGTAGCCCCAGTACTTCCCCCTTCCCACTTCATTTTCTGAGCAAGACAAAAATCCTGTTTCTATTCAACACCACATCCACCTCTTTGGACCTAGAACTATTTACAAATCAAGTCCTAAAAGATCTCTGTGGTCAGTACATCCATGAAGGGAGAATCTGATGTACTGAAGTGTTGTAAACTACTTGGATAAGGGGCACATGCCCAGTTCCAGAAAATTTGTAGTCAGAGATAAGGCAAAGAACGTCTTGCTATTATTACCTTTTAGCACAGGTCATGGAACAAAACCTCTTGGAGCCACGGAACTGCGTTGCTGGGGCGTACTTCCCACAATATTCACACTTCAACAAGTTTGCCTTCTTATCAAGCTCTAGTGAGATACAGAGATACACAGAAGATGATCTGAACTGAAGCAGATCACAACACAATGACTCCCCATTCCACTGCCCGTCTGAGCAGATAGATTCCAAGCACTATTTTCTACTGAATCTAGTAAGTAGTTATCTAGGGGAAGAAGCTGGGAAAAGAGATACACTTTAGGTCCACTAATTAGGACTTCAGGATATTGAACAGAACAGATTTTTTCTTCTTCTCAGTACCATTTCATGGAATAAGCGAAAAACAGCATATTCCTGACATCCTAGAAGGTTGTGGGGGAATCTCCATCACTGCACTCTGCTCTGTCCACACATCCTTCACAGTCATTAGAGACAGGTACAGTTCAGATTCTCCTGCTTACTACCGACACAGAATGTGTTAGATCCTTATAACAACAACAATAAATATTGTCTTCTGGCAGTCAAGAAAAGGAGATTCTAGGTCAATAGCTTGACCCTCTAAGAGTTAGCAGGAAGAGATACAAGTCCATAATGTATCAAGTTAGTAGTACAAGGTCAGGGAGCAGAAACTTTCAGTAACACTAGCTAGGCCCACCCTCATGCTTAAACTCACCCATGGAAGCACTGTCCCCTCCCACAGAATTGCTGGACAGCTTTTCATTCTGGCCAGAAGGCACCTCTTCCTGCAGTGGTTTCTCAGATTCTTTCAGCAGCTGAGAACAACCCACCTGGATAGGAAGAAAGTGAGTTGGACTCATCAGTAAAGGATTCTCTGTGTTCACCACCCTCGGCGAGGTATGTTCAGCTCAAAAGAATCTCGCTGCTTAATAGGGAAGGAGAGATGCTGAACAAAGGTATTAGTCCTTCCTGACTTGCAGGCTTGGCTGCTCATTCAAAGATCCCCAAGTACTGTCTGCCTTGAATAGCCTGGAATTCCACGTAACTGTACTGCCCCTTATTTGCTTCAACTTCACTAGTTACATGTTCAAAATGCATCTTTCCCTCACTAAAAATCAAGAGAGAAGAACCTCCTTAAAATTCCTGCATAAATTATTGCTTTGAGGACTACTGAAGTAAATAGTTGCTGTAATACTTGTTTTACTCCTTCCAACTTGTTCTTTTTAATGATAACTCTTAATGCCTTGCTTCATCCATGACACCTCCCTCCCCTCCCTTCCTCTTTACTGTCTGTGTCTCAGGCTAGAAATGCTAAGTTGAAATATGGGGAAAGATACTCCCATGCAAAGATGGAATCCCACTACCCTCCCAAGAAGCTGCTTTAGCTCCCTCCCCCACAACAAAAAAATCCCTACTGGAAAGGGCTCTGCTCCTTCCTGGATGACAAAGCCTTCAATGATGTGTGTGAGGATCTGGGGCTTGACGATGGCTTGTGGGGGTTTGGAGTCTCCCATCTGACGTGACACCATTGCGAGGTTTGGGGTGGAAGCAGAGGTGGGGGCAACTGAGGCTCCTTCACTTGACGTGGTATTTGGGGTTGCAATGGCAGCACTGTCAGAGTTATCTGGAAAGTTAACAGCACAAGAGTCAGTTACCTTTGCTCCACCTACTTCAAATGGAATACGAGATCAGATCATTTGCACACACAAGCAGAGCTCTCCTTTGTACCTTACCTCCAAGGCCACTCTTCTCCTCCATGTTTTTGGGGCTGTCTGTTACAGGAGAGGACCTGGCAGGAAGGAGTGCAGTGACACTGGGTGACTCTTCCTTCTCCTCTTCTGATTCTGCCTTGCGCTTTACTGCTAAGGTCTGAGATTTGCCCTGCATGAATAAAGAGGAACATGTAAGCAGATAGAAAAGCTCCAAAGCAAAGAACAAGACAGATCAAAGGCAAAAAGAAAGATGTATCCTGCATCATCATACCTGTCTTCCAGCCCGGTTCCTTCTTGAGATGCCTCTACCTCCTTCACAGTACATACCTCTACTTGGGAGCATTTGTGTTGCAAGGAACAAAATTTAAGAATACTCACTGCCATACCACAGACTAGAACATGGTATCCCAAGTCATGTTCATACATTGGTATAATATCAAGACAATATGTGAACCTCAAAGGATTGTTCCAAGAAGAACAAAATGGAATGGCATTCATTTCAAAACAGGCTTTTGGCTAAACATGATTAATTTCAACAAAGGAAAGTCAAAAGAGCAGAGGACACATTTGCCCTATGAGCAGTTTTGGCCCCCTACTCTAATTATCAGACAAATCCTGTGACACCTTCCTGAAGAAGCAGAGTCTAGAAACAATCTCAGCAACTGGCTGAGGAACTGTTTAAGGCCAGGCTGGATGGAGGTCTGAGCAAAGGCACCCCCACACACAGCAGTGGGGTTGGGTCTTTAAGGTCCTCTCCAACTCACATCATTTATGATTCTATGATCTGAGCTGGCAAAGTGCTGTTGTCTCAAGGACTTAAGCAGGCCCTAGCCAGACAATTCACAACAGCACAGATGAGGCCTGTGGAACATGAGCTGTCTTTGTTTTCCTCTGCATAGCCTGTTGCTAGGAGACCCTCTGAGGCCTAGAGTCAGTGGCTGGTATCATACACCAAGGGGTCTGTGACCCAGAAGAATCCATGCTGGAGCAGTTCATGGAAAGCAGCTGCCTATGGGAAAGGCCTACACTGGAGAAGTTTGTGAAGGACTGTATCCCATGGGAGGGATCCCACGCTATAGCAAGGGAAAAGCATGATGAAGAGATAAAACCTTAAGAACTGACCATAACACCATTTCCTGTGCTCTTGCACTGCACAGAGGGAGGAGGTAGAAGAGTCAAGAATGAAGCCTGAGCCAGTGAAGAAGGGGTTAGGTGTTTTTTAGATTTGCTCTTATATTCAATTATCCTACACAGATTAATTGCTAGTAAATTAAATTAATTTCCCTAAATTGAGTTTGTTTTGCTGGTGACAGTAATTGGCAAGTGATCTCCATGTCCTTAACCCACAAGCTTTTCACTTTATTTTTCTCCTCCTGTCCTGTTGTGAAAGAGGAGTGACAGAGCAGCAGCTTGGTGGTCACCCAGCAACCAGCCAAGGTCAACCCACCCCACTGTTACATGTGATACTCAGTATGTGATGTGGACACCTGCCCCATTTGGGGCAAGGTTTGAGTCTCACCAATTTATTTCATGCAAGCCTTTGAATGATAATATGGAAGAGAAATGCTTGTAGTCAGTAATCCCAGGGGTTGGATTGGAATTAGTGTTTTCGAGAGTAAAAAAAAGTCTACACATCCATTTCCCCAAACCCCTTGCCCATCCCATCCCACTGACCTGGGCCTGGACTGCGATTGGTGTCCTAGGAATGAACAAAGAGAATCCATATGCTATTCTCCTTCTCAATGGTATCACTTACTGGCAACTGGACAGACTGCATGTAGAATGCTGCTGGCATCTGAGCCACAACTGGAGAGGAAGCTGGGCTCTTCACCATGTGGGCTGTGCCTTGAACTTGTGCCAAATTCACCCCTGTGGTGAGAGGGGGAGCTTCCTGTGAGGATGCTGGAGCCGAAGATGATGACGGGGAAGCAGCATGGGTTTGGGAAACAGGCTGGACTACAGCTGGCATTCCCCTGGATGTTGGCACTGCTGCAGCAATCTGAGCCAAACCCAGTGCTTGGGCTTGGCCTGAGCCCTGCTGCCGAGTGCCCACTACCTGCACTGGAATGTGTGGCGGAGGCTGCTGCGTTGCTGACATTTTGGCAGGCCCCAGCTGAGGTGGTTTGATGGGGGTGACCAGAGATTTTGACTGAATCAGAACAGGTGACTTGGTGGCTGACTGGCAAGGACTGTCCTGCTGGAGCTGCAAATGCTGTGGTTGGGACTGCAGCATAGGTTGCACCACAAGGGTCTGAGCCTGTGGCTGGTTCTGAGGTGGAGCCTGTTGCTGCGGAGGTTGAGCTTGCTGCTGCTGTTGGGTGAGAGATGCTGCCTGCTGCTGTTGCTGCTGTTGGGCCAGTTGAAGATGGGTGGCGGTGTGGAGGAGCTGGGACTGGCGGTGCTGGAACTGCTGCTGGTGATGGATGGCTATCTGCTGCTGGATCACCACCTGCTTCTGCAAATGGATCTGCTGCTGCTGCTGGATCAGTGAGTGTGGCTGGATCTGCGTATACGTTGCTATATGAACACAGAGTGAGAAAAAACAAGAGCACAAAAGTTAGCAACAGTGAGGCTGGGAACAAAAAAAACAACGCAAGCAACCACTGCATTGGTTTGAAGCATGAAGCTCCAAAATGACTGACAGCTTACTGGCACAGGACTTGAGACTAAATCACCTTCTCATGCTTATAGGGAGGGATAACCCCTTGAGACAAGGGGCCTCTGGGCACAGAGAAGCTGGGAGGTGTGTTGGAAAACCTCTCACCATTAGGCTTTCAAAAGATATTCTTGCAAAAGCCCAATAGTCTCAAAGAGAAAAAGCAGATGTGCACTTACCTGAGCTTATCAAGGTCTGGCTGGGCGCTGGTGTAGCAGTCCTGGTCAGGTTCATGCCCACCGTTTGCTGTCCACTGCTGTCTGTCTCGCCCTTCTTTGTGGCGGCATTGTCTGTCTCTGTCTGGCTTCCCTGGCTGACAGTCACAGCCTGGGCAGCTGCTACTGGCAATGGCTGCACCACCCCTGTGCCCTTCCTTTGGCAACTGCCAGCAGCACCCACCGAGGAGGTCTGGCTCAATCCCATTGAGGTCTGGCTCCCACCACTTGCCACCACACCCCCGGAGACACCATTGCTGCCTGTTGCTCCCTGGCTCAGGTTGAGGGACTGGCCTGCAGTGCCAGAGGAGGCCTGAGCCACTGCCACAGTCTGGCCCGTGCTGGTGGCCTGTGGTAAGCCTGAAGTCTGGGAGCTTCCTGGCAGAGCTGCCTTTGGAGCAGAGCCTTGGAGCTGGGTGTTAGTGGTGGAGGTTTGCTGGCCCCTCACAGCCAAGTTCTGCACCTAGAAACACACAAAACAGAATCAATTTGCTTTATACATGGTACTTGCTGGGAGTTTGACAGAGAACATGTAAGCAACACACTCTACTGGCATGCAGGCTAAGTTGATGCCTCAAGTCTTGTATAAGGAGCTGGCTAATACTGCAGGGCAAAGCTCAGACACGGCCCTCCCCAGGAAGCATGTTATCCTGAACTCCCTCCTGCTCCATCTCTGATGGAAATTAAACATCTCACAGCACTCTGAGAACAGGATTTGAGGACACCCTCATTCTTCAAGGCATGGGACAGCTTTCAGACCTGCCTGCCATACCTTTGCATTAGTACTACCCAGATTAGCATGGCTCTAAAAGCACTGAGAATCCCCCTTAAAAACTCGTCATTCCTTTTCAATTTTTGTGCCCCCTGCCTCCTGCCTCTGTGCAGGGCTTTCCACTCAGCACACCCAGAGATCTACTCATGGCCAGCACTCTTCCCGATTTTACCAGTTCCTCTGCAATTTGGTGCTGCCATGCTCTGTAGTTACTCCTCCTCCAAATGCAATGTTATCTTCAGAGTTTGATCATGGCTGACTTTTCTTCAAAGGAAGTGCTCCAGACAAGAAAAATATGAAGTAACTGGAAATCCCAAGAATGACTGGGATGGGACAAGGTAAATGAAAAGTCATGGCAGCTCCCTGACCTGGAGAATTAGTTACAGATATGCAGGAGCTAAGACCCTGTGGCCTGTTTGGTCTTTGGCATCTTTACAATAACAAATCAGCTGGGTGAAGGAATACTACCTCTGGCAAAGACTTTAAACTGAAGAGTGACTGAAAACTGGACACAGAACTCAACAGTCCTTTTGCACAAGCACATTCATGAAACTGCAAAGATGGGATTGATCCAGCCTGTGGCTCACATCATGAATTTTAACCAGAAATGAATCCCATCCCTGGAGGCAAAAAGCAAACATGAAAACATGGTGGCAAAAGAGAATAGAATCTCCTGCCGGCACAGGGACGGGTTGGGGATAAAACAGAGCTGATCTGCTGTACAGGGACAGCTTGAGACAAAAAACAGAGTTTGGGGTGACAGAAAGCAGGGAGAAGGGAGGACTCTAGGGAAGGGTGTCACTGACCTGGTCTGTGTCTGCGTGGACCCCAGGAGACTGAGTGGGTGGTACCTCCTGCTGGACAGCAGCCACGGCCCCGTTGGGCATCAGGATGAGTTGGGAGGCAAGAGGCACATTGCGGCCCAGGGTCCGGTTTACCTGCAACAGGTTCCCCAGCTGTGGCTGTTGAGGATCAGGCCACACGGAATGAAAGAAATGGAGGGGAAGAGAAAAAGAAAGACAACAAACCACAAGCAAACAGATTACAAATCAACACTGGGCTTCAGTGTCACAAAAACACCAATCCTCTCTCTGCACTGTAACACTGAACATAACTCCCAGGAGTAGGAAACGGAGAACAGTTTCCTCATGGAAACAAGCACTCTTCTATCAAACATGGGACTGGGGCCAACTCCCACAGACTGCCTGAGGCTGGCTAAAACACTGGGGTATCATTGAATTTTCAGATGTATATCAGGGACTGGTTGGGAAATGGTGATAAACAACACACATCCCAGATCAGGGTTGCTTGAGAAGAAGGTGATTACAATCTGTATCTGAAGTCAACTGAGACACAGAATATATTTTTTAAGTAGGTAACCAAGCACCAGACTAACTGTTGAGTCAAGGTTAGAGTTTTCTATTTAGCTGCACCTCAAAGCAATTAAAGTGATGACTATTTGTTCACATTGATTTATGTTTCTAGACTTACACCCCTGAGCTCCGCAGCAGTAGAAGAATTAATTTACCACGTATCTGTTCCAGCACTGAACCAGAAGAGTAGCTTTATTTCTGAGCTGTTTGTTTGAAGTCTAGGACTTATATTTTACACTGGCATTCTAGTGAGAAGTGCTATGGGATCTTTAACGAAGAGCAGAGACACACAGTTGTTAACATTCTCACCTGAACCACACAATACAAAGCTCATCTACTCTAAAAAACAGAGCCCAGAGTCAAACTTGTTGTTTCAGAGACAAGAGCTTCCCTATAGGATTTTAAAATATACTGCAACATCCTTAAAGCCAGAGTTAGTCCATAGGTGTTGGCAATCCCAAGCAGTGAGACGATGAAGTGGGTAGTAAGTGGAGTTCATGGTCAGGACACATTTGGCATGCACATCTCTTACCCGAAGATACATCTGGGCCTGTGACTGGTTGAGAGGCGGTGAGGTGGTATTCCCAAGGAGCACAGACTGTGTCAGGGTTGTGGCGCTGGGGGAACTCACACTCTGTGACCGACTGATCAGCTGAGCAGCTGATGTGGTGGCTAGGTTGATCTTAGAACAGAAAAAAGCTCCAAATCATATATGAAGACATGGAGACCAAGAAATAAATACAAATCCATTCAGTGGGGTACAGCCAGAACAGACATTTTAACTCTATCCCACAGGGGACCAAGAAGAAGAAAATTCTGATCTTAAGAGGGCTCATCTTAGAGACTACACAATCTAGACTAGCCAAAGCCCTGGATACTAACCTCATTCGTATGCTGAGCTTGAGTATCACTGCTAGCATGCAACTGCAATAAGAGATCCAAAAAAAAAAAATACATCATTTTCTCCAGCCTCTCAAGTAAAGGTAGAAAATCCACAAAACCTTTTCTACTCTACCAACTTATCTACTCTCTGAACAAATCCAAGCTCTTCAATACTCACTTCAAAACAGACATTCTCTCATGCAACAAACTACTACTCTGCCCAAGACAAAAGGAGATGCCCTTTCAAGTAGGTCATGACTCCTTCTCAGAAGTCCTTATCCTTTTTCTAATCCATGACAACATATTCCCAAAGTCTCAGCAAACAGAGATCCATGTCTACCTTTCCAGCTAAGAGGCCTCTCCCACCAAGAAACCTCATCTGATCTCTTTAACCCCCACCAATAATGACAGCATCCCAAATTCTTAAACTGGTTTGCATCTTGTGGGTTCCCAGCATTCTTAGAAGCTGTGTGGCTGACTGCCATCCTTGAAGACAAAGAGGAGAAAGAACAAGGTGGGGAGTGGGAGGGAGGCTTCAATATATGTGTGAGGGAGTAGTTTTACTTACAGAAGCCTGGGTGGTGGTGGTCTGTTGAGAGGTGCTCGTGTTGGGGGAGCTGGCCTGTCTACTTGCTGCAATTGTAGCCTGCAAGAGAGATTGACAGAGAAATGAGTGCCTGTAACAAACTTTTCAACCCAGTTCAATTATTTGGCTTTATCAGAACACCTAGTCCCTTACCCTGACAGTGTATTGACCTCAAGTCCTTCCACCCAGGGGTACACATCCTACGGTTCCCCATCTTGTCGTGTTACACACTGCAACTCTCACCCTGATGCTGAAATCCACTGTTAAGAACCAGACATGCCCTGCAATATTAACAATTTGCTTGGCTAACTAGGCAGTTTAGTAACAATGCAATGATAGCACTCCAAGTAACAAATTTCAGATTAGAGCACATATGCTTTGTGAAGGAATGTAAATACTGATTTATCTCTTTCCCTCCTCTCTGATCCCATGGGAATTCCCCTGTGTTTAGTTAATTTTCTAATTAGGATTTGTGTCAGACTGATGAGAGGTTTCTATTCCTTCAATAGTATTAGAATGCAGGTAGGTATTTTAAGAACAACTCATCCTGGACTAACTGTCAAGGAGTTCAGCTACTGAGATACTGTAACACGAACAGAACTGTATTCACATCACACATAATCTGTCTTCAACTGATGATAAAGTCTGGTAGGTGAGCAAAGTTCATAAAGGGAAAAAAAACATTCAGTAGTTAAACCTCATAAAATATCTTGATTCATATCGTTCTGTTTATGTCCCAATTAAAAAGACAGCCTCCTGTCTGGACAAGATCCACACCAGATCTCTCTTGCTGGGGAAGAAAACAAGAACTACTAAATTTCAAGACAGAAAATTCAGAGGATACCACCTGAAATTTCAGTCAAACAGAAACATGTTTATTCTCAGAGAAGTAACAATCCACTGTTCCCTTTAATACAGTTTTTAAACACAGCTGCATCCACTGCTGATTTAACTATCCATCTTCTATTTAAAAAAGGTGCAGAGGGTAGTGATAGACCTCTGAAGTGCCCTGATGGGAATGCCAAATTTTATCTTCCCCTGCTCTGTACCTGAAAAACAAATTGATCTTTGCATCCAGCTTCCAGTTTACTAGCGGTTTGTATTAACTCTAAACAACATGTTTAGGGACTTGTTGTCTCACTGTGAATCAGGATGACCTCGGTGCACAAGGCACTGTATAAGAAGAGAACCTCTAGATCTTCCCAGAGAATGATCCAACTCTTCTCCTATCTCTTGGCAACTCACCTGCTGGACAGCGGCCAGGCTGTGAAGCTGGGCACTGTTAAACTGCTGCTGGAGCATAAACTGATGGAAGTACTGGGCTGCATTGGGCTGTCTCTGGAGTGCCTGCAGGGCCTAGATAAAGAGGAGAACCCAACTGTCAAAAATTGTATGCCCTCGAAATGTAATTGAAGAGAGCAATGAAGAAATAAGTAACAGCCATAAGAACATCCCTAGACCACATGAAAAAACCATGGACTAGATTAGGACATCAAAATCCATATTACACTTACAAATTTGGTAAGACTGAATCACATGTGTATTCCAGGACAAGGGGAAGCACACTTGCAAGAGCTTAATAAACTCCAGGAATATGAGAAAGTGCATGCTCACACAGACAGACAAGTGTTCCTGAGCAGCATGTGTATGGAGAGTACAAAGGAACTGGGATGGTAAACTGAGTGACTTGCTCTAGAACAGCAGGCTAAATGAACTATTGGATCACAGTAGAGATTAAATCTAAGAGGCTGGACACCGAAGGAGTAACCTGTAAAACATGAAGACTCAGGCTATAAGAACTCAGACCTAGCATAGGAATTTCTGAAATCTGAAAACATGACAATCCTCTGAGCATGTTCCTACCTGGACACATGACGACTCAGAGGAACAGAAAAGTACTCACCACCACCTTCCACTGAGGCACTTGCCATCCCAGAACATAAATGAGTCTCACCTGTACTGCCTGTCGCTCATAGAGAGACATCTGCGATATCTGCGGACGGGTGCTTCCTCCAGAACTGGAGCTCCCGCTGGTGGAGTTGGAGTTCTGCTCACTTTCAGTCTCCATGGTGACAGGATCCCAGGAGCTCAGGCTGAGCTGGACTCCAGATCTACATTGAGAGAGTTGAAAACCAAGTCAGGCTACAGAAAATACAAAACTGTGTTTCACGCTATTACACAGCTTTTTTACTGGAATATCTCAATACCAGGCTTTGTGCACAGCTT
Organism: Grallaria varia; assembly: GCA_013396735.1. Taxonomy (NCBI): domain Eukaryota; kingdom Metazoa; phylum Chordata; class Aves; order Passeriformes; family Formicariidae; genus Grallaria; species Grallaria varia. The sequence continues at coordinate 62,731 of VWZG01005592.1, forward strand.
TGCTACATCACAGGGACCAGGGATGTCTGGGTTCTGAAATCACCCAGAAATTATACTCACAGTTTAAATCTTTTATGACCACTGTCAGAGATGTAATACACACATTCTCATATTTTTATTGCCGTGCTACAGTTGGAAGCTACAGCATCCTGAACTCTTAAAAAGGTAGTGTGTGGGGGTAGTGAACTGAGGTAAATTCCACCTGTGCTTCCAGTCCTCTACTGCACTTTGACAATTTCTGTTCCTCCCTTCCTTCAGTCCCTCAACTCCACTGCCCTACTGCAGATATACCAACTGTCCCTCCTCCTCCTAGCTTAGCCCCTAGCTCTCAACCCTTTCATTCGTTCTTTCCCTGATCACATGGACTTTTCAGTTACTTGTTGTTCCTGACAGATCTTAACTTGAGTATTAGATGAGAAGTTGGTATCTGTGTTAACAAGTTGCTTTCAGGAGGAACGGAGTCAGAAGCAGAGTAGATGAAGTGTTCACTGGCAACTCTTGTAAGGCAAAAGCTGCTGAAGAAGTCATACAGAATCATGGAGACCTTCCAGCAGCAGAAAGACAAGTTGCAGTGAACTGTAGGACTGAGAAAGGACTGGAGAAGGCTTTCATCAGCCAAGAGGAAGAGAAGTAAGACTGAAGAGAGCACTTAGTAGAAGAGAATTGCATTGAGAAGATCAAGGAGTTTTCTGCAGCAAGAAACATGAGCTACACAAGAAGTAGTGGCAGGAGTGGCAGTAGTGGCAGAGGTTAGAGTCAGAAAAGGGAGCAAAAGTGATTATTCAACCGAATCCCACTGGGGGGGAAAACTCTAACTTTTTAGAAGGATATAATTCCATGTAAGATTTTTTAAAAAGTTTCTAATAGTCTTATTATAACTGTCTATTTATTTCCAACACACCAGCTGGCTCCTCTGTAGCACATCTGAGAGACCTCTAAATGAGACACCTCTAAATGTGCTTCCAGAAGTCCAGAGCACCAGCACAGCCCCTTTATCTAGCCCTTTTTAAATTCAGAGATTTTGAGCTTCATAGCCTCCACCAAACAACATTTTCCTAGCATATAAACAAACAGACCAGTGAAGCAGAAAAGGAGATGCAACAATAGTCTCGACCAGACAACTTTCTAAATTCTGAAACAGCGTTAAGGGCAGCAGATGACTTTAAAGTAGGGCAACAGCATTAACACTGCAGAGGATGGGTGGCTAAACAAAGGAATTGCTGTTTCAAACCTGCTCCTCAAAATCTGGAAAATTCTTTAAGTGGCAAGCAGAGAGCTGCTGCTCCAGTCCTGTCTTCCACATACATCCTTACCTCTGCCCTCAAGTCCTGCCCAGGCATCTCCCTGCTAATCCAACACTGGCTTCCTGCACTGCTTCAGCAGCGGCCATCAGTAATTCTGCACTGGTCATCGTCTCCTCAGCTGAGACATACCTCCCCTTAACTGGTCACTACTGTCTTCAGGCACAATTCTACATCTAGAAACAGTCAATAAATCTACCTAGAATATAAAAGCTCTGGAGAAGCAACTGCCTTAGAGATCTTCCCCAGAGTGCAATGCCACAAAAATTAAATAAAGCCCGAAAATACACTGAGAAGGCAGAAAATACAGACTTTTTGAAAGAAAGAAACTGGCGGATAAACGAAGTACTTTGAATGGAGTTAAAACACAAGTGAAGCTCCACACATTACACCAAGTTCTCTAGGAGCTCGGCTGCCATTAGGAGACAATGTGTGTTCCCTTGTCCACCCTCAACCTCCCGGTTCAGATTCCTCCCAGCATTCACCTCGCTCCTGGCGCTTGTTAGCTCAACTTGTTAACTCTGCAGAAAAGCTACCTTGAACATCCTTTTCTGCCAGATCAGTGAGCTGAATTACCTTACTTATGACGCCACAAGTGCCAGTGAGAGGAAAGAATGTGACTAATGTTCAACCTTACCCTCAACAGCTGCAACAGGGGAAAGCTGGCTTCTAGCTTGGTGCTCTGCTCCACCAATCTGCGTTCCCTCAGCAAACAGCACCACTGATTCCTAAGATTTCCAGTACTTTTGACAATTCCCTATTGAACTAGATCTTATTAAAATCAGGTCCTAGCACAAACGGAATCTTATTGAAACACCTCTACTATGAGAGGCATGGAAAAATTTTGGTCTCTGTGTAGGCAGAAGTACTTTTGAAGACACGGACAGAGAAGAATACTCTCCCTTTGCAGAAGGGCAGTAAGAATTTTAAATCGCTCACAGCAAGCAGGTATCCAGCAAAAGCCTTTCCAAATATAAAAGTGAAAAGGCACAGTATTTCCCCAAGCAAGTTCATCTAAGGATGCAGCTTCGTGTTAGTGTAATCCGATCCAAACACGGGCTATTTCCACAAAAAATAGCAGAATTACACTCTCTCCCCTCCTCCAAAGTGCATCTTCCAGCACCTTCCTCTCACAAAAGTGTAGTGATCATTGGGCTATCACATCACTTGACTCAATCTAGCTGCTCCATGAGATGGAAAACCTACTAAAAATTATTAAACCATGTGTTTTCCAAACTAACAAAAAACCCCATGATAACAATGTGGCCATTACTTGAAATTAACCTTCGAACAACAGCTACAACTGCACCCCTAAAAGGCAGACACGGAAAGATACAAAGGCCCATTAGTACCACAGCGGGAATGACGGCACAGCAGAAGGGAAGAGAAGGGATAGAACTGGCTCAGGCAGCAGAACGAGCATGAGAACGTGGGGCAGTTCGGAGCCTCACCCACACTGCGGAGCACAGCACATACCGAGAGCACCACAGGTGGCCCATCTCCGAGCCCTGGCCTTTCTCAAGCACAAGAGCAGGGAAGAGTCAGGCCGAACACCTACTCTGGTCATCGGACACTTGGCAGGAGGAAGAAAAGTTTTACTTGCTCACCCCATCCATTCCCCCCGGCACACGACTGCTTGCTTGCTGAAAATTTCCCAACCTTCTAACTGGTTTTGTTACTTCATCCGCGGGAAACCAAGTTGGCAACAAACGAGTAAGATTTTCACAGGTTTGGGGGAGAAAAATCAGCAGGCAGGACCAGGGCGCACCCTCCGCTGTTACAGCACGTTTCCACGAGAGCTCCCGAGCTGCCCAAGCAGCGGCGCGAAGCTGCCGGGACACGCCAGCTCTGCCCTAGGATGCTCCGGGACGCTCTGGGAGCAGCGGTAGGTGCGACGCTGGAGCGCTGCAGGACCCCGGCACCTCCCGGTGCCCGGCCCGCGGTGCCCGGCCCGCCCGTGCCCGGCGGCGGGGACAGGGAGGGGAGGCTGGCGGGGGGCAGGCGGCAAAGTTCATCCACCCGGCGCGGCGAGCGGCCGCCCTGCCCACCCACCGCCCGCGCCGCGCCCGCAGCCCCGCGGCGGCGGGAGGCGGGATGCGCCGCAGGATGCCCGAAACCGGGCGGCGGCTGC
>VWZG01005592.1:69827-258844 GCA_013396735.1 Grallaria varia
CCCCCCGCCGCTTCCAATCCATTTTAGAGAAGGAATTTTTTTGTCTGTAGTAACAGCGTCTGGCAGGGCAAGCCACGGAGCGATGGTGACACTCAGTGGCCTTGGAGGAAAAGTGCACCTTCTGAGTTTACGGGTTTTTTTCCAATTTACCAGGAAGACAGTGGTATCAAATGAATCTTATACACAGGTGAGTGAAGAGCACTCAATATAAGGATGAGTCTGCGTATTGTGTCGTGCGGATTCATATAGTACAGGCACATAAATGAACATCTAGTCTATGTAACCGCACTTGTCTTCTTTCCTTTTCTCATACTCATTTGCTCACGTCAGTCTGAAAGTGAGACCATCACCTTCAGGTACCTCAGAAGGAAAACCCTTTATCTTGGCAGTAGACTGTTCATTGTACAAACTACCTTCTTCACATATAGATTTTAAGTAGGCCATTTATTTTTTGTAACAGTGCCCTAACAAGGTCAGAATCCATTTGGGGCCATCTTGTGTGCTTACAGTCCTTCTCTTTTAGAGGGGCCTACTTCCCAGTATTAAGGACTTCTCTTTGCAGAAAATTCCCTTGCTGTCTGAGATGCTGGTTACCAGATTGCCTGTTAGCTGCCTTCTGTACTGTGCTCTTCTGGCCCTTCTTTTTTTCACAGGCTGAAGCTGCAAAACTTTGCAGGAAATTTCCCAGTTGCCTCCAGACCATCTGAGCAACCAAGACCCGCACAGCAGTTGTGGTGAGGAAGTCTCCTGGCCATCTGCCCCACCTTTGCTTACACATAGCAAAGGTTCCTTTCTTGCACTGGAACATATTTCCTAGGGATGTCACCAAGGACAGGCAGCACCTTTCAACAGTTAGAGAAACTGAGCAAGCATCAGATTGTCCATTCAGAACAGACTAGCCACTTACTGTGTTCCCTAATGTTTGCTCCAAGAAGCAGAGTCCTCACTGACTTCTACTGTACACTCCTATCTTAAGGAAGCTTGCCACACAGCACCTCTTTTTCAACTCTCTGCTTTGCCAGCTTCCTCAGCCCCTCTCATCTGCAGCTCAACAACATCAATCTGATTTGAAACCACAGGCTGGAAATACCTGTTTGTATTCTTATTTCACACACTTGGTTTTCTTACTTACCTACCCCACATGGGTACGAGGTGACAAGGCTTCCTATCATCAGAAGCAGAGGAGTTTTGGTGGGCCTTCTTCTATTTAGATCTAATTTCATGGCCATCTGATCATATAAACTGTAAAACCTTTGACATGTCCATTTAGAAGCAGGAGAGCCTGGCTCATGAGCACAGTGAGCACACTGGGTTACAGCTTCACAGTTTATTTATGATCTTACTACCTGAAGTCCAACCAGATCAGAGGACCTTGATCCTGAAGCTCTCTCAGTCCAGCCCAAATATTCAGAGGAAGAAACTTGCCTGGAAGGCAACCAGGAGATTGCAGATGCCACTTTGCTCTCTTGGTACAGAGCACCATCAAACGGTCTCTATTGACTCCTATCTATTGAATCCCTCTATGTCTTGGGAAGGGGCGATGCTAGGGGAACAACCCTTGGAGGCCTGTTCAGTTCCTTCAGATTTTTGCTTATTTGAAGTCAGCGCCATCCTTTTTTGTATGAGTTGTCCACAGAATTAATCACTTGGTTCCTCAGGTTTTCTACCTCCCCTGAATGCTTGCTAGGCCCTGCTGTGAGAGTTTTATTTTCGTTTTTTCCTGTCTCTACTGGACAGCCTCGAGAACAATGATGAGTGGAAGGAGTGGAAGGGCTGGGTCTGCCCGCTTTATGGACATATGTCTCTGAATAGCCAGAGAAAAAATATATATTTACTGTCCTTTTGGAAGCTGTGTTGATCAGGCAAAGGGCTGCTAGACAGGAATCACTCAAACAACTCTGGTCACAAGACCTCCTTCACTTTATGTTCCTTTTTCTCCTTTCTTTTTTGTTCTCTTCTAGGTACTTCCTCTTTAGAAGCATCATCACTTCCTAAATTCGCAGCCCACCTTGTTCACTTTGTCTCCATTGGCCCTGGGCTCGTTGACTTCACAGTCTTACTTCATATTTATGGCATTACTGTCCTGGTAGCTTCTCTTTTGGTAATCAGATCTGTAAAACTAGCACACACTCTTTCTTATCTAGTATCCCATCTTTTATGTGGCCACCTTGCTAATGGCACTGCATATCCTAATGAGCCATCTGCATACTCTATTCTCCTCTTCTGTGTGTTGCATCCTGAAATTCCTCAGATTGCTTTCTTTTTTAAGTAGTGCCACAGGTAAGGATTAGTCATTTGGGTTAATGTCTTGACATGATGGGACTGGGTGGTGCCAGAGTCTAAACATGCAGTGAATTTGGAGTGGGTGTTATTTTGGTCTCATGGCCTCCCTTCACAAGGCATTGTTGCAGCGTCCTTTTCTGTCTAAATTAAGGAATAAAGTATTTCTAACTTGAACTGGTAAAATATTTCTTTCTTAGTCTTCCCTTGCCTGTTCCTACTCCTCACTTACCACAGAAAGAGGATTCATGGGGCCATGTAGTAAACAAAGTCAGGGTTAAAAATGCCCTTTTTTTGTTGTTGTTTTGTTCTTGTTGTTCTTGTTGTTGGAGTTTGGTTGCAAACTAACTATTGTGTTAACTAAACTGAAAAGGTACCTCAGATATGGGACTTGGGGAGTCACACTGTGGTGACCAAAAGCAAAGTATGTAAGCATGATGTGCACAATGTTTCCTTTTTTTCAGGCATTGAAATCTTCATCAACTGTCAAGTCACTGCCTTTTTTTCCAGGTTCCACATGCTTTATTTCACTTGATCCCAAACTACTGTGTGTCAAGCCAAGTTTCACATAGAAATTTAGGGCATAGATGAAAGGAAATAGGGTGTTCCTGATACAGCAGGAAAGAGGAGAGCCAGAGCAATGAAGTTTTCCTTATGAAAGTTGAAAACTCAGGTTGCAGTGCCAGAGCCTACTAGTGAGAACCCTTCTTTGAGACATCTGTGGAAAGAAAGAGGAAAGAAAAGGCAAATTGCCTGATGAATTTTAAGCAAGCTAAGGATTAAGGGATCTTAAGGGTTGAGTTGCAACATCTTTTTATCATTGACATAGGCATTTCCAGTTGCATTCAGATTGTCCTCTGTGAGGACTGCACACGTGAGGAGTTCATGGAAGTGAAATAAAAATAGATCCTTTTAACCTTCCATGGTACACTCAAACCTTAGTCTACGCTGAGATTAATACCTGGGCTGGAAACTGTGCCCACAACTAGTAAATAGATCCCAATTCAACTTGTAATTCAAGAAGGCTTTACATCACATGATGGGATTAAATACAGAGCAGAGGTGGGATGCTTTGCTTGCTTACCACCAGTCCTCTGCTCTGTTCCAGCTTCTCACACCTTGAAAGCCTGTTAACACTAACCTGAACTGCAAGGGAAAACATATTCTCTTGCGGTGCGTTCATCTGTAGAAACAAAAGAGAAAGGGTGGTGAGCTCCCGAACTGCATGGCAGGGTCATGCAAAGCTTCTTTCTCTGTAAGACAATCATCTCACTACCTTAATTTTTCACTCTTCAGGCAGGGCCAAAAAAATGTCTGCCGTGGGTCAGACCAATGGTCTGTCTCCCCAGCATGTGTCCCATACAACTGTAAAAGATCATATTGTGCACTGTGGCACCTTGTAATGCAAGGACATTTTTTGTAAATAGAAAACCTTTCAATAGTGCGTCCTGACAGTCTTGCCTATTTACTGATAATTAGTATTTTCATGTCAGGTAACACTTTTTAAATTTTATATACTAAGCACAAAAGTTCTTTTGCAGGATGAAATAGCAAAGAGAGAGCATATTAGGTGACAATATTTAGCTCTGTAATGACTGGATTAAGAAGTGTCCTCCTCTTCTTGCCATTGTGTGAAACATGAGGGGAACAAGAATGGAATTTAGTGTATGACATGTAGGCCCATAGTGCTGCTCTCAAAATTGTGAGTAGCGGTTTTTCCATTTTGTTCTCAAATTCTATTTTAACAGTAATTCTTAATGTTCCACCTGTTGTTTTGTCTCATTCTGAGCATAGAAGAGAGACTCAAAATGACAAGATCTCTATTCTGTGTGCTGATAGTTCATTCAGAGTTTTAAAGGGTAACAAATTATTTTCCTATTATCCTCTGATATATGGAAGTACCCAGTGGATGGTAGGATTGTTACACTACACATGAAGAGCACACAACTAAATTCTGCCTTCTAATGGATCAGGGTGGCACTATGTAATATGGATTTTAAATAAATGCCTAAGTACACTCAAGAGAGCTAAAGAGCTGGAGAAGACATTGAAAATTGACAGAGAAGTCTTCTTTCCATACAGACTTTCCTTGAAGCTAGAGGAAGTAAAAAGAGTCATTTTGAACACATAACACCCCACAACAAAATCATAGTGCCAGGCAGTCCCATCTCAAGAACTTTTCCAAGCAAGTGGTTCTGCTACTTGAATGTTAAAGTTTTGCACAGAGGAAACTCAGGCTTGAAGTTGCAAGAGGAAGTGCGCTAGAATAAGGATGTTAAGGGAATAGGGGTCACAGGCAGAATTATGTCTGAGTGAGGGGTATAATAATTACTCTTTGCCATTGTCAGTGAAATCTCACCTGGTTTATAGTAGTCATAGACATGCACTGTTGCTGCTTTCAGGTTCTGCACTTCAATATCTTGTTCCACTGAGATGTTAAGCTTCAGAGAAGTCTCACCCAGCTGGAGATAAGAATAAAAGTGAGCAGAAATGTACTGGTCATCTCAAAGCCACCTACATACCAACTTTACTCCGTCTGCATAAGACATTTCTTTCTCTGTCTTTCCAGGTTCTTCCACCCTTTTCCTCTTTTGCCAAAATTTTAGCCCACTTGACCAGCCTAGAGATTTATATTTCTGATCTATGAAAGTTCCAGTGCAAAGTACTTCAGTTGCTACTACTTGAATGGGCAGTTCACTGTGGTCTTCCTCTTACCTCTTCCAAGTAGATTGTGACTTTGTCTGGTTTTATCTCTGACTTTTTCACCAGCGGTATCTTCTCGAGCTGTATAGGAAGGCAAGAGATGAGCTTGGTTAACATCACTGTATTGGCTTTCCCTGTCTCACACCAAGTTTGGTATTAGTCAGTGAACCCCTGTTGACTAAAACACTTAGCCTAGTCAGGCAACTAGTCAAACCTCCGTTCGTCAGCTATAATGGCACTGAGATCGCTGGGAGCAAAACGAGCCTTGAAAATCTTTCTTCAGATTTGGAACAAGTGTCCTTGAGCCATGTTCCTACTTTCAGCACTTGTGTTGCACAGAAAGATGGTTAGTAGGAGGCTATGCTGGATATTCCTAGCTATCGCCTGGAACACCGGAGCATGACATTGAACAGCTCTGTAGGGTTCAACACCACTTTTATGGAATATCCCTAAAAAAGGCACTAGCAACTGCAAAGGGTCTCAGTGCACCCCAGGTGATTCTAACTAGGTGCTTTTCAGCACCTCTCCAACTTCTTACTGCATATGCAATCCTCATTACTGAACACGAAGAACTGCACAGTTGGGTGTGCAAGTGGAAAGTTGCCTTGTGAAACAGCCCCCTATATCTGCACTTGTTTAATTTAGTTAATTTTTAGTAAGATAAGTCGTTCATGTTCTCCAGCAATTCTTAACTACTTGGTTATTTCTGACTGAGCTACATCTGGAAAATAGATTTTGCTATCTTCAAGGAAGGCCAGAGGAAAAGTCTTACCTCTTTCACAGAGCTCTGCACAGGAATGAATCCTGACAGCATCTCCACTTCCACCAGGGCCATGTTACTGGTCCCACGGTCCCCTGCATAACTGAAGAGTCAGATGAAAAGTACATTGGATGTGGAAGGCATCACAGCATTTCTAGGAGATACTAATGGACACTTTCAAACTTTGTCCTGCTCTACACTGTTATGAAAGCTCAGCAGCATGTCTAACTGATGGGAGAAAGGGACAAAAACAGCCCCCATCTACTCACTCAGTATGGAGACAGACTATGCAGAGAATGTGTTGTGGTTAATGTGTTAGTGCTTCATGTTGCCCTCTCCAACAGGTGGAAGTTTTGCTTCAACCGTTGTTGTTACAGGTTGAGTAAGGACAGTAAGGCATGGAGAATATGGATGAAGACTGTCATCCTAGAGAGATGCAGGCAAGTGAAATATGGATAGGGACTGGAGTTTCTGATTTCTAATTCCAGCAGAGGTTCCCACTACAGGATAATGCGCCTCAGGGCTGCTACAGCCCAGGCTGCCAAGTGTCCCCCGAGGTGGGAGATCTGGCTCTTGGGAATGCTGCCATCTCAGCTCCTAGTGCTCTGGGGGCTGCTGAGCTGCTCCAAGCTGACAGAGATAGTTGCAGTGGTTCTACAAGACACTGCCAGCACATTGCCATGCTCCTCCAGACCTTATTTCTCAGTTAACAATCTATTTGGGATCTATGGAGAAGAGATCATTCCTGGGTCTTTGTTTCTACAGACAGGTTGGTTTGATGGGTTCTGGTCATACAACTGGAGTTCCCACTTCTTTACACTGAACAAAGAGCCTCAAGGGATCTCATACCTGACAGACACATGGATGTCAAACTCTTTCCTGACACCATCACATTCTCTTGGTACTGTTTCCACATCCAAGACAAAGACCTCTTCTGTTTTTGGTGGTGGGGTGTTATAGTACAAAGTGGTCTGGTGGGGGAGAAAACATCTCTGTGAAGTGCCTCAGAGCTTCCCTGAATGAGCTAATGGACTACCTATGCCTTCAGCTTTTAACAAATAACCAGTGGCTCTTATACAGTTGGACCCAGATGCACTTTCTGTTCAGAGGTGTGCTGTTTAGCACATAGCATCAAATATAACCCTCAGCATGGAGACTCAGCCATCTGTGATACAAGGCCTTATTCAGTTTTATCAGAAAAAAAAAATCTGTAAAGGTGTAAGAAAGTACATTAGCTAAGGCACTGTCCCACAAGGAGAAAGAAGTGTAACTACTAACTCCTAATAGTAGTTCTAGGTCTAGGGAAAAAAAACACTGGCAAAACAAGTATAAACCTCAAAAGAAAGATAGAAAGAATCAGAAGAGGAAAACTCAGCAAGAGGGATGATCACAATCTTCCAAAGAGGCTCTTCCTCTACCTGCCTGATGACCAACTGCCTGGCCAGTAGGTACTCATCAGATCTCTTATGCTTATTTACTATATTCAAATATAGCCAAGTAGTATGAGTCCTCATTACCTCCTACACGCATTAACAATAAATAATTTCTGTGTCCTCTTGACTATACACTGCTTTCAGATTCTCTGTGTCATAAGAGATGGCTGAACAGAAGTGATTAGGTGAGGGAGGTTTTCACAGGGAGTGACTTGGGTTCTTTTCTGCATGAATGGCTCATAAGTGGATCACTATCAAAACTGCCAGAAAAATAAGATGTATCCTCCTGATAGACCAGTTGTGTTGGTGTACTGGAATAAGAATACCTTGGTACTGTGTCACTCCTCATCTCTACGTGTGATCAAAACCCAAAAAATATTATGTCAGAAGGCACAGTATACAGTGTTCAGCTCCTGAAGCAGTGACATCAGCAACATACATTCAAAATAGAAGCAGGTACTGTTCTGTGTCTTGTTACTCCTGACTTCAAATCTATTGGTCTCTCAACAATAACATGGCACTGTAGCATGGGACAGCAAAGCTGAGATATTTCTGAGAAGATACCAGAGATGGTTGCAATGAAAGCATGTCAACACAGTATACCTGAGTACCTTCCGGCTTGACATAATTTCTGCCTAGAAGGCAAAATCCCACTCAGAATTTGAGGCTATAGTGCCTGCTTGAAGCCAAGCCTCACTTCAGTTTTCAGAGGCAAAACCTGACAGCTCTGGTCCTTATGTATACGTACCTGTACATAAACACAGCCACTGCCAGTCGCTTGCACTGTGTATGTCCCTGGGACCGCAAGGAGAGATGCCTGATGCAGGACCAACTTGTTGTTCCTGTGCACGTGGAACTCCAATGGAGAAGCCTCCTTGCCTTTCACTGTCACCTTTACATCTCTCATCTCCTGAGGAATCAGAGCTGCATACTGAGCCAGGGCCTGCAGGCTAACAACTGTGTCCTGAAGGCAGAGAGAGTCACTTTGCTGTGGAGCCATGCAGTACAAGAACCAGCACACTAGTTCAGGCACTGCAGGGAGAACCACACTCCTCATGGCCCTGATTCACACACTGACACAAGTGGGCTCTATGCCACCAAGTGTATAGGTAAGATCTGTGCCACGGGGAGAAGGATGACTTCTGTTACCAGGAAAGGGTAGCTTCTGAGCGCTGGGGTTAGCAGTCCCAGACCCTGAGTAATCCAAATTACACTACACACTCCCCTTCCCAAGCAGGACTCATATACCTCTGTCCGCAAAGGATGAATCTAGAGTGACATGCACATGAGAGATGTGCACATCTCTCCAGGCACAACATCTCTCTCTCTCACCCATGATTTTCCCTGGGTTTTTACCTGCGTGGAAGCAAACCCTCCAAAGCCATTTCTTTGTCCACTGAGCCAGTGTACAAGCTTGCTCACTGATGCTTCTTTGACTGACAAATCTGGTTTGGAGACATGAGCCAAGACAATGTAGGCTACTATCTCAATCATAGAAGAAGGTTGTTCACCACCAGAACGTGATGTCAGGAGCTCTGCTGATGAGAGAAGAAAGGAACTATAGACTGCTATGAACATCAGCTTCCCCTGCTATGAACATCAGCTTCCCCTGCCTCGGTTTTCTTCAAGGACAGACAGTTTTCTGTACAGCATCAATAATGCATGTGCCTTTCTGGGGCTCCTCAGAGGGCAGAAGCCAATCCATCCTGTTTTTCTTTACACTGAAAGGGCCAGCCATCTATGATGGGTTCCATTTCTTCCTTCGAAGACACAGATAAGCATCCACGCCCCAAATCCTCAACCAGTTCCTCTAGGAAACAATTCCCCTTGAAACTGATGAACCCTTAACAGAGTTTCTTTGTTTAAAGTACACCCCAAGTCTTATTCAGCTCTGTGTATGTTCAAAGCTAGGTCTTCCTATTGTACAAGAATTGGTTACTCTCTGAGGCAGAATTGCTGGCAGGCTACTGGAGGAGCAAGACTACCCAACTTACTTCATTGGCATCCTCACTACACAATGCATAGGCTAGGATAATTTAAGTGAGAGCTGGGCTCCCACCTAAGGTCCAAACTCAGAAGTGCTGAATACATCTGAGTCTGGTTGAATATTTTGCTGTGGTGATAGTAGCAGGCTAACCAAAATTCAGCTAAGAATTTAGCTAAATTGTGCCAGTGTAGACACTTTCTACAAAGGTGCAAATGTGAAAAACTTAAATGCTTTTAAATTCAAAGTCAGTTTTCAGAACAAACCTTTGCTTTTGAAAGAAGAACCATCAAATCACTTGTTTGCATAAAACCAGCATAAAGACTTTAGAATTTAGTTCAGGTTCTCTATGGAGGACCTCCATTACTTCATTATGTATACCACAGGGGAGGGTTCTTTGCTTGTTCCATATATATTATCGTGGAGGCAGCTCTGAACAAGTATTGCATTCAGTATGTGCAATTCTACTCCTTCCAGTTTGTCCACTAGCTGTTCTGTGAAACCAGCTGGCATCTTGAGTGGCTGAGCAGTGAACTGCACTCTGCACTGGTAGCTGATCAAGCTGAAAAAAAATCCTCTCTCCCTTCTTTTTTTTTGTGTGTTATTTTTCAGCCCCCAATGTAGTTCACCATACTGCCAGACAAACAAATGTGGGAAGGAACTTACTTAATCCAACTCTGGTAATATCACCAACTGTTTAACCACAGGCTTAGGTGCTTTGAACCCCCCAGTAGCAGCATCCTTATTCAGGACACACATGTACCTTTTTCCCAAGTTAAAGAGACAAACGGAAGAACAGGAGCACCACAACTCAAGCAAGCATTTTGACCACACAAATTAAGCATGGATCACCTCTGCTGCTTTTGATTAGAAATTGTTTCCTGAGTCTGAGAAAACTAGAGGCTCTCACAGCTTCAATACATTATGATTTCTGACACAAAAGCATATTTGAGAATAGTTAGATTTCCCAGACTACTGCAATTAAATGCTACAGATATCAGGCCTTAAACACACTCATTATCCCTAGGACTCAAAATCTTCTAAGCAGCAACAACGTACCAGTTTCCTTCTCTAGCATATCCAGGAGCTGCTCTCTCATGTCCATGTCCTTACTCAGCGTGAAGACATAAGCCATTAAAGCCTTGACATAAAGGCTTGTCTCATCAAGTGGTACATTCTTAAGGCAACGTAAGGCATTATCCAACATGGTGTCCTGAAAAAGGAACCCAAATCAAGTGAATTTCCTCTGACCAAACAAAATGTGAACATCTATCCCAGATATATCTTTGATTTATTTTAGTGGTAGGATCTCTCTCAGGGCTGTGGAACGTGAGGTAGAGAAGACAAGGCATCACTCACTGTGGGTTGAAAGCAAAGGTGTGACTGGACATATCACTGGGATAGGGGTTTGCTAATGCACTGAAGAATCCAGCTGTAGGAAGTGGTGTCAGACCTGCACACTGTAGGTCTTCCATCCTGAGGGGGGGTATGATGTTGTTTTTAGAACTTTACTATTAAGCCTGGAATATCAGTTCATTTTTTTGCTAGAACAGTCTATACTTATCTGGTAGGTCATTGCTTTTATTTTGGGGGAAGGGGTAGAGGGGGAAAGAGTGCATACCTGAAAGGTGGCCTTTTTTTTCTCCTTTAGTTCTACTGATCAGTTTAATGAAAACTATTGCCTTTCCCTGCAAGTCCTTTGTCATTTTCAGAGACAGTTGTTTCCCCTGAGATCAGCTGGGAAAAGCAAGTGCTCTGCTTTGCTGCAAATGAGGCCATTTATATTAAGAACTCCTTACTGAGTTAAATATTTCCTATTGCTTTTATTGTGTACAAAGGTGGAAATGAGAGAAGCTTTCACCAACTCAGGATGGGTTCTCCCTGAAGCCACCAGCTGGGGAAGGAATAGTGATGGAGCAGGCTCTCAATCCCTGCAAGAGTTCAGATGTGACTTACATTTTTCTCCAGCTGGAATTCCACCAGTGCAGCAGCAATATAGGCTGTTAATGAGATTGTATCATCCACGCCACCCTGCAAGCACACAGATAATCATCAGAGAAGTACAAACCCAACTACTGTCACTGTATAGCCACTGAAACTGCCTATGGATGACCTATCTGAGAGAGTAGAGAAGCATGCTTCTGGGCATTCTTGGACTGGAAAGCACTCCAGCCTCCCTTGCTGAATATCACAGAAGTCTGGTGTTGAGGCAGCCTCCGAGCCATGTTGTGCATGCAGCTTAGGCATCCCTTCTCATGGAAAGTCATGAAGCAAACTGTTAAGCAATTTATGTTATTAAATATGTTACAACTGTACACTTGAACAAAGTTTTTATGATGCAGGTTTTGCATACAAGAAGTTATGCAAGTTTATATATAGTTCAGCTGACTGTGAGAAGCTACAGGTTAAACAGGCTTTCAGGAGCCTCTTTTCACATCAGAGAATGTTCATTCTTGGGGAAGTTCTGTTTGCATTCTCAGACATCAGACAAGGCTAAGTGAAGAGGGGAAAATTGAGCTGAGATTCTAAGAAGCATTGTTCACACTGAATAGCAGAAACTTTGAAATGTAAGGGAGGTAGGGGTGCAAAAGCTATTCCAAAAAGTTCTGTTCAAATAGAAAGCTCAAACTGTGAAATTAATGAAAGCCAGACAAGGATGAAAAGTCTACATGTACACTCTCGTGTTATTTTAAAGTGCACCCAAATTTCAAGAAAAAAAAAGCATAATCCTTTGCTTTGCTAAAATAGCAGCCTGTTTTCTTTCATAAACCTGCCTTGTATTTAATATGGGCAATTTTGAAATCTGACCAGTCTGGCTTATTCATACCCTCACAAAGGCAATGAACCCAAGTATTGCCATACTGCATATGCATTGTTCAGTACCTAAGTATTGAGACATGTTCACCAAGAGTTTGATGTATTTCCAGCTACGCTGCGGGGATCATTTGGGAGATGCCAAGATCCAGGAGAGGTCATACTTTTTTGGCAACAGAGAGACAACTGTGAATCCCATATTAGTGCACCTAGAGTATTGTGCATTGTAATGCATGAGAAAAGGGAGAATCCAGCCAGGGTGTTCTAGACAAGCATTAAAAAATAAAAATATTTCTCCCTGTGCCCTTGAAGAGCCTTGGCACAATTAGTTGTGCTGTCTTTTGCTAGAGTGAAAATTAAGAAAGCCTAGCAGAGGTTAAAACCTCACACAGAGGAAATGCCTGCTGTTTTAGGCGATGCTTATTCGTTCTGCTCTGGGAAGATGCCTTGACTGTGCTAGGCCATAGGGACATTGTTTTGTGCCACTGTGCACTCTGGAAGAGCCTGGGGAAGCAACTCTGTGCCTCACGTTGTGTTCTTCCTGCTCCCACTCCCATGTCTGGCAGCCATACCTTCAAGTCATTGTTGAAGAGCTTCCCCACACTCTGGAAGCAGCCACTGGATAGCTGATGCTTCTGCAGCCAGAGCAGAGCACTGTGCACGTGATCCTGATCGATGTAAATATAAGAGCTGGCTTGTCCAAAGGACCTGGCTACAAAAGCTGTCAGCCTGCGAGCAGAGCACAGAGGAATCCCATGTCACAACCAGGAGATTAACCAGCAAGGACAATAGGTTTAGATTGACAATAGCAACTCTGGGTCACTCACCATGTGTTGCCCTGGTCATCACCTTTCCCAAAGGCGCTGTAGGAGCCATCATCATGTCTGTAGAGCAGCTGACGCTGGTAACCTATGACAAGGTGCCAGGACATGACTCTCAGTATGAGGACCTGTAGCATCTCAAACTGAATCCTTGCTGTGGCAAGACAACTTCACAGCAAGAGACTTCACCAGGTCCCACAGTCAGAGACCCTGAGGGAAGCACACCTCTCCACAACTCCCCACGCACCCCGCAGCATCAGCATGACAAGGAGCAGTTGCACAGCACCACTGAAGTGTGCCGTGCAGCTGTCGCTGAGCTGTGGGGCTGTTACGAACAAGTGCTGTGGGGATGTTCCCTGCTGTTCTGCAGAATGGTGACATCCTCAGCCACCTCAGGTCTCCCCATGCTCCAGAGAGCCCTCACAGGCCCTTGCTGCGAATAAAAAGAGCGGTAGGAGTGAGGAGGAAGGCTTTTCCTAGAGGGGACCAAAATGAAGCCCTTGTTTTTCAGCACTTCTGCTCGCCCTGTTGGGACTCCAGAAAGCACTTGTTATGGGATGCACAGGAAGTAACAAGTACAAGCCTTCAAGTTCTGAGAGCAGAATGCTGTCTGTATATGTTTGCTCTCCCCATGGCCTCGTTGTTTACCCTCTGTTCTGCCTCCCTGCTGCCACTGTTCTCTTGGGTAGGTCTCCCTCTCCCAGAAATCAGTGCATGCTCACAGTACAAGAGAGAAAGGGGGAAAGAAAGGGAGTCAAATCCTATTCATGGGAGGCCGCTGAGCTTGCAGCACAGGAGGACAAGGAAACTGGCAGGCTGAAATGTGAAGCACATTACAACATGAGACACTGGCTCTATATTAAATTCAGATTATACTAGGCAGAACTGACATGCCTTCAAAATATGTGTCCTAAAACATGGGAAAACACTAAGCTACTGAAATCCTACCAATTCCCAAAAGCCATTCTTTATTCTGTGTAATAGCAGTTCATGCCCTGATTCCACAAGGTACTTCTGTCAGCCTTGGACTGATAAGGGAACAATCAAGCATCACATAATGATGGAAATGGTTAATTACCCATACACTTCTCAAAAAAGCAGCATTAGTACTTCAGTTACAGCAGAGACAGAAGTCCTGTTTTTTTCAGAAACACACTTTTCTTTCCATGAGACCTTTTCCTTTTTCTCTGTGATATCATCCTTTGTAACAGCTCTGGTAGTGCTCCCACTCCTGCCCTTCACTTCCCCATCAGACCTGTGCCAAACAATCTTGATTTATGTAGCAGCTTCATTTTGCAGCAGAAGGAAGAAGGACAATGTTTACCTGTTCTCAGGAATTTCAGTGCTTTATCTTTAATTTCTGCATCCAGCTGTTTAGTCTTATTCAGGTACTGGAGTATGAAGATGTTTGGTGCAAACTGAACCATGTTCTGTTCACCACAGCCAAAGGGCATGCTTAGCAGCTGGTCTACATTTTGAAGTGCTGGACCCATGATGTCACCTTACAGTTGAGGTGGAGAGACAGGAGAAAGGCAAAGCACAGACATTAAGCAGTATGAAACTAAAGGACTGCTGCCTTCTCTAAACTCTGCTGGGGTCCTAGAAAAGAGCCAGTTCCTAACTGAACAGATATGATTGAGATTTCTGGTGACCCCTCACAGACCAGGCCAGAACAGAAATGGTTCTGGGTGGAGGGAGGGTATGTGAAGCTTGAGGGGGTTTGAAGAAAGGTAAAGAGAGCTGTCAGTTGTAAGTGGGTACCAAGGAGGGAAAGGAATTACAGAGGCAAACTAGGTGGAAATCTGCAGGGATAGTTTTGGTTCACTTAGGTTGATGGCAGTGACAGAAGTCAGAGGAGACAGCTTGTTTTGTGCCTTCTCTTTCAGCCACTTGGGGATCACCTGAAATCATTCCTTATGAGATGAATAAATATTGGAAGAGATTAGTTGATCCACATTTCTCAGGCCAACATCACACCCATTACAGATAATCTCATGAGGAGCTGGGTCAATGCATCGGTAAGACCAAAGCATTGTGCAAACTTTTCTCACTGGGGACCCAAGATCAGGGAAAGCCTTTCTCACCAATCACAGAGAAAGTGGCTCGGCCAGATCCCTCCAACACTTCTGCAGGCAGAGTCAGGGAGAACTCTTCAGAGACAGTGTTATCTGAGGAAGGCAGAACCCAGAAATTTATTGCATGGAAGAAGCATCACACAAAAGGGTACCATCCAAGGAGACCCAGGTGAGGCTTAATGTGACATTGAAGTCACAGCAGTCAAGGCTTGCAAACAAATGCCTCAATACAGGAAACTTTGCCAGTTAAAAGAAAGACATGGACGAATTATAGTGGTTGTTCTCCCAGGCAAGGATGGTACCACCAGTGCTTGTTCTCCGACAATTTCCCCCCAACTTTGGGATTTGCAGTAGCCCTGTCCCTTCCATCCTGCTCTCATGATTATAGCACTCAGGGAGTTTCGTCCCATACCTGAAGGACAGAGAAAGGCATTTTGGGTCTTCTCTTGTAGGACACCTCCTGCCTGCAGATGGAGAAAGAGTAGTTCGGATAGGGAAGGCAAGACAGCAAGTCATCATGCCTTAGCAAGTTTGTCTGCTTGCCAAGAAGAGGCTAAACTTCCTCTTAGCATCTTGCTAACTGCCCCAGGGGACAAACCATTGTCTCCAGGGGTTCTCCACCCTGAGATGTGACTCACCTTCACAAGCAGAGATTTTATCACTGTGTCTCTCCCTCCTTGCAAAGGTGTCACAGCAATCATGTTACCACACATATTGTGTGAATCTTCAGCCACGCTGCTTACAGTGACATTCACTTTGCCTGCAGGGAGCACAGGAGCGTGTTGCTGAGCACTTGCAGCAGACAGCTGTATGTGCAAGCGCTAGGTCCAGACATGCAGACACAGGCAAATTCCACCCCTCCTCCCACTAGCTGCCACATATCCCTCTGCCCAACCTCACCCAGCCTTGTGGCTGTCACGTTCCACACAAAGGTTTTCGCTTCATTGGCACAGAGGCAGCTGGTGAACTGGCAGCTTGGACAGGCATCCACCTTTAGTTCTGGGGTCTCTGTGAGGGTGGTGCGGATCTGAGTGTGGTTGGATGTACAAACACATGTTGGGATGGTGTTAGTAACAGGCAGTGCACGAAGGAGCAAATACCATGGGCCAGAAAGTGTGAGGTTGTGCTTTACGGCCCAGATGCCAGCATCTAGGGCTTCAGAGAAGCTCATAGCTTGCCTTTGGGCTCAAGTTTTTGTTTCGGCAGAGGCCATGGAACTGAGGGAACTCACCTGGATACAGTCCTTGAGGTAGTTGAAGACAGTGGCTTTTAGGCTGAAAGTCTCTCCTTGGATCACAGAGTATGGCAGTGACAGATCCACAAAGAAAGGCTGGAAGACCCTGAGAGTGGTCAGAGGTGAGAAGCCAAAGCCAGTATCGGCAACACAGAAAGTGTTGGCATTCCATTCTGTGATGGTGTCAGGTACAGCAGCTTGGAGAGATGCTTGCCCATTGCCCCTACAGCAGGAAGCAGAAGGGAAGAACTTGATTAGGAGCAGCCAGAATACTCCAGGAGTCTCTCTGGGAAAGGCAGGTAGAGGATGTTACCAACCCGACAGAGACCAAATCCCAAATCCAGGTCTCTGGGAAAAGCGTCCGTGGTTTTGGCTTCTTCTTATCATCAGAGTGAGGTCCAAAATCAGCACGGGCAGCAATATTGTCGGCTAGAAAGCAAGTAGTACCTCAGAAAACGGCATATATATATCTACAGGTGAAATTAGTTCTTCATTCACAGCCAATCTAACACAAACCACAAATGCTTTGTGACACAGAACAAGAGTGGACAGGGTTGGCATTATGAGGATCTGACACACTGTGCGTGTTTTTGGGGAATACAGCTTTAGGGAGACAGAGTTAGACAGAGTTTAACCTGAGACTCGGTCTGATGGATCCAAATTTGGTCTGGATCCAGGGGGAGACATTAAAATGGAGTCATGCTCTTTTAAATAATCCATGAAAGTGCTGGTGGAGAGCACACTACATTTTATATGAAAAACTCTGAACATAGGGACACCAAGGAGGCATGGAGAGTTGAGTTTTTATCTGTGATTTATAAATCAGGTCCATTGAAATGGACACAAGCTTTGTTGCTCTCATACACAAACAAGAAATGCAGGAGGATGGAAGTCAGTCGTCTC
This sequence comes from Grallaria varia, assembly GCA_013396735.1. Lineage (NCBI taxonomy): Eukaryota > Metazoa > Chordata > Aves > Passeriformes > Formicariidae > Grallaria > Grallaria varia. Next base: position 86,835 of record VWZG01005592.1, read on the forward strand.
AGCTGCAGGCTGACCAGAACTGGGAGAGGGAAGCCCCTGCAGTCAGGGAGATAGACATGGCTGTTCCTTACCAGCAACACTGTTTTCTATAACATGCATCTTTTTCTTAAAGTCTGGTCGCACACAGGAAACTGGTTTCTTGATTCTAGTATTGGTTACTATTTTCATGCGCAATTTCTGGGAAAATAGTAAAGAGAGTAAATTAATGATAAATAAAATGGAACAAGGAATGTTGAAACTCATGATCACAGGTGTCATAGAGGGGCCAGTGGCAGCTGGAACACTTTTAAATGCTGCTTGTTTATATCCATAAACTTACAGGCTCAGTCTCTGACCACTGCATAAGGAATGGAAACCAGCTTTCTGAGGAATACTGGGACCAGTTATTACTTCTCATACAAGTAAATTTCAACTATATCTGTACTACAGATGCCTGATCCTAACAAAGAGACATAGTCTAGGAATAAGCACCTAGAAGACAGCACAGAAACACACCTTTTGAGGGGAATCAGGGTCTGTATTTGTAAGGCAGAATCCTGTCAGCCTAAGAAGCCCATGCAATGCAGACTACAAGTTGGGCTATCTTCAGTGTGTTGTTACCCTCTTCTCCTATTTTTAGGTGCTTCTACTTACACATATTATTTTAAACAGTCTTCTGTCAGAAGCAGCACTTCTTGGGTTTCAATTGGCAGACATGTTAACACTTTTCTGGCTATGGTGATTGTTAGCAGATTACTTTATTTTATCGTTTGTCTCAACAGCTAGCTATAAAGCCAAATTGTGAAAGACTTCTTTTTATTAAAACTATTTTAAGGATAAGTAAGAAGAGACTCAATGAAACAGAGTAAAGTAGTTCATAAATAAAATAATAACCAACTGGTGATTGATCAAATTATGGTGAGGTGCTATTACTGCTATGTTCTTGCCACTCCTCCTTTGGAGTTATGGTAGCCTAAACTAAATTGTTTCAGTTTTGCACTGTCTTGCATTCAGAATGGCATAGTGGAAATCACTGGCTTAGGAAAAGTTCAGAGGAAGTGTAGACACTCACCTTAAACAGATTAAAGACATCAGCCTCACTCTGGTACCATGGTGCATCCATCCGAGCCTTTTTGTGGGCGCTGGGCTGCTGGGGCAGACAAGGGTATGCCTCGAAGTCTTCCAGGTGGTAAGGGAATCCTCGTCCTCCAATTGTGAAACTGTCTTCAAAGACCCCCTTATACAACTGCAATGGAAAAACACAGCTCTTCAAAAGGAGCTGGCCAACAAGCATATCTATGGATCAAATATTTGGACTGTAGCCCACTAGTACATTTTGTAAAGCTTTGCAGTTGAGGAAGTTGACACTGGCACAGCTTATACTAAAGGACATAATATAATGGGTATACATATAGGATAATATATACTAAAGGACATATACCCAAGGAGTGGACAATTAGCTTTCAGTCTGCAAGACAGTTCAAGCCTTTCAACTCTAGAGTGCAAAATTAGGATAAAAATGCATGATTCAGTCTGAGCACAAGGCATTGGCACATCTGACTTACATATTTGAAGATCACTACTTTATATACCTGTTAGTAGATGCTGCAAGTGCTCTGCACAAGAATATCATCCCTTTAAAATGGAACACCAGATCACACTGTGGGCCCTACTTACAGGTGCAGCACGTCCCTCTGGATTTGGTGAGGCTTCTTGGTAACAGTCTGGACTGCTATAATTTAACTTGCAACTTTTCAGGAGGCATATACGTGTTCTATTATCTCTGGTATACATTGTGAAATTATGTTAGGATTTTCAATTTTTGCAGTATTTTTGCTCTAAATTTTTAATCCTCTGAAACACACAGGTGCTTTAAGGTAAGTTTCTCCAACCCTTCTAGATTCTCATAATGCACCTGGTTGCTGGCAAAATCCTGATCACTTTTCACCAGCCATTATGTGCTGCCTCTAGCTACTGTTTTCTAAAGAACTGCCTAAGTCCTCAGCCTGATCTGTCGTGTCAATTCAGCAGTGGTTGGGGCAGAGGCATAGAGGGATAGAAGGACTCTAATGGGCCAAAATTCCAGTTCAAAGGCTTAACCTCACTGACTGGTGAAAGATGGAAGAGCAGAAAGATAAGTAGAAAGCACCATCACCTCTTTGAAGCTGCTCTCCCTGCCCACCCCTGCAGTGCCATGTAGCATCCACCACTCTTCAGGCAAAGGCCCAGAGTGCAGGGCTGACGCATGAGGGACATGATCATCACATAACTGCTCAAAAGGGGACAAGGAGGGGGAATGGCAGGGCAGCCACTTAACACTGCAGCTCTGTCCTGGGATGTACTGTGGGCTTCCCTCAGTCCATGCATGGAGACAGGAGGCAGGCAGGCATTAGGGGGTTGGGCATGGCTGGCTGCACTCACGCTGTCTGCTGTTAGGGTAAGGTTTTTCTTCAGGAGGACGCTCTTGTCAACAGCTCGGACAGAGCACAAGGACCCTGGAGCAGCCTTGAGGTTCAGTCTGACCTTTGATCCCGGGACTTCCTCCTTGTGTGAGAATTCCAGTGCCACCTGCAAAGGAAGACAGGGTCTAGGGGCTTAGTGTTGGAGAGTGGAACCCTTAACTCTTACGTCTCTGGGTAGCAGAGGGAAAGACAGAGAATAAGGTAGGGAAGGGTATGAGATGCCAAGACAGGCCCACCTAGAAATCCATGGGGAAGGTTAAAGACACTGCAGTGCACACGGTCCTATCCAGAATCCCTCTATCACCACACATCCACCATGCTCTGATCCAGAACCACCAAAGGAGCTAAGCAGACAGGTTTCTCTTCTGTGTTAGGGAGAACATGGGAGACAGTGTATTCCCAAGATAGTAAAAGGAATGAGGGGAGAAAACAGCGTTCAAGGAGACCTGGTTTACTTCTTGAGCAAAGCTTGCCAGTCAGTGTTGTGGAGAGCAGGACTAGGAATTCAAGGAAGAAGGAGGTTACCTGTTTTTTCCCAGCCAAAAACAGTTGGCATCTGTTTTGGTATATATCCAGCTAACACTGTTTGGATGAGGATAAAACAGGACCAGGAACCACAGCAGACTAGAGCACACCAATGATGCTATCACAGTCCTTGTGTGATTTCAACTCACCTTGTGTCTAAAGCACTTTTCTAGTTCAAACTGCTCCACATCAGCCACCACCTCTCCATCCGAGAAGACTGCATACACCAGAAGCTTGATGTCAGGCAGGAAGTCATTGCCAACAGTCAGAGGCAATGAGAAGGAGCCCTGAAGATCTGCACAAGAGAGCAGCAAGGAAGAGAGGGAAAACATGCAATTGAATCAGCTCACTGGGGTAGGATGCACATTAAGAATCAAAAGAGGAGATTTGATAATTTCTACCTGCAGATAAAACCACACCACACAGACACTGTCACAGATTAACAATAAACCCAGGATACCAGCCATTGCTTTGAGTCGCATCTTCTCTAAAGGTACAAGCTAGCAGCAAAGTCATAAGATTGGCTATTAGATCAACTAGACAGGAGGAGGACAGTTGCTAGAAAGACACTGAACTGAGAGGAGATTGTGTTGGTCTCATGAGGTGAACCACCACTGAGAACTCAGTTCAGTATTTCCCACCCATGGATAAGAATAATACCTGCAGATATAGTCACTAGAGAGCGGTCAGTTTTCTGGGGAGTGTTATGAGGCACTTCACATGCTTTTACTCACTCTCATGCTGGGTAATTGGCACCTTCTTCTCTCTGCTGAAAAGGATCTTGCCTTTTGCTATCACCTGAAGAGCAAAGAGAAGCACCCTTCAAGAGTCTGAATTCTGAGAGCATAAGAGTGTGAAAAGAACACGAGAAGAGAGAATGGCGTCTGATAGGTGTTGCCACAGAAGTTCCTCTGGCAGGTCATGACTTGAGCTCTGCAGCAGAGGTGGTGATAGTACAGCTGTGGAGGACTTGAGAGATGATGGTTCAGCAATGAGAAGGCATGGCTGCTTGCAAAGCCAGAGGTATTTCTGAAGCTAAGAGCAGCTGATCTTAAGAACCAGTGAAGTTTGATATTTACATTACTACAATTCAGTACTTTTTATTACATTAATTAGTTCAGTCCAGTAACCAATATACTCATAACCTCACAGGTAGGCTGTAGTCACACTCTTGCTTTGGACTAACTTTCTTGAAGGTGGACTTCATCTCAACATTATTACATACCTCTGGTGTGCATCAAGGCCCTGCATAATGGCCTTTCAAGCCTTTTCATATAAATACACAGGCCAGAGGATGTCAGCTGCCCAAGAGATTGCTTCTTAGTTCAAAGACAGATTGCTCCAGACACAGATGGATGTGTGGGGCATACCTGTTAGGCTGAAACCAGGCTAGTCCCCCACTGTAACCCATGTGAACACAAGAGAAAGAAGGGTGAATGTCAGGCAGCTATCACCCAAGCTTAGATCAAGGCACTAAAAACAAAGCAAAGCAGCTGGGGGATAGGAACAGGTCCAAAACTGGAAAGCAGGTGGAGGTTTGGGTATGACAGAACTCACAAACTGACTTACACTGGTCTGGGAGTAGCTTAACCTTTACTTTGAGTATCGTTGTGCAGTGTGAAAAGGGTAAAATGCCAGTAAGCATAATCTTGTCCTGAGAATCAGCTGTCTTCTGCTTACCAAGTAGTAGAAATCAATGTGGTCTTCTTCAGAGCTGAGTTTATTCTGGTCAAGGATATAATCCACTTGGACTTCCTGCTCTTGATCACAGGGCATCACATCATTCTTGGCCTTGATCTCAAGGAAGCTGTTGCTCTCAGAGTAGAAAGGTTTCAGCCAGTGTAAGCTATCCTCAACTTCTGAGTAGCTTTCAGAAGAATCTTGCTTATCATCATTTATAAGGTTGTAGGTACCCTTCGGAGCACAAAAACATGAGTTGGCAATTATTATCAAGTGATGGAAGGAACCCTGCTGAAACACTGTCATCATCTGAGCTGATGGCAGATCACACATCTGTATTCTTAAAAATAATATCTTGTTTAAATATAATTTTAAAGTCTCTTATGAGATTTGGCAAAAAAAGTCTTGGCAAAAAAATAAGTCTAGTAGATTTGACCACAGTCTGATTTTTCCTCCTTTATCTTTTCATGGGGACACACCCCATACCAGACTTAAACCCCAGCACATCTCCCCTGTTTTCAGTTTGTCTTTCTGGCAGATGTCTTGAAGAATAACAGGCACCAAAATAGCTTTTTTATGGTGAAGCTCTACTTCTCTGCTGATAATGTAAGGCTCTGTAGACAATATCTGTGGGGTTAGTAACAAGAACTAGACCCTGTCCTCACATTCCTTGAGGACAGAAATGTACATTTTCACAGAATCACAGAATACGCTGAGCTGGAAGGGACTCACAAGGATCACTGAGTCCAACTCTTAGCCCTGCACAGGACTATCCCCAAGAGTCACACCATGTTTTAGATTGCAAAATCGCTGATCACCAAATCCTTCCTAACCAAAATTAGGAAACCTCACCCTGGATAGATGGGTCTGAGGGAAAAAGATCTGGAACAATAGTTCCAGTCTCTGAGAAATGGATGGCACTAGGAGATCATACAGTTTGGGCATGAATCCCACATCAGCTGCAGGAATGGAGTTAGTGGGAAGATGGCTATACTGTCAGGCTGGTAACAATAAGCTCCAGGTGGAGGATCTGGAATTGCAGGGAGAAGAAGCCAAGTGCTTCAAGGTCTGGTGTCGAAAGGGAGGTCAAGAGCAGCTGCCTGTCACGCTGAGCCTGGACATGCTGTGATGCTGCTTCAGATCAAGGGCAGCCACCAAACGTGGAGTTCAATGGAGGGAGTGTCAACTGCAAGTCCTGCAGAACCATCTCCAACATGTCCCAGAGTGGACAAAGGGGATATTTTCTCTGAGGGATTATTCAGGTTAACAGATGTTTTTAGTGGAGTCAAAGGAAGGTGAGGGGAGATAGGAAAGATTTTCAGCGGCTGATGCTCACCGTCAGAGCAACGAGAGTGCTGTTCCAGCTGGTGGTATCCAGTGAGAAGTGAGCTTCCCCTTTCTCGTCTGTGAGGAGTGACAGGTGCGTCTCCTCACCATTGATGTCAACTTTTAGGTAGACTGTTTCATTACTGAGGGGAGATTTGCCACTGGAGCAGAACATCTGTAAAGAAGGGGAGGAAGTTAATACCCTGTTGTGCCAGACTCTAAGGCACTGCCAGTGCTTAATATTAATTGCTTCTATCACTGGGCTTCCTCAGCCCTTCCAGCTTTCAGACAAGTTGGAAGGATTCAAATAAAAGTCCAGTAAATTCACAAAACTATTTGCAGCTGTTCAGGACTGGAAATTGTCATGGTTTAACCCCAGCCAGCAACCAAGCCCCACACAGCTGCTCACTCGCTCTCCCATCAGTGTGATCAGGGAGAGAGAATTGGAAGGGTAAAAGCTAGAAAACTCATGGGTTGAGATAAAGACAGTTTAATAGGGAAAGCAAAAGCTGTGCACACAAGAAAAGACAAAAAAAGAATTTGTTCACTTCTTCCCATGGGCAGGGAGGTGTTCAGCCATCTACAGGACAGCAGGGCCCCATCATACATAATAGTTACTCAGGAGGACAAACACCATCACTCCAAATATCCCTCCTTCCTCCTTCTTCCTTCCCCTTTAAATACTGAGCATGATGTCATATGGTCTGGAATATCTCTTTGGTCGGTTTGGGTCACTTGTCCCAGTTGTGTCTCCTTGCAGCCTCCCACGCACCCCGTTTCCTTGCCAACATAGCAGTACAAATACCAGAAAAGGCCTTGGCTCTGTGCAAGCCCTGCCCAGCAATAACAAAAACATCTCTTTATTATCAACCCTGCATTCAGCACAAATCTAAAACATAGCCCCATACTAGCCACTATGAAGACAATTAATCCTACCTCAGCCAAAGCCAGAACAGAAATAAATGGTAATACAGGGAAATGAGACATCTATATTGGGGAATCTGAGGTTAATTCCTCAGATCCTGAGCTGTTTCTTGGACAATGCTGTGGGATCTTTGATGATCAGAAAGAGTCTTTTCTCCAGCAACTTAAATTGCTGTTCCTTGCCCTCCATGCTGGGGTCAGCAATACTGGCCCAGGTGAAAGCGTAGCACCTTATCATAACCCAGGGCACCTGGGGCAGAAAGGAATGCCAGTGAACTGATATACAAGGCTTTAGAGATTTCTTCCAAGTTACCATGAGTTACCATTCTCTCCAAAGGGAAAAGTTATGTGCCTGTTGATGCCACCCCCATCCCATAACTACAGACTACGTTTCAGGAGCTACTCCCAAAATTGCAGCTGGCCCCAAAATTCCAGTCCAGGGAATACAGTAGGTTAGGATGGGGAGAAGAAATTGCTTCCAGAGGAGTCTTCGCTCCTAGTTGCTGGGTGCCTGTAGAGCATTTACTTTCCTGGAGACTGTTGGTTTTTACCTACAAAAGTTATATCTACGATGCATTCACAGTAAGAAAGGGACATGTGTATGTTACCTTCCCTGTGTATGGCAGCCCACGTTTGTAGAATGGATGGAGGTTGATAAACTCTATAGATTTCATTACTGTTGCAACAGGAATTATAACTGATTCCACAGAATATGCTCCTGGGTGGAGAGATGAAAAACCTGTTAAATCCTAAGCAGTGCTCCTAGGGAAGCAGGAGAAAAAAAGGCACTTCAACACTACCTACAATGTCTACAACTTCTAAATTTTGGAGAGAAAATGCGTTTCTCTAGGATATGATTCCCTCAACCTTTCTTGGCTCTCTTCTTCACGACATGATGCACCATATCCTGTATTTTTTAATAAGTATTTATGTGTATTGAAGATAAAGGGAAACTAGATGACTGTTTAGTTATTGCACTTTGCAACTGGCTGAGGAAGGCCTTGGTGTCCAAGGCAATCATTAAAAAGTTATATACATGCTAAGGGAGAAAAAAGGTGAAGAGGATTTGGAAATCTGGTAATAACAGATGGAAGAGGTACTAAAATAGAGACCATTATCATGACAGAAGATTTGGGAACCCTCACACAATTTTTTCAAAAGGAATTCCACTGCCACAGAAAGGCCAAAACCAAAGAAGTTGTCTGCAAGGAAGAGAATTCTCCACGTATTATCCAGTACCTGTTCCATTTTCCACCATTTTTCCTACTGCAATTATGTAGATGGCAGTTTCATTTATTTCCAGAGTTTCTGTCTTCACTGTAAAAGTAGCACAACCATTCTTGTTTGTCTGCAGAGAGAGAGAAGAACAGAGAGAAAAAGTGTGATGTGGAGGAAGATGAACTGTTCCATAGATGCCAGGCAGTCCTAAAGAAGTATTTCCTAGTACTTTTTAGAACAGATTGAAGCTCACAAATCTTAACTGCAGAAACTCATCATGGATACCTTAGCCAGAGAAGAAAATCAACATGCTTGGATTAAACAGTCACCAAAAAAGTGGCAGGAAAAGAAGGTACTTCAGGAAAATCACATAAGGGCTAATTATGTGGCAGACAGACTCAGGAGATCGGATTCAGTCCAAATCCCAAAGCTGAAAGAGGATGAGTGTCATTCCATGAGTTAAAGGTCTTCTTGAAACTCTGTGTCCCTGATGAATAAAGCCTGACAGTGTGGCTTTCCAGTCATGGCCATCTCTGTGGCATGGTCATATCAAACAAGGACATCCTGCCAGTTACAGATTGCAAGAGCTTTGCCAAGAACTAAGGCAGAGATTGGGTACAGTCAGTGTTTCTAGTTATGCTTGTTAAGTGCTTCACAGAACCCTTCAGGGTCTCACACGCCATGTGGAGCTGGCATTCAGCTGGTGTTTTGCACAGCTAAGACTGTACAGCATTCCAGCTGGAATGTGTTTTAAAAGTTGTAGAGATCCAGTTAGATTTTTATATTCTGGCTTGTTTCTGGCTGGTCTGACATTTAGAAATATTTTCATGTGACTTGCAGGCCAAAAGAGCTGCATCTGAAACTCACAGGAAAAAACAAGTGTGGAGCTTAACCACAAACATGCAATGAATACAGATGAGCAGAAAGCATATGCAGAAATGGACACAGTCTCAGAAGAGACTACTAACAAGCTTAAGATGATCCATTGTGCATGGATGCAGCAAGAAACAGGGCACTGAATCACAGACCATCTGATGCTCTGATAGCCTGTTCATTGGAAGGAGTGATCACAGGGCTGAATAGGCCAGCGATCTGATTGTATACAGTATATGATGCAGACCCTTGGAAAAAGCCCCAGGCATCATTACTTCACACAGCTTAAACCTTCTCCTGAAGCACCGTGTCAGATATGAGCAGCTAGAGAACTAATTCAAGCAACAGCTACAGGAAGAGGAATCAATGGTCTGATCATTTCTAGCAAGTGGGAAAACACCAGACAAAACAAGTTGGTGCCCATCAGAGGTGCATCAAGGCAGGTTAAGGGGACAGACACACAATTCCAGCACATTATACTTTTCACTTCGCTATTTGTTCACCTACCCAGCTGTTTTGCTTCTTTGTCTTAGCAGAATCTGGTATATTGTCTTCCAGGACCTGGGAGAATGCCACAAGAGAAATATCTATTTTCCCTTGAACGGGCTTCCCATAGGTATACCTGTGTCAAAGGGGAGAAATGTTCACCTGAAGACTGTCTGCTTCAGCAGAAATATTGACCCAGTACACCTCCTATGCTCATCAGGGGAAGTGGAGCCTGGAGAGCTTTGCTTTTTGCATCCCCCTCCATCCACTACACACAGTATCCTTAGTTTCCTTAGCCTGGTGCAAGAAGGAGCCCATTCCGGAGAGTGATCTGTCTCCTCACGACACAGGGTAATGCAAAAAGACCATACTGGAAGATCACTTCTTGGTTATGAGCAATCTGGAGGTGATGGTGGAGTTGAATAGCAGAGGATCACAATGGTATCATGTACTCACTTGCCACAGATCTTCACCTGAAATTCCTCATCTGCTGTAGTGACAAATGGAGGGTGCTCAAACTTTATTTCAAATTTTTTCAGCACTGCATAGAAGAGAGGAAGATAAAGATGGAGGATAAAAGCAATAGTGAGAAGGACACCCACGGTAAGTTCTGTTATAGCTGTGGTTCAGATGGGGGGGAAAGACAGTAATGTCCCCAGTTATTCATCACCATGCTGCAATAGGGGTTACTCCCTTCGACCACACAACCCTGTATTTGCTGCTACAATTGCACATAGGACAGCTTTCTACTCCAGCTCAGTCAAGCATAAATATTGTAAATGGGACAGGGTTTTGCCCTTACCAATGCAACTGAACGAGACCAAGACATGATTCTACTTCCCATTACAGCAGCTGACTGGTGTGGATAGTAAACCTAGCCTAGAAAAGGGTGACAATGAGCAGCAAAATGTGCTCATCACAGGGCGCAAATGCAGGTAGAATTAGATGTCAGTCCACACCATCTTCTTTTTACCCTATGCAGCTGCAGAACCTCCAGCCCAACATGAGATGTGCACACCGACCCATCCGTCCTTGCCACCAGTCTGTTGTTCTCCCAGGGCAAAAGATCTGATGAACACAGCTGCACCACCCTGCTCTCTCCTCCTGCTAGCCACACTGTTTTTCCCTCGCCCCTGTTGTCCAAGTCTCACCATATTCTTCAACACTGAAGGTTTTCTGAGCCATGTCTTGTTGCACTGAGATGGTATACTCTCCAAGGGATGCTTCAGAGGCCAGGGGGAAAGACAGATCCACAATGCCATGATTTGGCTTTACATTCAGCCACTCAGCAATACGGTTGTGTTCAGGATCCTATATGGGAAAGGACATGCAGAGCCACCAAGTCACATTGGGAGCACAGTGAGCTTGCAGCCACACTCAGGCACAAGAAGATACTACAAGGCCTTACCCTTGATTCAGTAGAATGGATTTTAGATGACTAGGAGAGATTCCTTCCCTTTAGTATCATTTTAATGAACATTTGAATTGCAAAGGCTGCCAAGAACAGTAAAGTAACAGCATAACACCATGGGAAGGTGTGCTGCTGTGTTGCGTCTGTTGAGTGCTTATCCTTGTGCTTTGAGCTCTGTACAGACAGGGTGCTGGGCAAAGGCTCATTAGGGCCCTGTCTCTAGCTCAGCTATATGCATTACTGGTTTGAATGAAGAACCCAGGCTGACCAGGTAGAAAAGCCTTCTGGCTGAACCTAAACCATAACCACACTCTTATGAAGTTACATTTGTGGCACAATTCTGTCCAGGAGTGAAAGGGCACAGTAGAAGAGACAGACATCTCCCCTTCATCAGTTCTTTGTCACTTACCTGAAGCCATATCTGAGAATACTGTAAAAACAAAAGAAACACAAGCTCAGTTTTGTACAGTGTAAAACAGCATACAGATGAACCAGTATAAATAACTCTGCCTGACATGGGCCCCTTACCAGAAAATTCTGCCCTATCCAGACCCCATACTAGGTCTTTTCCTCCCTCTGTGCCAGCTTACACTGCAGTCTTTCTCCAAGGGACCAGTGGATGAGTGGTTTCCTCCAAAGATAATCTGTTCTTACAGTTTAACAGGCATGAAGGGAGATCTCTTTTTCATGAGCCTTTCAATGTGTCTCATGCTGAAGCTCCTACTTCTAGGAAAGCACAAGATGATACTCACCTCATTTTTAATGACCTTAAGGTCTTCATCAAGGTTTACAATTCGAAATTTCACTGTAGATATAAACAAAAGCATAGTAAAGCATTCTGGCTGCAACAGGTCCTTGAACAAATCTGCTTCTCCTTTTCTGTGCTCTAGTAGTCATCTCTCTTTGTTTGCTTCAGAGGTATGCAGGTCTTTTGCCAGTCAGCCCTCCCCAGCACCTCCCACCCCAGAGGACTTTGTCTGGGAGCTGTATATGCAGCTGCAGGCTGTAGAAACTCACTGCCCCCGGGAAAGATTACAATGTTGAGGTGAACAGTGGGGTCTGTCTGCACTCCATTCATATGGTGAAGACTGTGAAGTAACTCTCTGTAATTCTACAGCTTGGAACTTTTTGTTTAGGCTTTACTCAAATATTAGGAACAGTCTTCAAAAAACAAGAGGTTGTCCAGTGCGCTGGAGAGCCCTGGTTTCCTTTTAGGTCTCACTAAAGATATTTTGCCAAAACAATACCCAGGAGCAGCAGGCTGGGAATTGGTGTAGCACATCTTGGAGGGGAACATCCCGAGTCAAACTGTTCCTGGAAATGTCTAATAATAGAGATCTGCTTTCTTCCATCTACAACAAGCTGCACTTGGTGAAATCTTCCCTCCAGGTGTGGCTGTTACCTTGACCATTCCCCCCCCTCATTTTCATATGGCACCTTCTTGCCTTACCTGTTTCTCCAGGTTTGTATAAGCCCTTGTCTGTCTCTACCAGAATCACATTCTTCTGGGGCCTGACCAGAACTTTCTTGCGACCCTCAAAGAGCACATTGTCCCCGCTGTGGATCAGGACATGCAGAAAAACCACCTCCTCTGGCTGTCAGGTTAAAAAAAAAAACAACAAACGCCAACCTACATGAGACTACAAAGAGCTTGAAGGAGAAAAAGAGTCACCTGTCCTACTGAAATCTCAAACTTCTGCCTCCTCCCTTCCTGTCCTTTGATCTGGCTCTCTCCTTTCCCAATTCATAGTTTTCTCTGAGCTCCCTAGCTTCCTCATGCTCTTCTCTCTGACTTTCTGCTTGTCATGTTTGCCTCTTTCCAGATTTCTTTTTCCTCTTTACTACCTTTTCCACCCTGCATCAACAACATTAACATGGCTCAGACACAGGAAAGCCTGAAGCCCTCTAATTTCTAAGAGAAGAGATGGCCAAGAGAGGTATCTTACCTGTGACATGGAATCATGTCTTTCCATGGGAATGAACTTGAACTCTGGCACCTAGATTAACAGACACAAGGAAACAGAAAACAAATTCATCAGAGACCTTGTATCTTATCCTAGACGTAAGACATCCTCTCACTGTTAAAAGATCCCTGAAACTTCAGAGTCCAAATTCCGCTGTATGATTCTGTCTGTAATCCACTTGTTATTACAGGGAAAAGAAGCAGTCACTGTCTGTCTCCTGTTCATGAACCTAAGAGTGACCCAACTGACATGTCATTCTCCCATGTCACGTAAACGTAAAAGTTTTATGGAACCATGTAAAACCATGGGAAAGTCAGACCTCCAGTAAAGGGAGAAAAGATACTGATTAGACCAACACAGGATATCTCAGTATTAGAAAGACTGAGCTCACAAGGAGAAAGGGTTGTTTGATTTTGTTTTACCTAATGGCAGATCTCCTTGGCTTTTCAAAACCAGGAGTTCCTCTCTCCTAAGGGCTGGCATCAAATTCTTAGTTAATCAGTGTCGTGTTGATGCAAAACCCAAAAGTGACTACAGCCCCTCCCTGAGTTCTGCTGAATCTGCAGAACAACCAGGGCATAGGCACAGCGACTTAGTACGGTGCTGAGGAAGGGAGAGGCACCTTGTAGAGACTCAGCATCACACACATCTCCATGGCTCTCCAGAAATGTAACTGAAGGTTCTGTAGTATATTCAAGCATCTTTAGGGACTAGAGAAGCACAGTTGCAATGACAGGAACTCAAGCCACTCAAGAAATGCCCAGACTGCCTAGGTGAAAGAGTTCATTGTGGGTTCAGTGCCATCACAGCTAAATTAAAGCAAGCTCATTGTCTATGCAGACTGCAACTACACCTGGCAATGTAGATGCAACTTTAGAGCAGAATGGTCCTCTTGGAGCTGGAGGAAGAGGCTCCTGAGGAAACAAGTATGAAAAGAATGTATTCCCAATGCATTGCCTTACACTGATATTCAAGCATCTTTAGGGACAAACCACTCAGTAAACTGAAAGCAAGTGTTTCCCACCAGGCTCTACATAGGATGAGATGAACTGACACACATCAAAAGTACAGATTTTTTTCTACACAGGAAAGATTTCCTACTTTCCTAGATTTCAGGACACTGCTGTACTTTGCCTGGCACAGGTAGGGACATAAACAACCTGCTTGCAACCTATGGGAAAGAAAAGGACAAGGTAGCCCAGTGAAGTGCTGTGCTCCTGTCTGAAGTGAAGGTGAAAGTCTCCACTGTCAATCAGTAGCCACACATACACTCACCTGGAAGGTGATGCACTGAAAAGTGCCTGGCTTCTCCACATCTTGTTCCACCAGTGTGTGATTCTGGGTTGTAGCCTGCAAGGTGACAGCCATGTGGACAGCCTCAGTTAGGGAGCTGAAATGAATGTAGAGCTTCTCCTCTTGGGAATGGTGAATGACAGCAGGGAACACCACCATATAGTGACTAGAAGAAAGCAATACATGTTCAAAACAATTCAGAGACTGAGATGGACAGGCCAGAATCCATCTCTGCTGCATTCAAAAAGAGGTAGACTAAGGGTCAGAAATGTCTGGAGGACTACAGAGAAGGAAGTTTAGCAGAGCTCCCTCTCCAAACCATAAAGGAAGAATATGCCCAGTGTGGAACTAGAGAGCTCCTGATATCTCAATGTCATCAACTTGCCGACAGCCAAGACCCAACGGCCCAGTGTACGAGACTCCAATTGCAAGTACACAGAGCAAGGCTGTGGGAGGAATGAAGCCAAAGACTCGGTGGCTGAGGCATAAAGCTTCAGTCCTCATACCAAATTTCATCGCCACCAGCACAGGATGAACAGAGGCCAAAACTTCTGTGGCTTCTGTAACTTTGTGGTGTGTGCAGTGCAGTGCCTGCACAAGCCATCATCAGAGGCTGCACCTGGAGTGGTGCTGGACACCCAGCACTCCAACGGGACTCTGCAGGAGCTGCTTCTGCTCAGCCTCCCTGAGAACAAGGCCCCCACCACTCAGCTCTGTGATGCAGCACCTCAGTGCCACCCTTTAATGACGCTCCCTTCCACCAAGCCCCCCGAAATCAAAAGGAGATAGTCTCACGGTTCCAGGCTTGCTGCAGCTGCGACTGCGAATAGAGTCAGGGTTAAGAGGAGCAGTGGTGCTCCCATTGCTTGGGCTGGGACAGACAGCTGACAAGATCCACACTGAAGGAGAGAACTGCCTGTACTGATGGGTTGGGGCGATCCTAAATACCCGCCTCGGATGCTCCTAAGTCCAAAGAGTAGGGGAGCTCATATATGGAGGTAGTATCCCTTCCAGGCTAATGACATTAGCTAATATTTACTTGTGTCCACCAACAGCAGAGTGAAGGTCACACAGCACAGTTCTCCACCCACATCTACATTCAGATGATATTCCAGGCCATGGGTGCCAGGGCACTGACGGGTATATATGGGGATCTAGGACCTCTAACTCAGGCTGAAGGGGACTTCATTTTAAAATGCATCCTCACTACTCTCTGTGCATCATTAGTGATCATTCCAGCATCCAGTAGTTACTCAGAGCTTGGAGTAAAAACCTTTAATATTACCTCCATTCTGTGCACCACCATCATTTCTGTCCACCCATCCATCCCAGCTATGTCTGCTCTTTCTGGGTACAGAACCTTTTCCAGCGTGGCTCCTGCCTTCTACTGCCAACTTCCCTCAAAGCTCCGCTGTAATGCCATTCCAAACAAAGCATGGCATTTTAAGTCCACACATATTTTATCAAATCTCTACATGCCCCCAAGCTGGATGTGTAGTCTTCTGACAGATTCTTCAAGCCATAAAGTGATTCTACACTGACACTATCACCCATCTCCTCCAGGCTCTTCTTAGGCCCTGCTTGGATGTATTTGCCCTCAAGTTATAACCTCATTTGAAGGTGAATGTCCTCATTCTGCCATGGCCCAGCTCATGTTTTAGCAGAGCATAACCAAAGGTACACAGTATAGAGTGACTTTTGCCATCCAGCCCTGCCTGTCTCCCAGCTGAAGCAATCCCCTGGATTTACTTTGGCACAGTCCCCATGTGTGTGCTTAGCACCCACCCTGTTCGTGCACAGTCCGATGTAACAGGGACACAGCAGCCTTTAACCTGTCACTGACATTGCAGATAAACTTCAGGTTTAAAGCACTGTATGTCACTGATCTGGGAGCATATTTGACTCTCTGAAATTAACAGGGATATGAGTTCAAGTCTAAACCAGTGGGACAAAAACCCATCTGAGTTCTGTCTGATTTAAGAAACAGTCTACATGGCTCTGCATCTCTGAATAGTCATCAAGTTGGCTGAAGTTAAATGGGAACAGATAGACAACAAAAAGATAATAATGTGCTAAAGTTCTTCCCTTCTTCTGAGGAGGAATGGGGGCGCTGGCAGAGCTGCATGTGAAACCCTGGGCTGGTCTGGCTGGAGGCTGCAGGTCAGGAGTGAAATTTCAGTAAGAAGCAAATAACACATAAAAAAGTTCTACAGGAGAAGAAAAACCATGAAGCAAAATCCACTGACATCACAAAGAATTTATTTGTCCCTGGATGTTTTCAGTGAAGTCCCAGTAAAAGCACATTTTAAAAAATATAGTAATTAAGTACTCCTGCTGCCATCAGCTGTGCTGCATAAGGCAGACAAGACGTCTCCCAGAGAAATATCAACAAGCTTTTCAAAGTCTCTAACCAAGTGCCTTTGGTTTCTAGGCAACAAGCACTGTCCCCACCCCTTTCACCCGCCCACCTCCCAGCCCCAGCCACGCGCAGCGTGATTCCCACCTTCTTGGTTTTGAAGCCAAGAGAGAAACGGGCACCCGGTCAGGGCAGGAGCTGCATACTCCTTCAGCTCTGGATGAGGAGGAGAAGGAAGAAGGAAGACGGCAGAAGCAGGAGCAAAGAGGGTACTGAGGAGAGGCTGAGCTTTCTGTGGAGGATTTCGACTTGTACTCAGCTATGTGGAGCATCGCTTTCCTGGGGGGCAGCATCCTTCTCCTGCCTATCGCGGCTGGAATGCCTGCAATGCTGTAAGAACCTCAGCTGCTTCAAATACACAATCTGGTCTGTGGAGGGTCCTTGGGGGGTGGCAGTATGACAGAAACAGGACAAAAGTCTTAAGGTGAGGAGTGTTTTTCCAGAGAGGCATAATTTCTCATGTTCCAAAGGGTTCCTTGGTTTTATGTGCTCTCTTCCCCATGCTCCCCCTACTATTTGGCTGTCTCCCTTCGATGTAGATCATGTATTTCAGCAAGGACTCAGGCGGAGCAACTTGGCCAGCTTTCTGCATGTGTTTAATTCTGGTCTGCCTGTGTTCCAGAATACGTTTCCTTTTGGGCTGAGCTTTTCTCCCAAGAGTCATAGATCGCCATTTAATGCTTCAGCCAGAAAAGCTGAGTGCCTCTACAAACTGAACAAACATGAGCCCAAGGTATCTGATAGGGATGCTCTTTGTAAAGGTAGCGTGTTCGTTCAGGCTTGGCTGGCCATCTCCTCCCACCATGCCTTTTCTCTGTCAAGGACAGTTCTCAGCTCTGCTTCTCTTCAGATACTCTGTCAGGAATGCAGCTCCTGTTCCAGCAGGTACTGCTGTGATATCCTGGCTTGTGAACTTGCTCTTGCCTTTTGATGGCCTATGCTTTTGCAACCATGGCTCAAGTGCAAGCAGAAACATGACTGTGCTTGAGCAGTAGATGTTACAGTGAAAAGTACGTCACTGGGTTGTAGTTGGGTTCCCTCCTGCTGTGTGCAGCATGGCATGCACAAGTCTAGTTTTATGAAAACTTTTTCAGCAGGAGTATAGCATCTTCCTCTAGGATATGTTCCATGGGTTGACACAGCTCCCACACAAGTTATATGCTTTACTGCTATCTGTTTGTCACTGTTACATTCAGCATGAAGCTTTGCCTTATGGAAATAAAGCTTGTTTCAACAGGCTGTCTGCTGTCCTACCTGTATACCAATATTTTTGTAGATTCGTGAGAAAGTAATCCAGCCTGGATCCTGGGACGCTGCAATGGCAGCCTCTGAGATGCTGTTTTGTACTTCTATAGCTCAGAAGGCAAGGGCAGGGGATGACTTGTCAAAGGGGTGTAAAAAAATGTTCCACAGTAAAGGGTCATTAGGAGCAAGGGAGATATGGGAGGTTCAAGCAGTGAGTCTTCAGTGATCATCTCATCCTTTGGCAAGGGGAGGTGCTATGAATCAGGTAGGAAAATCAAAATGTTGTTGGCACATATTACCAGATCCTCAAATATCAGCAGCAGACAAGCTGCTCAAGGCAGCTTGGCAGCACTCAAGTGTGAAAGCACTCAAGGCTCCTGGCCAGCAGGAGTTTGACTCCCTCTTGCCAGGGCACTGAGCTCCAGCTAAGAACTGCCAGCAGGTCATCTCCCTGCCTCCGGCTCTTTCCAAGCCCTGCTCTCCTGTTGCTGCAAAACATGGTGCTGGCTGAACCTATCCAGAGTGAGTGTATGAGAAGAGTCAGTGATAAGAGTTTTGAAACCTTCTTGAATATTGTCTTTTCCTTGGTTCTAGTTGCTGCAGTGCAATGAAAAATGAAAACAAACTGTGAACAGCTTCTTGGTATTATGGTAGCCAAGCTCTGCTGCTGATCCCTCGGGTGACGTGGGGCGGTCCCTTCACCTTATTTTCACTTTCAGTTTAGGAAGCAGTGACTCTTATCTTTTTATACAGGCATGCAGCATATAGAGCAGACTCACTGTTAATATCTGCAGTACCTATAGAGGAAAAACTGTGTGATCATATCCCACTGGCATTGTGACAGCAGAACGAAGAAACCAGAATCCTTATTAGGAAGTACCTAAATCCTATGGTCAAAACCTGTCCCCTTAGAAAATCAGTTTTACTTGCTTTTTCATTTTTTTTTAATAGAAACTATGCTGTGGCAATACCATCTCAGCTCTACTACCCCTTCTCAGAGACAGTGTGTCTCCAGCTCAGCAGAAAGCAAGCAGTCCCAATCCATGCGTCAGTAACCTTGCAAAGCAGAGCTGGGAATGAGACTCTGATCTCTCAGTCCATCTCTCAGCTCACCTTCTTTCACTGCACAAGGTTCCAGGTGAGTAATCTACTTTCAAGGGTTGTCAGTAGGGTGGATATCATGTGAATTCTGATCCTACTGGTCAGGAAGGCAAATTCTGTATTCCCATGAGGATATCTTTATTGGCAAATGAACCTTCCACTTCAGCCTGTACAGGTTTGCCAGTGTCCTTCCTGCTGTGTAGCCCCACTAATATCTTACTCTCCTAAAAAACATCTTGAAGTGTTCTGTGGGGTCTTTCAGGGGAAGAAGAACTGGAGCAATACAAAAGTAGTATCATAATAATTACTCAAAAAACCTTGGGATCAGTGAATGGGATCCACCCTGAATGATGGTTATAACTATACCTGCAGGTCCCTCCTCCTGATGGAAATCCTGATGAAGTGGCTTTTATTGTTATCACAGTCTTGGAAGCCAACTCAGAATTTCAAAAGAAACAAAAAGTCCTAATCAAGCATGCGGACAAGAAGACTTTTATCCAGACAGACAAACCTGTGTACAAACCTGGACAGATTGGTATGGACAGAATGCCACGTCTTGTGAGAGAAAGAGCGGTCCTCAGGACACAAAATATGGGGTACCCTCTAGTGCTCGGAGCAGGGCCTGCTCCTCAAGGGAAATGAATCACAGGCTTCTTCTCCCTTCTAGGCTTGGAAGGTTTTGGGAATACTTCTTTCCTACTTCAGCATGGCACATATTTTCTCCAATACTAGCCATACGCAGACAGCATGCCAGTGTGAACAGAGCTTGTGTGTTTTCATTGATGTGATAGAAAAGGTTCAGTTGCCACTGTGTTAAATTCATGATTGCTCAATCAAAGCCATGATAGTCTGTGACGCCCCTAAATCCCTCTCTTTCTCAGACTTCCTCAGATGAGGATCACCATCCTACAGGTCCCACCACTGCTCTAGCACAGCTCAGATCACCACAGGGTGCAGCTGTTTGCCCCATGCCTCTCCACGCTTTCCACTAGGATGAACCTTACTGAGTGGCCCACCGCAGGTCCACTGTCCAGAAAAATGCTGTTTCTCACCAGCACAGCCATTCTTCCCAGAAACCCCAACACTGCCTCTCCTAACACTTCTTTTCTAGCAGGCTGCCAGCTCGTAGCAGGGCTTTCGACACAGGCCTGGGAGTGGATGGCTCTAGCTACTGCCTGCATCCTCTCAGTGAAGCACACAGCCACATCTCTCTTAGCCATCCATTCTTGTTATTTATTATTAAGAGACTTGATTTTGTTTCAGCCAGTCCTGTGTTTCTTTTACTTTATAGTCAAGTTGCGGATTGTTACCTTGGATCAGAACTTCATTGCCAGCAGTGAAATGGTAAGTTAAGAGGGAAGCTACCTTTCGAAGTCTGAAAATGCTGTGGGCTGCCTCTGGGACTTCTAGATCAGTGCTTGGCCCAGTGAGGTGATCCACCTGTGGACAGCTAGTCTCAATGTTGCTTTTGGTGCTTACAAACAGTGTTGGGCACCACCTGCAACACAGGAACTGCTCATGATGTTGTTATGGGCAGTCCCTGGGAATTGCTTGGGGAAGACTGAGAGATGGTTGGTGGATAAAAAATACTATGGATGTGGATGGTAATTCACCTGGAAGCGTCCAGCCTGTAACTCTTGTTTTCTCCCCACAGCAGCGTCTGGTGGAATTGAAGGTAAAGCACCTACTTTATTGAAAGTGGTGAACTCTTCTCACCTTAGGGAAGACACAGGTTTGGAGATGATGGTGGGGAAATATGGATGCGTAAAGTCAGTTACCCCAGAATGGATGGGAACAGTCCTTGACTTCTTGCCCTTCCCTCTTTCAGTGTCCACAGAAGTTTGTCAGTTCAGTGTCATGACACTGATCACACAGGGGTCCCTGCAGTATATGACTGGTGCCAATGAAAACCATTCCAGCAAACCTTTCTAGAGTAGTCATGGGACTTTTAGTCCCTCTAGCCTATGAATTGAAGACTTGTGAAAATCCTGAAGTTTCTTTAAGGAGACTCTTATATTTAACATACAGAAAATAAAAGATTGACCAGTTAGTGCTGTGACTGCATAGCTAGAAAAACTTCCTACAGCAGCTTTCAGGCTATAGTTCTTAAAATCAGTTAGTTTAGTGCAATCACCTGAGCTGAGGAAAGACATCTGAAAATGGTGCATTGTTGGTAATACCCACCTGGAGACATCACAGTTCCAACTAGCAACTGGCTACTGTACATTTGCATGCCATACCCAGCAAGCAATCAGTATATAAACACATGGTTTCTGAGACACCTATGCAATACTTTATGCCACTTTATACAAACATAGCACTCTGTTCCAGCTTCACCTTTGCAAACAGCAGTTCCCACTTGTTCCATATGAAGCACCCATCAGATCGTCACTAAGTCTTTAGTGGCTGGGCAGTGTGACTGTACCCAGAGTTCTTCATCTGGCCCTCCCAAGAAGCAGCAGTGGGAGAATACTGTCCTTGATGACTGGGCTTCAGTGGTCCTCTGCGTGAAGTCCTGGACTCATTTACCTAGACTTCCCTGGGGATTTAAGACATCAGACTCCTGAGAAATCATTCCCCAGTAGCTTATGTCTTACATAGCATATGACTCCACAGTGACCTGGGGGCTGTGCCAGCTCAGATCAC
Organism: Grallaria varia; assembly: GCA_013396735.1. Lineage (NCBI taxonomy): Eukaryota > Metazoa > Chordata > Aves > Passeriformes > Formicariidae > Grallaria > Grallaria varia. Next base: position 108,384 of record VWZG01005592.1, read on the forward strand.
CACAGAGGTCTCCAAGAAGGACTACCTCTATTTCTTAGTGAGGCAGGCAGGCAGTAAACCACAGTTTTGCAGCAGTCAATGAGATGGCAGTGCCACCAGAGAGAAATAATATGATAGATTGACTTTGTCAGTGAGACAGGGAGAAAACGCCTTTCATCACTGAGTTTGTACTCACCTGAGCACTGTAACTGTGTCATAGACCTGGGCATTCAGGACAAGAGAATATGTGGTCAGACCATGCTCTGGTAGGTTGGACATCTTGCAAAAGAGTCTTTTTGTACTGGCATGTAACTACTCTCTACTACTACCTTTGTAGGACCCCAAAGGGAACCGAATTGCGCAGTGGCAGAATGTTACGCCTGTGGGAGGTATTGTGGATCTGTCCTTCCCTCTGGCTGCAGAAGCACCGGTTGGAGTGTACACCATCAAAATGCCTGACCGCACATGTATCTTCAGGGTAGAGGAGTATGGTAAGAGTCTCAGGAAGCTGATGGCAGCAGAGGAAGGTGTATTGCCTCCAGGCCTCGTCTCTCAAACAGAGCTGAACAGGCCATGCAGCTGTGAACAGATGTGCTTAGTTGTGCTATCACCTGAGATGTACAACTGCCTGCCCATAGGTGTAATCACTGACTTTCATTCAGGTCCACTGTCTTTCTCCTCCCCCATGTCCTGAGGATGGATGGAGGCAGAGTCCCACAGCTGTGCTCCAAGGAGGAGACTGAGGCTGTGTACTGCCATCACATTTTCCTGGCTGGGCTGCTGTTGCGTTCCTGCCAGGCCCTGTGCTGGCAGCCAGGGAATGAAAGAAGAGATTTCTTTTCTGTAAATAACCACTTAGGAAGGATTGGAACTAATAAACTCTCTCTATTCTTGCTGAACTATATTTCTCTTGCTTTCACACAGTGCTGCCCAAGTTCAGTGTCTCCATCCAGATGCCTCAGGTGGTCACCATCCTGGAGGAAAAATTCCATCTCCACGTCTGTGGCATGTGAGCTGACTTATCGTGGTAGAAGGTGCATTCTTACTGGTTTGGAAACTGCACAGCCATCAATAAGTGAACTCAAAATGGTCTCTGGCAACCCTACCCCCACCCCAAAATCTGATACCCTGCTATCCTTCGTGAAGTAATTCTCCTGTACTCTCACTTTTCTCCATATTCTCTCTCCTTACTTCTTTCTCTGTGAGTTTGAAAGTGTGGCAGTGGGTTCCGTCAGTGTAGCGTGTGCCCCACAACACCATACCTCTGCTGCATTTATTAGTGACAGTGTTGTAGCAATAATGACTCAGTTTGCAGCCAACACAATGTCCCCCAGCCCTGCCTGGGGGGACTAGTGTTGACTTAGAGAGAACTCACCCACCACTGCCTTCTGTCTCAATCTGATGAGGTCCTTTTTACTTCTTGGCCTCTGCTGAGCTCGTGAACCATGAAGATACTGCAGGTTTCTGGGCTTTATAGCTGCAAACTACAGGCTAAAGCTGTTATTACGCACTCTTGAGCCAGTGTTTCTGTAAATCCTCTATGCTCTGTTTGCCAGGTACACATATGGGAAACCAGTCCAAGGTAGTGTGAAGGCTGTGGTATGCCGTAAACATATCCACTACAATCGGAAGTCTTCCAAAGCCAAACGCAGTATTTGTAAGGATTACACTGGCAAGGTGAGCACGTGAGACATTCCTCTTGCAAAAGAAAGGAACAAGGGTAAAGAGAGGGAATACTAAAGGAAGGAGTGGGAGAGACTGGCTATTGAAGCAGCGTGCCCTTTTCTCAGGGATGAATGACTGTTGTGTCCTTGACTCCACAGTGTAGCAATCTTAGCCCCTCTCAGTGATTTTTTCTTGCTGCACTTAGATGCACTCAAAGGAAGAAGCATCTGTAGGCAAGCTAACTTGCAGATTTTCCTACAAAACAGGTATTGCAACAGGGCAATAAGAAATACAAACACTTTCACTGGATGCATTTTAGCACCACACTTTAGTCTAGTGTAATTTGGAGACTCAGAAATTACCTCTTGCATCTAAGCAAGCAATTTCACTTCATCTCAGACTTTACTCATTCATGTCTATGGTTGAATGAATGTATCTATATTTCTTTACTTATCTTTAAGTAACCCAGCACATATCTTAAAGATAAATCCTGCCCTAGCAGAAGAAATCATGTTGTCAGGGAGAAATGGCAGCTCATGTTTGCTACTCATGCACGAGTGAGTGTGTAAAGATCAGAGATGTGCAAAACAGCATCTCCTATGAGTGACTGGTCCACAGAAGAGGTATGTTTCATGCCAGTATGGGAGTTACCCCTTTAACTGAAGTGTCTTAGTCATGCAGTTTTAGACATCTAGGCATTGGGTTTGCTCTGCACTGCAGAAGGGACCAGTGCATTCATAACTGGTTAACAAATACAACTTCATATTGCCAGACAAGTGAGGATGGCTGCTTTGCCACTGAAGTGAATATCAAGAATTACCACCGGAAGCATGGTGACAATTACGATTTCAACCTGGAAGCTGTGGCTTTTCTGAAAGAAAGTGGAACAGGTAACAAAAATTGATTCTACACTTTGTGGGAAATCTTTTACTTTTTACTCACACAACATGCTTGCCTTTGGATTTTTATCTGTAAGAACCCCTGTGGATCCTTGTGTCTTCCCATCAAACCAAGGGAGCTTTCTGCACTGGGTCCTATTAGGTCAAATGTTCAGAGGATTGTCTTCCCTGGGAGCACCATGACAACATGCGTGTATGTACCTCCTGTCTTTCCTAGGGGTGGAGTTCAACGCCACTGAAAACTGCAAGGTCACTTTTGATATAGCAACTCTCCAGTTCCAGGGGACAAGCTACTACTATCAGCAAGGAGCTCCCTACTATGGAAATGTAAGTGAAAAGGGAAGAAACATGGAAAGCCCAGCAGCTGGGCCTAAGTGGGTGGCAGACACAGAAGTACCAAGAGGTCCCCTTATTCAGAGCTATCCAAAGCTGCTAGCACAATCCTCTGTCGCAGTCTCTGACATGTCTACCAAGAGGTTATGCAGAGGTGTGGCCACAGGATCTGTGGCTTTGTCATATGAGAGAGCTGCTGCATAAATTGGGTGGGCGGGTTGGAGAAGTTAAAGTTCACACTGATAGTCCCTTTGCAGGGAGGGGAACTGACTGTTTCTGCGTCGTTACAGCTGGAACTCAAAAGTGCCAATGGGACACACCTGAAGAACAAGAAGGTGATTCTTACAGTGTCCTATGGTAGCAGGAAGCAGACCAAGACCTACTTCACAGATGACACTGGGATGGCCTCTTTCATCTTAGAAACATCAGCATGGGGCAACAGCAGTAAAGTTACACTACAGGTTAGGCCCAATAATTACACTGGATTTAGTTAGCACTAAGCAATACATCCCTCAGACCTGTAGTCTGTGTCATTGTCTTGGCATAGCCAGGGAGATGGAGGCATGGAGCAGTGAAATAGCAGATCTAGGGCAAGAGGAGTTGTTTATTGCAGAGCCAGTGTTCTGACCGTTAGAGCTTCAGCAGTCCCTGAGCAGTCAGACTGGATGAGAAATGGGGCAGTGGACAAAGACTTCATGAAGTTGTGACTAAGTTCTACTTACATAACACCTCTCTCCAAGGTGGAGAGGATGTAGTGGGACTGGGCAGGGACAGAGAGCAAAGAAAGAACTTCCACATGGTATGGAACAGGAAGGTAGGAAAACAGCTAGGAAAGAACAATCTGAAACTACATGTGGAGAAGAAAGTGTCAGTGATCAGTTTGCATTATGTTTCCTCATAGCATAAAAGTTAGAAGAAATCTGGGATATAACAGCCAGAAAACTTAGGGGAGAAAGAAGGAAGGGTAGTTAGGAAGCAGTTGCTGCAAACCAATCTGGAGCTAAGCAAGTAACCAGAATGTAAGTAGCTAGATTAGGGATGCCACCGACAGGAAACTGACAGATTAAAATTTGCATTTGCTTTCCCATGAACAAGAAAGACTCTCTTGTCTGGTTGTAGGGCTAGGTTTGTAATACCTGTCCTGTCTAATTTTGAGGTCAAAGTACTTTGAGGCAAGCCTTGTCTCTGATATTAGTGAAAGTATCTTAGATGATAGATCTTGACCTTGCTGTAAGTCCACAAGATGTGACTATTATAGGCTCAGTACAGATAGGTCAGAGCAAGGCTATCGATCTTCAGTTGTCCCGAGACCTGTACCCTAGAGATCAGGAAAAGTGCTGAAAGAGGCACCTTACCCTGGGAGAGTCTGGAGTCCGCTGTCCAATCAGTATTGGTTTTGGCATGGGGAGAGACGCAGGAATTCTTCAGACACTTTTTCTTTGCCACAGGCAAAGACCCAGCTGGAGGACATAAGCAGTCGAAATGTGAGGGTGTCCTATGGCACTGCATCCCTCACACTGAAGGCCTTCTACTCTTCCAGCCGCAGCTCTGTGCGGATCCAGCCGGTGCAGGCACCGCTGCCGTGCGGGGACGTGCAGTGGGTCACTGTGCACTATCACATAGTGGCCGCAGAGCTGGGGCACAGCGCTGTCACAGCACACTTCTACCACCTGGTGAGTGTGGGGCAGTGCCAGCAATGGGGTCAGCCCTGCGAGGGATCTGTGTCAGCATGGGTCCAAAAACATGGAGCAGGGGCTCTCTCAATCCTTTGTTTTGCTCATTACCCTTTAGGTTTTGGCCAGAGGATCCCTTGTGCATCATGGCCAAACAACAGTTCTTCTTGATCCTCCATTAGGTAAGAGCATCTAAATACCAGGAACAGACCAAGGCCCCAGCAGGAAAGCCCTTTCAGCCTAAATGGAAAAGGGGAGAAAAGAGATCAGAGGCCAACAGGAAACCACAGAACTGGCACAAAAAATCTAAAGGAAATGTCAAATATGTGATCCCTTTTCTGTCTTTCAATTTCCTTTTTTTTGTTTTTCCTGATCAAATGATAAAATTCAAATGATGAAAGTGTCAGAGTTTATCTGCCAAGCAGGAAATTATCAAAGACCTCCAAGGTAACTTATGGAATCTTTTTTCTGGGCTCAAATGGAAAGTCATTTCTCTTCCAAGTTGCTCACTGTTGCCAAGATCCTCCATGATATAAGGTCACTGCCATAAAATGGCATGTACGTAGCTATAGCTGCCTAGATGTGGCCTCCCGAGAAGCAGACAGAATAGTTTTTATCCAAGAAACTATACAGAAGTATTATAGAGGAAGAGCATGTTGCTGCTGTAATCCTTAGACTGCAGACTGCCTTCCTTCTTCCTATACTTTCCAATTTTTCCTTTTTCCTTTAGGTCAGTATAATGGGGCTTTCAATGTCAGTCTGCCCATTGACCTCATTTCACCACTGGCTACTCTCTTTGTTTACATCGCCTTCCCTGAGGGACAAGTGGCAGCTGACACCTTCCATCTCAAAGTCTCCAGCTGCTTCAGGAACCATGTAAGCAGTGCACAAAACATAAAGGGGCAGGTAGGCTGGAGGGTTGCTAATTACCTGCAAATTGGCAATAGATGTCTGGCAGAATCCAGCAGCCAGAGTCTTCCCTTTTCTTTGTCTGTCTTCAGTCCCTCTTTCTTCTGCTGTTTCAGGTGCAGCTTGGTTTCTCAGACACAGTGGCTCTCCCAGGATCATCTGTCCATCTCCATTTGCAGGCTGCACCAGGATCCCTATGTAGCATCCGTGCTGTGGACCAAAGTGTCCTTCTCCTGAGGCCAGAGGCTGAGCTATCCAGGGACAGTGTGAGTCACCTCAGTGCTGAGCCTTGCCAATATTGGAGAGATACCTTTTGATTATTATTATTATTATTATTATTATTATTATTATTATTATTATTATTATTATTATTATTATTATTATTATTATTGCAGAAACTGCTTAGTGAGGCACAGTGGATATACCAACGAGTACTTGAATGGGGACAAGACAGGGCTTAATGAAAAAAAAAAAGAAAGCCAACATCAAACACCAGTCAAAATTTCCAGTCTCTACAGAGAGACCTAATAGAATAACCCAGTGTCATCCCAGTATAGCCCACAGTCACATCCTTGTTACACTTTGAGTACTTTGCCATAGTGGCAAGCAGAAGGTAAAAGACATCCAGCTCCTGAACCAATTCATGTCAGTGCTCTGAAAAACAGAGTTATGTTGAAAAAAATGCCAAATGGTAGGCTCCATGTCTTTTTTCCAGCTCTCATGAACCACATAGTCCTTCCATTCACAGACTGGACTCTAAGTGATGCCTTATCAGTGGAAGGGTCCCATTTCTCCTCTAGATTTGGGTCTAAGGACACTTGAACTGGCTCTTGACACTATCTTGGTGGATCCAGGATGTGCCTTCAGTCAGACAAGAAGCTGTCTAATGACTCATATGGGCAAGGTGTCATCACTGTATGCATTGAGTTCACAGCTAGCCAGAAGTGGCCACAGCTATGCAGCCGGACCCCAGAGAGGTTCATGTTCATCTCTGGTGCTGTGCATCTAAAATTTGTGGAGGCTCTCCATGAAGATCAGAAACCCTTTGGGCTGGGTTTTTGTGGCAGGCAGAATCGGACCCCTCTCAGGTCACAGAAAATCTCTTGACAGAAATTAAAATCTTCCTGACTCTTACACTGACTATTGTACTATTTTCATTCTCTGTCTATAGGTGTATAATATGTTCAGCTATTCTCAGGAGCACCCCAGCACCCTCACAGACTTCTACAGTGACTACTGTACTATCCATGAGAGCCCAGGAGCCATTGGTTCTTCTCAGACCACCACTGCACCAGGAACAATGTCACCATTCATGTCCAACAGATACTCTTATGCTGTGTCCCAGCCGGATGTTTATGCACTTCTGAAGGTAAATCTGACTTCCAGAAAACTTGAGATACCAGAGCTGAGCCCTTTTGTATCTGAGGTCAGCACTGGGCAGCTTCACAGATTGTCTTTCCTGTAAATGATGGCAACTTCAGGTTCTGAATTTGCCGCACCTCTGAACTAAGAGATCTCTGACACTCTCTGCTCCCAGCTTGGTAAATTCCCATTAATCAGGCAGATTCCTAGAACCCAGCTCCCCATTAGTCCCAAGGCTGAGACCCTTAGACTTTCTAGGGGTTGGAAGGAGGTGTCAGCCTGTGTCAGAGAAAATTGGAGGCTGGAAAAGCAGATTACCTGAAACAAAAGGGGGAACTGGGGAAAGGAGGGAAAGAATAGTAGAAAGGAATAGCAGGTGAAGGATAAGAACAAGTCTGGGTTAGGGTGGGCAGCAAACTGTGGTGCCAAAGTAATGACTTGGTGTGCAGGCATGCACATGTGAGTGGTCACCCCCACAATCCTCTGGCATGAGGGACCAGGACTGGGCTTTGGGAGCAGGGCGGTTCTGAACTCTCTCCCCATATAAATTCACAAGTCAGGCTGAGGTGCGACAACACAGGGTGGATAATACAGTGGGAAGTGGGGGCAGAGACAGATCATCAGATACACCACCCTCTCCACAGAAATATATCTTCTTTTCTTCCCTTTCTTTCTTCCAGAATTCAGGTCTAACATTTTTAACCAGCCTTAAAATCAAATCTCCAATTGAGTGCCGCACCCAGACCGCTTTCAACTACGACTATATGTGTACATCTCGATTTTTCCTGTTTCTTTGGAAGTCACGGGTAACATACAGGCGGTACACGGGCAGCTGAGCATGCAGTGTGCTTAGTAACTGGGGATGGCTTCCAGAGATGAGTGGGAGGTTGCACAGAAGATGTGTAACAAACGAAGAGAGGAAAGGTCCTGGCATGTGTGTGTGTCCAGTGCATTGGAGGGACAGAGGGGTAGCTGCAAAGCAAGAACCTGTTTGGAAGTTTCTGCTGGCAGGCAGGAAGATAATATGGTCGGGGGTAGGGGGTGTGGCAACAGTTGTCTCAGGGATGAAAACCTGTTTGTAAGACAGGAAAGGTCTTTCTGGAAACCAGAGAATCAGCCAAGATTGGCATTGGGCAGTACCTAGGCTTTTTTGCAGGATCTGAGAGCAAAACTGTGAGAAGGTAGAATGTCTCATGGAGGAGCACACACATATTGGAATCCATTTGGTCTTCTGGGTTGTCTTGTGCAAGAAAACAGTGAAGTAGAATGAGGGCGTTTTGAAGAGGACAAGTGGGATTGGGGTGGGAGTGGGAGGAACGGACAACTGAGCTTTTCCCACCTGAACGCTATCCTGATTTCACAGTTGCTCTTCCTTCTATTCCCAATAGCTTATGATGACCTGGCACTCTGGGACAGCTTGGACCTAGAAACAGATGCTGCTGTTGAATACACTGAGTCAGAGCACACTGAGCTGGGTAGCGAGTCAGGGCCACCACGTACCTGGTTTCCAGAGACATTCATCTGGACTCTGGTTCCCATCAAGTGAGTAATTATGGGCTGAGACCCCGCATGGATCCAGACCTTCTATCAGCCACAGTAGAGGGAATGGGCAGGAGCAAAGCCCAGGGCATTATTACCTTCTGTGCACAAAAAAGAAAAGGGAGGTGTGAAGTGGATAAGGACAGTGGAGTTTCAGTTCGGTTCCTGTCTCTGATGAGATTGGCCAAATGCTCCTAGGAATTTAACATCACACACTCCTGTAGGATGGAAGAGGCTGCCAAAATCTGTAGCTCAACATCCTACACAGGGCAGGTCCAGTTAGATCAGGTTGAAATCAAGTACTCTGTATCTCCAAGGATGGAGATTCCACAAGTCATCTGTACACCTGTTTCAGTGTTTGACCATCCTTGTGATTTTTTTTTTTAATTTTTTTTAATCTCAAGTCAGAGTTTCCCATGTTCCCATTTGTGTCTGTTGCCTTTTATCCTATCAATATCCACCTCAGAAGAGACAGGTTTCTTTGTCTCTACACCTTCCCAAATAGGTAGCTTTAGAAAGCTGAAATATTTCCTGTTAGCCTTTCCCTCCAAAGTTCGAAAACCCCACTTCCTTCAGCCATTCCTTGTGCATCAGATGTCACAGCCCTCTGACCGTCTTGGTAGTCCTCCACTGGATGCATTCAGTTACGTCAGTGCCTTTCTTATACTGGAAGGCAAAAATGGGACACAGTACTCCAGATATGGTCCACAGTGGAGGAATACAGGGGAAAAATAACTTTTTTCAACCCACAGTCCAGAAGTAGATAGTCTCCATTGTTGTAAGGGCACATGAGACCTCTCATGCTCAACTTGTTAACCACCAAAACCCTGTACCTCTTTTTCTGTAAAGTTGTTTACTAGTCAGACACTGCCTAGCCTGTACTGTTGTATTATTCCATCCCAAATACAGAATTTACCCATTTTTACAGCTTCTCAAGGTTCCTCTTAATAGCAACCTTTTCCTCCAGATATCTCTCCTGATAAGAGAAACCCCTCCCTAACAAGGTATAGTCTGCTATTACATAGTAAAATTAGTCTGCCAATCTTGCTAAGGTTATCCTCTCTCCTATTACCCAGGTCATCAATAAAGTCATTAAGCTGTATTGGCCCAAATGTTGGTTCCTGAGGGATGCCATGGGTAAACAGACACTAGCTGGACTTCGTGTCACCCATAACCATCCTTTGTCCACAGCGGTTCTGTGAATTTTTTGCTTACCTTACCATCCAATTATTCAGTCTACACTAATGTGGCTACAAGAATACTATGGGATGCTGTGTCAGAGGCCTTGCTAAAGTCAAGTTTAGCAACATCCACTGTTCTTCCCTTGTTCACACATCTCATACTTCTTAATTTTTCCATCTTCCCATGTGCACCATCTGTAACAATGGATCTCTGCCTCTCTGTCTCATTTGGCTGGATTGTGATCTGATCTTTTGAGACAGGGGTCATCTTTTGTTTTGTGTTTTGAGATCTGTGAGTGACACTCACAGTCATGACTGCTGGGCTGTGGCTGGGAGTTTGGGGGGTAGTGTGGTGGAAGTGTCACACAGTAATCCATGGCACAGACCCCTGGGAGCCCTGCATGCCCACACAAAGTAAGAATTTCATGTGCAACACTGCTCAAAAGCAAATTTTGGGTTGCATTTTCCTCTCAGTCATTCCTTGCTCCCCTATTTGCTATCCTTCCCATACCTCTGTCCTACTTCCTACGAATTCCCACACCTTCACACGCACCTCAATTTCATAGTCTGAATTTCTGCATTTGTCTTACCAAGAGAAGGCTTTCCAGGGGTAGGGACAACCCCTTCCACTCTGTTTTCTCCTCAGTGACTCAGGGACTGCTGAGCTTGCTGTCACGGTACCTGACAGTATCACAGACTGGAGAGCCATGACCTTCTGCACCTCAGAGAGCCATGGCTTGGGAATCTCAGAGACCACCAGCCTGCGGAGCTTCAAGCCCTTCTTTGTGGAGCCCATTTTGCCATATTCTGTTTTCCGGGGAGAGTCGTTTCCCCTGAAAGTCAAGGTCTTCAGCTATCTGAAGCAGTGCATGGCGGTGAGTGTCTCCCTTCAGGATAGTTTTTGGCCAGTGGGATGAGTAGTAACTACCTTACTGAGAGAGACCCAGATAAGGGGCTGCCTCCTCAGGCATTGGGCAAAATACACCAAAGAAGCTGTTCAATAAAAGCTCCACACAGAGCCGTCCCTCCCCAAATGATGAACCTTACACGACAGCAATATCCATGGGACACTGTTGGTGTCCCACAGATAATGCAACACGGCCATCATCATACTCACTGTTGGCTTCTGGGATTGACTGTCATCTGGATCAGTGAGCTGAAAGGAAAAACACAGCAGCAGTTCTGTAACCTGAACTTTTTGTTTCACCTCTAGCTTCAGCTTAGCCTAATGGACTCCAGGGATTTTGAATTTGTGCATGCAAATGTCAAGTTCACTATTTGTCTGTGTCCTGATACAGCAAAAACATTTTTCTGGGATGTGAAGGCTACAAAATTAGGTAAGGGGACAAGGGAGTGGCAGGAGTGGGAGGCAGTGGCAGAGCTGCTTGAGGACACTAGAGCTGGGCTGGAAGGGAGACTGGCCTACTGTGGGAAGCACGAGTGAGCTGAGCTAACTAAAGCCTAGGCATGGATGTGCCAGCTGGCCTCTTGCTATTTTGTTTTCTAGGGAAGGTGAATTTCACTGTCATTGCTCAGGTGATGGAGAAGGAAGATGTTTGCACTGAGAGTACACCTGTTGTGCCAGAGTCTGGAGGGAAGGACACAGTGGTTAAACACCTGCTGGTGAAGGTCAGACTACACTTCAGGGTTCTGGCGAGGTCAGAACTGGGTCAGGCTCAAAATGGCTTGGTGGGTGGCTCTGGAGAGTCAGCTTGGTAGGTAGGTACATTTCTCAGGGAGGCTGGTCAAGGAGTGGTTCTAAGCATAGGCTGGACTGGAGCATGAGTTCCTCCACTGGATGGGACAGAAATGTCAGAACTGCTTGCTAGGAGGGCAGTGGGGTCAAGGTCATGTCACAGCTTTGGAACGTGCTGCCCAGTAAAACTTCGCTGTTGGCACACATATCCTTGCTGTCTGTGTGAAGCCCTCTGCCATGGCCCATGAGGATGGAAAAGGTGGCAGAAAAGGTATGGAAAGGTGGGGTGGTGCACAGCTGCCATCTCATTTTACTGCTCCTCCTCCTGAGCTCACCAGCCTTTTCCCCACCAGGCAGAGGGGCAGCTGGAGGAAAAGACCCACACCTCACACCTGTGCCCTGAAGGTAGGTGCAGAGACCCCAGAGACCATCTTGCCACTGGGACTGTCCATGTGCACAGAACAAGCGGATCAGACAGAAGCACTGTGGTATCTGAACAACTCTAGGACTATCTGGAGGTATATAGGGAGCAGAAGGTCAGGGATTTTGGAGCTTTTATGGGTAGGCTTAGACATTCAGCCCTACCCAGTACTAAAAACTTCTGGCAGCACCAAGCCACAGTCTAACAACCAGTCCTTCATCAGTGTGTGGCCTGATGTCTGTGTTATCCTCTCTTCTGGATGCTGATTTCGCCAACAGATGAGGTGATCCCAGCCTTTTTTAAACCATCTCCTGAGGGGTGCCTGTGACTCTGTCATCTCCTTTGAGCCTGTTGTTTTCCTGACATTTTTGCCCTTTTCAGGAACTTCAGCTTCAGAGACAATCACTTTCACAATGCCAGAGAATATTGTCCTTGGGTCAGAGAGAGCCCACATCTCTTTCTTAGGTGAGTTTTAGGTGGTCTTGGAAAGTAATATGTTTCCCTGCATGACACTTCTCTTCTGATGCTTTAGCAAACTGAGTAACAGGAGGGAATAAGTACAGCAAGGTGTGACAGTGTCTTCTAGAGAAGTATCTTATTCCTCTTATATAAGTGGCACTGGATGGACAGATAACTTCACCAAGCCAAGGGAAAAATAGAGAAGTACCATATCGCTGTTCCTAGAGTCTATAGACATTAACATCATGTGAGCAGAGGTGATCTGAGACCAGTCTTAGCAGGTTATATGGAGAATCAGTGAGACCAGAATTGTTTTATATGCAAGAATATGTATAGCTCCCAAAGCTGTAGTTCTGTTCTACAGGTGACATTTTGGGGACAGCACTGGACAACATAGATGGGCTCCTCCAGATGTCCAGTGGCTGTGGTGAGCAGAACATGGTCCATTTTGCCCCGAACGTCTTTATCACACGATACCTTGAAGAAACAGGACAACTGACTCCAGAAATCAAACAGAAGGCAGTTGGCTATCTAGAAAGTGGTGAGTGGATTTCTGCTCTTTAAGCTGGTGATGTCCACTACATTATTTGCACAGTAGGAATCTCAGCAGAGGCTTGATGCTAAATAGGATTTGTTATCATCACTTGCCTGACACCATGGTAATTGCAGCAGTGTCAATCAGGCTACTGTGTTTCAGCAGCATGAGCGGTACGTGACACTCCTCTGCTAAATTCCCCAGAGATAATGCTCTCTATAGTGATCAACAGCGTTGATGGGGCAGGTTGTCACTTTGAGAACATGACAGACACAGAGCATCTTCACTACCCCCAGCCTCTTCCCACAGGATATCAGCGGCAGCTCCTGTACAAGCACGCAGACGGCTCATACAGTGCCTTTGGGGAAGGAAGTGAGCCAGGAAACACTTGGTAAGCAGAGGTATCCAGACATAACTGAGGAACAACAGCTTGACCTGGTCAGGCTCAAACTGGCTTGGATTTTGGTCTGGGGAAATTGAGGAAGTCTGAAGGTGTGGAGTTCTGAAGATAAATTGCTCCTGAGACTTTTTGGAATGGAACTATGCTGATCATTTAACTTGAAGTACCCTTGTTGGATTGTTTGTGGTTGAGCACCCCAAATGAGGCTGATTCTGAAAAGTTGGCTGCAAAGGCACCTTCTTTTCAGGTTTTTCATAGTGCTTTGTGCTCAAACAACTTTGAGAATGGGTTTGAGTGAGCTCACTAAATGTCAGCTCTCTGAGGCAACCATGCGCCCTGTTGGAGTTGACAGAGCTCTGAGGAAAGCACTGAACTGTGCTTCCCTCTGATGAACTGAATTTTTTCTCTCTTGCTGCAGATGGATCTGAGCTCAAGCTTCAAGAGTATCTAACCCATGCATAGTGCTTCCAGTTTTCCATCTGCACAGAGACTGGCCTGATAATATTTCTACAGGAATGTCATAGTGGAAGACACAGAGACTCCTGTCTCCTACTGGAGATGGGCATCAGTGACTGGTTCAGTTCTATTTTCTTGTTCCTTCCTTGGCTCTAGGCTTACTGCCCTTGTCCTGAAGACCTTTAGCCAAGCCCGGGACTTCATCCACATTGATGAACAAAATATAAAGGATGCTGCGAGTGCCCTGATTCAAAGTCAGACTCCATCTGGCTGTTTCAAGAGTGTGGGGAAGCTCTTCAACAATGGTCTGATGGTATGACATGTCCTGGGCAGTTCATTAGGTACCTCATTGCTCCTTTACTTTCTGGCCCAGTTTGGGTGACAAGAACAAACAAACTCTACTGCAGGAGGAAATCTCCGATGTGCCCACGGTCACCCTTGGGTGACACTCAGGGTTGCTTAGTCATGGTGGTACTTTTTCAAGTTATGGATTATGGAGGTTTGCATGAGATGACATGCACATGGGAAGTGAACCAGTGCCCTGCCCTGCCTCCATCTAAAAAACTAACACATGCCACCTTGCAGAGGGGTTGTGGGAACATCACACTTCCCTGGCACTGAAATCTGCTACTGCAGAACTTATGCAGGGGAGGGGAAAAGGGAGTGTGTCCAACAGAGGGTAGATACCAGCCCTGCACTTCCTTAGTAGAAGGAATAAGACCAGCATTGTTGCCTGTGCTGGCTTTTGCTAGGGGAGCAGAAGGCGCTGGAAAACTTTTCCCTCTCCCTTCTCATGGCAGCCCCCCTCTTCTCTGTTGTGTGGTGTCTGCAGGGTGCAGTGGAGGAAGGGCTGGGCCTGAGCTCTGTGATCATCACAGCTCTCATACACTCTGGGATGCCGCGTTCCGTGAGTACCGGCAGCAGGGACGGGCTCTGTGTGCTGCCTCTCATCAGGCAGTGGGTGGGTGTTCTGCCTTTGTGCATGTGGGGGGGTTTTACCAGTTTTCCCTCATGTATCCTGTCCCTGTTTCCACCCTCCTCTGCCCATGTCAAAGCTTCATTCCCTTCCCAAACACTCTGCCTGTAATGGCTGTGCTTTCAATTCTATCTTAGGACCCAGTTGTGTGGAAGGCTTTGAACTGTCTAAGGGACCTGGTCAATGCTGATACTGGCAGTTCCAACCTCTACAGCCTGGCACTAGCTGCAAATGCTTTTGCAGTAGCAGGTGATAAGGCCCTCAGGCAGAAAATCCTCACAAGATTGGATAAGGCTGCCATAAAATCAGGTACCAAAGACTGTGAGGCGGGTGGGAGGGCCACTGTCAGAATTGTGTGGAAAACCCCAGATTGAACAACCAAGGGCTTGAAGGACAGGAAGGAGGGAGGCACTTTAGAGTTTTGTAGGGAGTCCAAGGCTTGGATAGACTGTTTGCCAAGCTGTCATGGGTTATATCCACACTGTAAGACAGATTGTCTCTATGGATGGTCTCACAGTCCTGGCCTCCCAGTCATCCAAACCATGGATGTTGTAGAGCTCTTCCCCAGCCTGCAGGGCTAGGTTTTTACTGGGAAAAGCAGGCTGTGGAGGGCAAATAGGGAGATATCCATCAATATCTTGTCCAGTGCACATGTTCATTCAGTACCTAAATACTGGGGCTAGTTACGACTCCAAGGTCATTAGATGCAGCTACACACTCCGTAAGTGTTCTCATTCCACCTCTAGATGACCAAATATTCTGGAGTCAACAGTCCAAACAGGAAGAAGATTCCCTATACTGGTATCGGGCTCCATCTGTTGATGTGGAATTGACATCTAGTATCCTCATGGCCCACCTTACAAAGTCAAGTTTGTCATCAGATGAAAGCAGAAAGGCTTCCCAGATTGTGTCTTGGCTCACCAAGCAGCAAAACCCATATGGAGGCTTTGCTTCAACCCAGGTAATCCCCTTGAGCCACCATCATCACCAGAGATGGTGCTGTGTTTTTAGAGTTCTAAGGGGTTCTAACAGCACATAGTAAAAAAGAAAAAGAATAAATAAAAAAGGATGTATGGATTTACAGCTCCTGGGTGTTGGGAAAAGGTGATTATTTGTATTCCTCTGAGAGAATCCCATGCTAAAAGCTCAACCCTTATTGTGCCATAGATGCAATATGAGTGAGGGAAAGGCTAAGGACTGGGCATTCATAGGAAGCAGGAATCCTGATTTTCCCAACGTTTGTCTCTTTCCTCAGGACACAGTGGTTGCTCTGGAAGCCCTAGCCCTGTATGCAACCAAAATCTTCAGCAAGGATGGCCCTGATCTCCAGGTTTCTCTGACTTCTAAGGGGTTCGACCAAAACTTCCAAGTAGACAGTAGTAATCGCCTCCTGCTGCAGACAGTGGAGCTGCCAGACATTCCCCAAGATTATACTGTGCGTGTGCAAGGCCACGGGTGTCTCTTTCTGCAGGTATGTCTAGCCAGGAAGAAAAAGTCCATCTAGGGAAAAGCCTAGAAAGCCAGCAGATGTCTTACTTTGCTACTTAGCCAACACTGAAAATAAACTGCTGCAGTAACTTGTAAGAATCTGGGCTTCAAGGCTGGTGGGAGTAGCTGTGATCCAACAGGAAGGGAAGAGCAGCTCCCCAAAAGAAATCTGGATTATCTCCACGCTTTCCTCCAAGAAGTCCACTGGGAGTAGCGCATTACTAGCAGAACCCCTGCTTCTGCTGCAAGATAGCAAACAGCAGCCAGGTCTAGACAAGGTTACTCTGCAGAAAAAACCCCTGCTATTCTGATCCATCTGGCTTCTTTCTGTCGTGACAGGCCATTCTGCGGTACCACATCCCTCCACCGAGGAGCGACACTACCTTTGCCCTATCCGTGCAGACAGAGTGCACAACACCCAACGCCACCCAGTTCCCTGTCACCGTTCGTGCTCGGTAGGACACACTCAGTTGCCCCTTTCCTCCCCTGTACTAAGAGGCATCTGGCACCACACCGGTCTCTCAATGGCAAGGCTCCCCTTCACTCATGAGGTCCAATGCTAAGATGTCCCCACTCGTTTAACTTTGCTATCCTCAGCTGGGTGAAAGGTACAAGGCCCCAGAGGAATGGCTTGGGCTGTAGTACTGTCTTGTTACCGTGCCAGTCACTACAAGTTCTCACAAGGTCTCTGGGTCTCATTCCACTTCTATGATTGGGTCTCAAAACACTAGTGATGTGAGGGTCCTGTGAGACTGACATGTATTTCTATGTCTTCCCTCCTCTGCTCCCAGCTGACTGTCACACCACTCTCCTCTGTTGTACTCCTCTTGGGACAGAACTGCCAAGAGAATAGGTGCAGGATGGGATATTCCCTGCCATGTCTAAAGAAGGTAACACCAGAAAGTTTCCAAGGAACTTAATCTCCTTGGCTCAGCACAATTAAAAGAGAGATCAGGGGAAGCACAAAGATTTATTACAGTACAGAAACAGGTATGCTTACAGGAGAGACATTGGAAAGAAAGGCAGATTCCTCCACCTGAGTATCAAAGCTGGGCTGGCGTATCTGGAGATCATGGCTCAGAAAGTAATATTAGTGCTGTCCCCTGGGTTCCTGCTGCAGCTACACAGGGAACCGTGTGTCCACCAACATGGTCCTGATCCAAGTGGAGCTGCTGTCTGGATACAGTCCCGTGGCAGGTTCACTGGAAGAGGTGAGACCGCGAATTTGTGTCCAGCTGGGATGGGAACAGTGATGGATGTCCATCATGCAGCATTGTGTGCAAAACTGTCATCCGTCCTGTGGGCCCAGAAGTATGGTTATTTTCTTCCCTAGAAATCCTTACGCTCAAAGTCTCTTCCAGGCTGCACCTTGCCTTTCCCTACTTCAGGGGTTTCCTTGCCCACGTGAATGTTTTGCCCATACTCTCACAAGGACAAATATCCCTGAATGTTTCTGCTTTCTCTTAAGTCCTTTCTGACATTATTCCCCTATTTTCAGCTAAAGAAAATGCCTTTAGTGAAGAAAGTTGAAAGTGAAGCTGACCAAGTCGTTCTCTACTTAGAGGAAGTGAGTGCAATTTGGGCTAATATCATCATTAAAAGGGCTATGGACTAACAGATAGCTTTTAGCTTACTCTTGTATGTTTGTTTCATTATTATTTTAAGTGTCCTGAGCTGTTGTTCCTGCACACCAGCTACATTTGCTGACCTGAAGAAGTGTTGTGTCCATCTGCGGTTCAGCTGCAGAGCTACTTACAGGGCCACCTAACTTGAGTGAAATGAGGTTAACTCTGATGTTAAACCTACATCTGTTGACACTGTTCAGAGGCTGTTGAAAGTCCATGTAAAGTGCCTGATCAGGATTCAGGAGTAGTAGTAGGACCCATCTAGTAAATCCAAGCAAGCTTGAATTCTTAGAAAGCTCTTAAGCAGCCTGAATGCAGTAGGGAACATGCAAGATTGCTCTTGTGTTTTGCCAAGATCACTCAAAATTAAACCAGATGGTTGTGTGAACAGCAGCACTCACTCCACAGCCTCATTAATCAACAGATTAACAACGACTCCAACCTTTCTCTAGCTACATGCATACCTAAACAGCTCTAGAAACGAGACCTGGCATGTATTTAAAACTTCAGAATTTCCAAGGAGCACTTCTACATTTCTGTGATTCTTCACCCCCAGTTTCTGTCAGCTACGCTGCCCTCATAGGAAGCAAGATATTGGTGTGGATGCATTAGGCTTACAGAGATGCTGCTTTCATTACATCTACAGCACAGTGAAAAAAGGTAGTACAGAGAAATATTTCAGCTCAGGCTGCCAGGTAGCACAAGGTGCAACCCAATCAAGAGCAGGTCGTGTAACTACTCCCATCCAGCAGATGTTCATCCACACCTTAATAATTTGCTTAATAATGAGGGTTATATGAAACTGGAAAATGAGAGCTGATGTTATGGGACTGTGTATAAGAAAGTAGCCACTGAGACAAGATGCATGAAGGAGCTCAGAGCACAGCTGGATGGGAAGGAGTGTTGGGAACACTAATTGGGATATTGAAGAGCCTAATGCATACTGACTCTGTAGGTTTGATGTTTCTCATGAGCTGAGTTTTTGGTGACCAAAAAAGGGAGATAGTTATGGAAAGGGAAGTAAAAGATATTTCTGAGATGGACTAGAAAGCAGAACAGATCTGTTACAGTGGTGAGGTCTCCATGGAGTCTGAGTGCAAGGAAGGGACTGTCTTAGACTTTAGTTCCGGATTTAATCCTTGCATTTCTTGGTCTTAGCTGACTAGACAGCCTCAAACCTACACTTTCCTGGTGGAGCAGGATATGCAAGTGAAGGATCATAAACCAGCTAATATCAAGGTCTACGATTACTACATGCCAGGTGAGCTCAGATGGTATACTGCAGAAACCTCTCAAATGTACCATTGGAAAGAAATTTTCTGAATTTGTCAATTCTAAGACAATACCATCCCTAACATGGTTGTCTGACAGCCCCTTAGAAGCTCCCTAGGGATGAGGTTACCCTTTCAAAATGGTAGGTCCTTCTCTCTCTGGCCCCAGAACTTGCAAACCTGAAGTTGGCAGGTGGAACCACTCAGGATCTAGCTCCCCCAACAAGAGTGGAGCAAGGAGATGCGCTTTCGAACACTCATTTTGTGGGAGGCAGCAAGGGCAGCGTGACCACAGTGAGGGTATGACTTAGAAGAGTAAGGGCCCCCTTAGAAGAATTACACCAAAATCGACTTGTTCTCTGTTCTGGGGGGTCCCTAGTGGGAAGAAAAGATAGAATTGTGGCAGGGGTTACTATTCCTTCAGAAAGTGAGGAATTCATAACTGCAGTGGAGCTCTTGGGTTCTCGTGGCCTCAAAAGCTGGCAGCCCCATGACTTGTGTGAATCTGGTTTAGCTGCACCATCGGGGGCCTGTACCAGTGGTTTTGTGTGTCACAGCAGAGGAGAGTCATAGCCTGTAAACTGAGGGAACACCTCTCCTAGCAGTACAATTCTGGGTTGATTTAGTGAGGTTTTGGCAAATGTATCTCACAAACTCTTTTTTTCTTGTCTTCCAGAAGAAACTGCAGTGATGAGCTACAGTGCCCCATGCGAGTGAGGTGAGGGCCCAACACCTCTTGTTGTCACAGGCATGGTCCTGAAGAATATGGAAAGGGAGGGAGATGCAGGAAAAGGCCCTTGGTCAAGAAACTTGCCAGACTGCAGGTTCAGGGTAGGAAGTGATGAGCAATGCCAAGTAAGGGTGAGTTTCTGTATACCAGTGGTTAAACTGAGGAAAGAGAGAAGTGAAGTAGAAGATTTTATGTGCCGACTCATGACAGAGTTGGAGATACATTACAGAAAACAAAGGCTGCCTGTTGCATTTAAAGTTAATTATTAAGGTTTCAGCTTGAGTACTTCAGGAACACAGATTATTTTATTTTTTTTTTTTTTGTCCTTTGTTGTCTTCACAGGAACAGGGACAGACACATCCTCTGCAGTCTCTGTCCATCAGTCCTTTATCACCCCTGCCAACTGCCACCACATGGAGATATGAAAAAAATTCTGGCTAAGCAGTTAGTTTCTGAAAGGCTCAGACTGCGCTTATTAAAAGTAGGAGACTAGAACTGTCTGACTGAGTGATTATTCAGGTTTGCTGTTTTTCTTCCAAACCAGGAAAATTATATTTAAGAGCACCTGGGAAAAATAACTTCTCTACCTCTACTCTGTGTGCACATGTACACATACATGTGCAAAACTCTGCCCCTCCAGTTGCAGACTTGCACAGGAGGAGGTAGAGCATGCACCACTGCCTCAGAGAACTGAGGCGCAGGAGCTTGCAGGAAGGGCACAGAAGATGCAGCTGTTACATCATGTTCAGTTGCATCTTGTACTCCAAAGCTGCCAGAGTCCTACTGCAGGGAGCATTAGGAGAAACACGGGCAGCATGAGGAAGCTTCATCTTGCTCCTTTGGCTCCCGAATTCCCCTTTCCTACCGTGCAGTGAATACAGTGTGGGGTGGATGGAATGGAGCCTTGTCTGGGTCTGAGGGCCCTTGTTAGCACCGACTGCTATAGACTGTTCAGCCCTTCTTCATTCTTACTTTGTTAGACACTGTCCCTTTCTTCACCTTCCACCAGAGCCTCCCAGCTGCCTCCCAGACTGGAAGAGCCCTCATCCTAGCTCCACACACCTAGGCACAGACAGTTCCTCTTTCTAGCTGGATATATGCTCCACACTGATTACCGTTCTCCTTCCCATCTTTGCTTACATTCCCCTTCTCCCACCCAAGACCCACCATTTCCTGATGCCACTGTTTGTGTCACGCAGGAACTCGCTTCCTACCTCAACTGCAGACATCACTGTAGTCTACCAAGGCTCGCTCCTCTGCAAAAGGAAATCAGGAAGTCAGTTACACACAGATGCACACAGAGCAGACTGCATGTTTTTTCCTAGCCAGAGAATTAGGAGCCAGCTCCCAGCCCCAGAGTGGGAGGAAATCTGTAACCCACCTGGCTGGTAGTAATCATAGATTTTGATCATGGCTGGTTTCAAGTTCTTCATCTGAATTACTTGTTCCAGTTGCAGAATGAAAGTCTGAGATTCATCGTTGAGCTAGCGGAGATGGAAGGAAATTAGCAAGGAAGGGGACAAAGAAGTCATTGCATATTCATCTTCCCTGGCTTGAGTGTTTTTCTGCACTACACCTTTCTGATCCATTTAGAGATTCTGGATTTTTGAAATGAAGTATTTTGTGAGGAATAGCAAATGCTAACCCCATGACAATGAAACTGGGCAAACTTTCTGCCCACCAGTCTACTAGTGCTTTTTTTTTGCCTAGACCAGCCTTGGGCTTCTCACATGACACCTTGAACTCTGACCTCTTGTTCTCAGTGTGCCAAACCAAATGCTTTTGTTCCCACTTACCTTCTCCAGATAAATGTAGACCACATTAGCTTCCACTTCTATTTTCTTAATGATGGTTCTATGCTCTAGCTGGGATAGGAAACAATAATGCAAGGAAATTTGTGAGCACTTTCCTTAGGGCTTCCTGACCTAAGAGACCTACTGTTGTACTGAAGGGATAGTGTGGAACTGGACTCTCTGTGGAACTGTGTCTTTCTCACCCATAAGGGCTTTAGTGGCTATATCTTTGTTAATCCCTCCTGGGCATGCCTTGTGAGCATCACAAGTATGAAAATGCTTGTCCTGCTCAGTTAAAGGAATTTCATCCTCCCAGGGACAAAAGGCTGTGGTGGATAGTACATATGACTGACATGTTGGTCAGCAAACAGGTGCAGGCACCAGGAGAGATTCATGTTATCTCATCTCACTGTTAGAGCGGTCTTAAAGACCTGCATGGGGGCTGTGCAAATAATTCAACTCTCAGTTCTATGCCTTAATTGGGAAAAAAAAAATAAGAATTTTTTTGGCTAGAGCTAGAGTATCTCTAAGAAATCTTGTCTTATAATTTCTGAGAAACAAATCCTGGTATTAGCACACCCAGCAGTCCATTTTGTTCCTGGCCAAAGTCAGAACAGTGTCAGTGGGAGAAGCTGAACCACCTCTGATCTCCCTTTTTGGACCTGTATGTAAACAAGAGGTTTTGGTTCAATTACAGCAGCAAAGGTCCCCTGCAAATTTAGTTACCTCATGGCCTGAAATGAACAGTTCCCAACAGGAGTAACAGGCATGATCCATTTATCACGGCTGGCTTTTTTGTATTCCTAAGTCCTTACCAGCGTCCTGGATCTGGAAGCCAGGATAAATCCAGACAGCAGGGAGACTTCTATGATCACCATGTTGGATGTGACTCTGCTCCCAATGTAGCTGGAGAAGAAAATGCAGACAGAGAGTCTTGGCTGTGAGAACAGTGCCCTTCCAGTCCCCCTTCCCTCCACCACCATACCCTGCGTGCAGGACCCTGAGCCAGGTGGCCCCTCTGGGACTGGGGACGTGGCAGCCACTGCTCCCTCCCACAGGAGTTATCCAGCACCTTCCTTCCCCATGCCATCCACCTGTCCAATTCACCCTCTGTCCTGGGTCCCTCCATTGGAGCCCTGAGACTGCCCCAGCCGCTGTGCCCAAACACAGTATGTCTTGCTGGAGGAAGAAACAACCCTTGGGGTCACCTGGCAAGGATACGGATGGTGAGGACACGCGGGTTGGTCTGGCTGCAGTTAGTCAACTCTGTGCTGACACGCAGAGTGAAGATCACAGCAGCATGTGGAGAAGGCTCGTGGTACCTCAGCACTGTCTGCAGGGTAAGGGCCAGGAGCGGAAAAGACAGGCCAGGCATGATCTCGTGCAGGAGAAAAGAGGCAGAGTTCTCCTCCCTCCTCTCTCCACATTCATCCCACCCCCTCACCTGAGCAAGGACGCAGCTGCTGCCATGGACCTGCACCAGGAAGTGCCCTGGGATCTCTGTCAGTGCCGCCTGCTGCACCAGCAGCCGCCTCTGCCGGTTCACCTGGAAAGCCCTCCCAAAGGACCGCTGGGACTTCACCCTCACCGTTGCCTGGCCTGATGTGCTGAACGTCCTTGCTGCGTATTTTGCTAAGGCTTGCAAGGCAACAACTGTGTCCTAGAGAGGGAGAGACAGTCACCCCTTTGACAGCATCAGCTCTAGCAAAACTGACTTGGAAGAGGAAGACCTCAAGAGGACTCGCCCTACCAACCTTGGTTACAAAAGCATATCAATCCACTTGTTACCTGGGTGGAGGCAAAACCTCCGTAGGCATTTTGCTGCTCTGTCAGCCATGCCACAATACCAGCTGCAGTTGTCATGTCACCCGCGTGCACCCGGGGCTTAGAGAGGTATGCCAGGAGGACGTAGGCTGTCAATTCTATGTCCACTGACTGAGTACCAGGCCAGAAGTCTATGGAAGCTGGAGAGCTTGGCTTGGGGCTCCAGTGGATTTGTCCTCCTGCAGAAGGAAAAGGAGCATGAAGGCTGTTTGGGGAGGACATAATTTGGGGATCACAGGAAGCAAACCCCATAGTGCTTTCAGAGCTCCTTCCACTCATTCCCTGTGCTCAGGCCAGGATCCCTTTCTTCAGCTTATTCTCCAGGGTTTCATCTGGTCTTAGATTCCCATCTCTTCCCTCAAAGGGATCTTGAAATCCTCCAGGCTGAGGAAACCATTTCTGATAAGTCACCCTCACAGTTTGTGAAATAAGTTACTGTATTTTCAGTCACACAAGCCAGTGACTGCACAAATACATGGAATATGTGTAAATACATATGTAATTTTTAACTGCTCTAGTTGGGCCTACATTGGTCCAAATCCCAGCAGTCAGCACCTGATTTAATGGCCTGCTCCTCCAGTTTGTACAGCAGCTCCTGGGTTGTCTCATAGTCCCCAGCCAGAGCAAAGGCATAAGCCAGGATGGCTTCTGTATAGATGTTGGTGATGTTGTGAACCACCTGCTGCAGGCAGCGGAGAGTAGTCTGCATCAGTTTGCCCTGTGTTGGGAGGAGACACATGCCAAACTCTGACAGGGGAACTCATTCCAGGGAGCCACACTATGTCTTCCTGATGTAGCTCCAGAGAAAGGACATGTTCTTTTCAGAAAACAAGCAGTGCAGCCCCAGTGTGCACTGGGAGCCATAGCAACCAAGCACTATTGCACCATGCCAGTTTTACAGCACTGACTCTTTTGAGGAAAGAGAAGCTACCATTTGACCAGATATTGGCTCACTCTCAGGAGCTCCCTCCCTGTTCCTGGCCTGGAGAATACCAGCATTACAAGCTGGTGTATCCCCATAGTGGTACCCAGCTATGGGAGCGCACAGGAGGGCAGGAGGGAGCGTGAGCATCCTCACCTTCAGTGGCTGACCCATCTCCAGCAGTGCTGCAGTGACATACGCCCCCAGGGAGATTTCATCATCCATGCTGCCCTGTGAAGGGAATGTACCTTTCATTCTCTGAAGTCATACAAGTGATGTTAGGAGGGCACAGGCAGTGACTCCACAGAAGGACAAGCACCCCTCTCACGTTTCCTGCGCCATACTCTGCTCTCTTTAACACTGGTTGCATGGGTTGCAGATTGACTTTCTGGTATCATTTGGGATCCCACAATCTTTTGGTGTCACAACATCTGTCCAGCCATTCCCCAGCAGTGCTACCTGGGTTGGCCCTCATTTACCTTTAGGGAGGAGTGAAAAAAGCTCCCTTTGGTGGCAAAGCAGCCACTGGGGAGCTGGTTTTGCTCTAGCCAGCGCAGGGCATCCTGGATGTTCTTGTCATCTACATAGATGTATTTTCTGGCTTGGCCAAAACTCTTGACTACAAAAGCTGTCAACCTAGAAGAGGATGAGTTGTGAGAAAAAGAGACAAACACAAAAAAGGCAAAGAGAAAGTCAGAAGCCTCCTGGTGCTTGTCCCTGAAGTTAACACTGACATCGTAGGATGCCAAAAAAGAGTAATTTTCATAAAGAAACTAACCTAAAAGTGGAAATGGTCCACAGGATCCACCCAAGTGGCTGCTCTCCCTACCCTTAGCTTCATAACTACACTACTTATGCAGTACTTACTGCTTTACACAGCCATTTCGCAGGTGAAAAACCTCCTGCTCCTTCTACTTTTACCTGTTGCACTTCATCTCCCCCAAATAACTAGAGAAAATCTTGAATTTCCCATTTTCTTCCTCCCTTCCTTTCTCCACTGGTCCCAAACTGGATACCAGAGGCATAAGCTATGCCAAGGCAGCTCTTTCGACTCTCCCAAACACCACCTGCCCTGAGAAGCAGATTTTTTATTGCTCTTACCTGATCTTTTTCCAGTCATATGTACCCCTCTTGGCTGCCGGGTCACCAGCAGCAGTACCTGGTGTTGTCCGTGAAGCAGCAGCAGGGCCATAGAGACAAAAAAAGGACCTTCCAGCCCATGGAAGTGTTGTTCCACTTTCCCACAAATTCTGCTGCTCTGCCTGACTGCTTTTTCAAGTGAATCAAGTCCCTCAGTCTCTCTCCCTGCCAGAGAGTTTCTGCTGACTCCATCCAAAAGAAGGAACATGCATTTTATCAGCTTTTTCAGGCACATGAGCTCCTCTGACCCAGACAGGAAAAATCAGGAGAGAGAGATGTTTGCAGTGCTTACCAAGTGTTTCCTTGCCCATCCTTCTGCCCAAAGAAACTATAGGAGCCATCTCTGTGCCTATAAGGAAGCTGCATCTGATAGCCTGGAGAGATGGGAACAGTGTTTAATATGGCACAGTAACACAGAGGGGATGACACTGCCAGTGAGTACAAGGGCAAAAGCTGTTGGTATGCTGGACACAGGGGAAGGCAGAGGAGCAAGGTGGGTCTGTTGTACTTGCCATTGCGCAGGAATCCTGTTGCTCTCTCCCTGATCTCAGGGGTCAGCTGCCTCGTCTTCTCCAGGTACTGCAGCACATAGACAATGGGGGCAAAGAGCACCATGTTCTGCTCCCCACAGCCGTGGGGCATCTGCACCAGGTGATCCAGGTTCTGCAGTGCTGTGCCCAGGAGGTCACCTATGCAAGGGTGTAGGCAACATAGTGTAAGTATGACTTGAGGTGCTTTTTCAGCCAAGCAATGGATAATAGTGCTTTATCTTAACACAGGAGGAAAACATGGAGAAAGGAGGAAAGAGGTATAAACAACAGAGTGCAAGATGGAGAGTGGTGACTGTTTTGCCTCTTCCCCCTCTGGCATCATCATGCAGGGTGACCACACTAAGGAACTTTCCCTTGTCAGCTTTTGCAGTCTGAAGAGCTCCAACTATAACAAGTACCATTTGTAAAGGGCTATGAGCAGAGCTGCAGCTCCTCAGTCTGTGTCGTACAGGCAAATGTAACAGCAAGTAGGGAAAGGTTGAAATGCTTCTGGTCTTTAGCCAGGGCTGTTCTACCTGGCCATATGTCAAGCATCAAAATGTGAGGAAGCCAGCAGGGATGCTAGTCAGATGGTGTGAAGGTGTCCATATGTCCTCCAGCCAGTCAGAAAAGCCTTATATTGCTTCCTCCTTTGGGGTTCTGTTGCACAATATTCATGGCTACTTATGCCAGCCTGGGCTTCTTACCAATTCTGGCCTGCAGATAAATGAGCTCAGTGCAAAGAGGTGTATTAAATGATAGGTATCTCCTATCCAGTAGCCTCTCTAAAGTCTTCTTTTGCAACTTAGTAATGCTGAGAGAATTTTTTTTCTCTACAGGAGCTTGTGCTGTAGCAGTGAAACTTCATAGGGAGCCAAGATGGTTTTGAGCTTTGCTGTTTGTATCTACATAGAAATAGCCAAGGTCCTAAAATCTCAGTAAAATTAATGGCCTGGAGTCTACTCCAAAGTCCTAGCTAGAAAAAAGAAGGCTTATTCTTCTCTGCAGATTACTCTTCCCATGAAAGCCTAAGTGTTAATTCAAAAATATGAAAGCCTGGTGTTTGCAGAAAATAGAAACACAGCATACTCTCTTTTGAGCATTTTCATATCAAATGGATCCTCTGACACCATTACCAAGTTAAGCCTTGCTCTTCAGCAGCAGCAAGCTGTGAGTCCGCCATCAAAGTCACTTACCTGAGATGGAAATGGAAGCCCTGGCAGATCCTTTTACTACATTGTCAGGGAGGTGAAGGGACACAGGTTCTTCAGCCATGTTTCCTGATAACAATAGGATAAAAGGTGTAGCATGAAAAAACAAACCAAAAGCTTCTAACTGGAGGGACAAGACTGGCACAGGTAAATGTGACACTGCCTACATCCCGCTCACACAGACTGCTTCCTACAGTCTATCCTGGTCGTTGCACTGAGCTCCACTGCCTGGAAACTTTTCAGATAGGGACAGATGTGAGAGCTGCTGGTTGGGCTGAGGGCTCACCAAGCTTCACAGCTCAATTCACTATGCTCCACAGGCTTCACAAGAATCACAACTGCACATCACTCAACAGAGGAACATGCTGGAGAGACTTGCAATGCTGCATGGACAGTGTGGGAGCAGCTGTCACTGGTGTCTGTCAAGCCCCAGGAACATCCAGGAGCTGCAGCGAAGGAAGGAGACTACAGAGCAGGATACTATACTCAGTGGCAAATTCAGCAGGACAGCACATACGGTTCTTGTTCTTTCCTGTCTAACAGGAAGTGAAAATTCCTATGTGAAAAATCATTTAGGTACATTCTTTCATCAGACATCCCACATTTCAGTTTTACTCTCAGGTCTAGCTATTTCAGGCTGCAGAACCCACTCCAGCTGTCCACATACCTCGTCTCGGACAAAGAAGGGAGCTGTAAGACTTCTCCACTAATACACCTTCCGGCTGTCAGGGCAGAAACATGAACATGGGACAGAAGAAACATGAATACACATAAAATTTCCAAACAACAAGAAAATTTCAGAGCAAGTTCAGGTCTGGATTCAGTCGTTAGTCTCCAGCTGTCAGGGACTCCGACCTCCTCACCTTTGGCAGGTGTGCACTGAGGCTGCCTGCTTCACTGCTCAAGGGGTCAAAAGCAAACACGAGAAACAGGGCTCTCTGGTCAGTGAGCATATACAAAAGCTCATGTACAGCACAAAAAGCAGAGAAATATACAGGGGAAAATGCAGACATGTGAATGCAGCTCAAGAAGGGGTACCACAAAAAGGAAATAGGCTTGGCTAGGTCCTGGGAGAAATAATGTGAACTAAGCCACAGCTTTGGTAGGCTATTGCTGGCCAAAAATCCAGGAAAACAACCTTTTAGCCCACCTCGGTCTGCTTTTCTCCAGGGGCAGAAGTGACCCTGTTCTCATACTGACCTGAACCAGCAAGTGTTTGGTCAGTGTGTGCCTCCGCCTCATGGTAGGTGGCAAGGACATCCTGCTCCCACACCGTGATGTGGTGTCCAGTACCTCTGTCCTCACTGTGATATTCAGAGTCCCTAGCAAATAAATTCAACAGAGCTCTTTTCTTATACCTGTGGCCAAATGTTGTCGACTTACTTTAACTGGTAGTGGTCTGAGATGTTTTGAGTGCTTTGGCCGGTAAAGGTAAGCCAGACAGTACTGGCAGTTTGTTCAGACACCCTGAGCATGAGGGAACTCGGTGATGCTTCACCAGCAGTGACTTCATTGCACTACAATACAACTGTAACAACAGAAGTCCCAGCAGTCACTTGAACCCCTGTGTACCCTTTCCATTGCATATGGAGTACAGGATCAGCAGTACAAGGTTGCCCCACCCATGTCTGTGCAGTCTCTTCCTCTCCAGCTGGTCTCACAGCCCTCTCTTCAAGAGTTCTCTATGCCATGTTTTCAGTTCCTGCCCTCTCTGATGAGACTGTTTAAGTAGAGAGGAAGAATCAAACATGATGGATTGCATGTTTGAACCATTAAGGACAAACTTCAGGATCCAGAGGACACAAGGCTCTGCCAGCTCCTCTGGGCTTCCTATTCCCCTTCACTTTTAGGGTTCCCTGTCTCCACTCCCTTTTTGCTACCATACCCAGCTGGAGTGCTGTCACATTCCACATGAAGGTCTTGGACTCCTCTGCACACAAACACTCCTTGTCCCTGCAAGTCCGACATGGCTCCACCTGGAAGTCTGAGGATTTATCTAGGGCCACATGGATCTGAGGGAATGACAGATGAAGGCAAGTGACTGGCAACTCAGGCTTGGCACAATGCACTCTAAAACCAAAGGGCACAGTCTGCCCCATACAGTGTTACCTGTGGCACAGGCACACACCTGTATGCACTGTTGCAGGTAGCTGAAGACAGAAGTTTTCATCAGGAAGGTCTCTCCACGGATGACAGAATACGGCAGTGTCACATCCACGAAGAAGGGCTGAACTGTTTTGAGGCTTGTGGTTGGGGCAAGGCCAAATCCCCTCCCAGCCAAGCAGAACATCTTGACTTTCCACTCTGTGGCAGCATCAGGCACTGTGACCGAGGCATTCCTGCTGCCACTGGAGCTAAGAGGAAAAGAGCATTTGCATGAAGAAATTCATTCCATTCCACTGCAATGGGAAGTGCTTATGGCCCTCCATTGGCTCACAGCAAGGCAGCTCTCAGCAATTTCTCTCCTAAAACCATAAACCTGCTTAGATGCCATCAGTAATGGCTTCATGTGTTTCTCCTGAGCAAGATACTGCCCAAGCATTCCAGTTCTGTGCACTCATCCAGTCTTCTGGAAAAGCAGCAGCACCACATCCTCCTGCGTGCCGATTCATCTTAACCTTAGCACTGTGGCAACAGGGGCTACAAATTTAGCTAAGGCACCCACCAAAATGAGAAGCTAGTAGACTGTACCCCAATGTGCGGTGGTTTGGTCTTGAAATGTATTGCTGTTTTCTAAATCTGTGAACACCTTCAGTTCTGCACCTCAGAGTCTAATAATCCCTCAGTTTGACACACTATAAATGCAGAGAAGAGGCACAAAATTTGTGCGCAGATCTCCCTTTACACCTGTGGCTGAACTTTTGCACAAATGCAATCAGCCAAGATTCAATAACAAATAGGCTACCCTTCAGCTCATTTGTAAAGTCAGGAGTCACTTACCCAACAGGGAACAGATTCCAGATCCAAGTTTCAGATAAATAGTGTTGAAGTCTTCCTTGGGTTGTAAACTGGGGTTGTTCTTTAGTGACTCTTTGGTCTTCTGTGGAAGGCATCCCTGAAAGAAAGAATAAAGAGTCCCACCAGAATGGGAAAGGTGAACCCTGCCAATGACAGACAGCCTAACACTGGGACAAGAGGCAAAGCAAGCAGTAAGAGAGATGTGGGAAGAATCTGACAGAGGAAAGCACAAGGCAATGGGCTGATTTGACAAGAGAGAGAAAAAATGAAAGGAAAAGCGAGTGGTAGCAAGAGAATCAGCTTGCAGTGAGCTGGTTTCAAGTTTTCCAAGACTTGGTCAGACAAAGCCCCTTGCTGACCAGACACAGTTAGTGCTTGAGAGACTAGGGACCTTCAGGGAGCCATTTGAGCCAACATGTCTGTGGTTCTGTGAACAACAGTACTGTTTGCTTGCTGCATAAAACTCACAGCCCACTGCAAGCAATGGTTTAAATACAGATAGGCATGTGAGCCAGCCTAGTTTAATTATCAAATGCAAGCTGAGACATAGAAAAAGAGCATGACTGTCCCTGTGGCCACAGATGACAACAGAAGCCACATCTCATCACAGCCTGAGGGGTGATCACTGGGAAACAGATCCTGGCCCACACTTGTGTTTACCTATGCCAGGAAAGGGAGTGCCATCCTTTAATGTCAAGGAGCATCCAGGTAGTGACATTCTTCAGAGCCCAGTGACTGGGTCACTCCTGAGTCTGGTGGAGTGGGCAGCTAGACTGTGGCAGCAACACCCATTACTCCTCAGAGAGCCAATATCCACTACCAGAAAAGCCCACACCACAGATCAGAGGCCTCTTCCATCCCATGTCCCAGGCAGGTGGGAAGTGCAGCTCACCTATGACTGGCTTCCTATCCGCCCGGCGAGAGCACTGAGATGGCTTCTTGATTACAAGGTTTGAGAAGACTTTCAGTCCCATGTTCTATTAGGAGAAGAAGGAGGGCAGGGAAGGCAGAAAAGTGCCTGTCAGTGAGGAAGAGTGATTACTGCTCTTCAAAATTATTCTGAAAACCACTGGGGTCAGGACAACCCAGTGCCCAGGTAGCCCAGAGCAGCAATGGCCCAAGCAGACACATTGCTGAGGGAGGCATGGCACAAACTCCCCAGTCCCTTCTTTCTTGTGAGAACACTGAACTACCACCACTCTTCTGGGTACTCTGGGATGTCTTGTTCCTCTCAATGTATTTTCAGTGGCAAGGACACACAGGAGAGGTGTCAGTGTCCTGTCCCATCCCCTCATGCAGACTGGAGAGAACAGCTGTGTGAAACCTCCTAGGAAGTGTCCTATTGCTAAATAAAAGAGGACACGTTCTGATCCCCAGGTCTGAGGTCAAATGGCACTGCCTGTCTTGTGTCCATACTGCTATAGGCTAGTCCTCTCTAGAGGAGATCTGCCTTAAAGACGTCAAGAGATCTGCGTGGGAACTGCCCAAAACAGTGCTTAAGAGAAGGCTAACAGGTTAGCCATGTCAACAATCTGTGGTCTAATTCTTGGGATCAGTCCCTGTCTCTCTTTTCTCTAATATTGTAGACAAACAGTACAGAGCCCAGGACCTCATTCTCAAGCCCAAAAAAATGGAGCTTGGTGGTCCAGGATCTCATCTCATCTTGCTTTCTGCATCTGCAGAGGGAAATACAGGTGTTCATACTCATAAAGGGGTTGTACATCTCTTGAGGCAGGGCAGACAGCAGGGTTTGTCTGGAAAAGGCAAGGCCTTCACAGACTGACTGGGGAGAAAGATAAACTCAGATACTCATAAGAGCTTTGGGAAAAGGCACAAGGTGATTACCCGGAAGAGGTTAAAGATGTCAGGCGGAGGGGAATTCTGTGGCTTCCCTTGTAGCAGAGATGATGTGGACTGGGGCTGAACACAGCGATCTGAATGCTCTTCTACTTGGGCAGGGTATCCACGTTGGTAGGCACCAGGGAACAAACCATAGACCTGGGGAAACTCACAGGTAGGGAAGAATCGGGCAAGGAGCAGATACCACCTCCAGATGCTTCACTCCACCCTCCCCTAGCATACACATCTGTTCCTGCCCATCTTCCTAGGCAGGTCCTGCTTCCTCCTCCACACAAAGAGCTCCTCATTCATTAGCCTCTGGCTCCCCTTGCCAGAGCCCCTGCCTGCCTCACCCAGCTCATCCATCACGCCTGTGGTTTTTGCCTGGTTGCACAGTCACTCACCATTCGGCTTGTCAGCTCACTCTCTGGTCTCATGAAGAGCATGTGTTCGTCCACTGCCTGTACTGCACACAGAGAGCCAGGGGCTGCCTGCAGCTGGAGCTGCACTGTTGACCCTGTGTGGGCTTCTTTATCTGGGAATCCTACCCTGACCTTGAGAAACACACCGGGAAAGGAATATGAAAAAGAGAGGAAGAAGGGTGAGGAGGCTGACAAGCGGCACAGGCAGAAAGAGGGAGACCAGCTCCCCTGCTCAGCCACTGCTATGAACAGAAGTCACTACTGAAGCTTTCCTGGGCCCTGGGCACTGTGCTGCAGACATTCCCTTCCTTTCTTCCCCCCAGTTCTCTCCTTGAAGGATCTGAGAGTCTCCTTCCCTCAGGTCTCCTGACCCTTGCTTGTCAGCTCTCCCAGAGACACAGAAGTGAGTCTCACCTGGTTTTGAAAGCACAAGGCAACATCAAAATGGATGCTGTCAGCTGTTACTCCTCCACTGGGGAAGATGGCATACACCACTAGGGAAGGTGATGGGGAGAGGTCAGCAGTGAAGGTCAAAGGAATGGAGAAGGAGCCCTTCAACACTGAGGAAGAAAAGAGAAGGTGTTTTCATCACAGCCCCATCAAGACCTCCTTCTGCCCTTCTTTCTTTTCTGCTTTATAATCCCACAATATCAAACCAGTTGCCGCTTCTGCAGTCTGCCCTCTCCCTCCATTTTCTGACCCTATGCACTCCATCTTCCCCTAGGTCCTCCCAGTCTCTCTTCCCATCATTGTCTCCTCTCCTGCATTCTCCCTTTTTTCCCCTCTTCCAGCTGACACAAATGCTTCCTCAGCCTCCCTCTGTCCTGTTCACTGACTACTCAAGACCTAAAGATTGAGGGAATTTGGGAAAAACTCAGTAACTCTCACTGTCCAACCTAAAAACCCACTGGGCACAACTGTTTCCCATTGTCTGTCTGCCACAGACTTACTGTTCAGTTTCCCGACCTGGATAATCCTCTGACCCCTGACAGCAATTCCAGACTTGCCAGTGACCTGAAGGAAGAGGGACATGGGATAAACAGACTGCTGTTTGCCACCAGAATGCAAACACATGTACCTATGTGCACCTTGCTCTCATAAGCAAAATAAAACCTCCAAAATAAACTCTGGGTCCAATCCAATCCCAGACATTAGGTCCAGAAGATTTGCAGACATCACATATGGGAGAAGAAGCTTTAACACATGAGATTCTGGTCTAATCTGTGCAGTTTGGACAATGGATGGGTAGTGGGTTCACTGGAGATGGGTGAGTGACAACTAAGGTATTTTCCCCCCTAGCAGACCAGCCTCCAGGCCAAACCAAAATCCATTTCCACTGAGCAGCTGTTTGATAACCAGAGTGAAAAAGTAATCGCCCATCCAGTTGTAAAGGGAGAAGAGTCTGACAGCAGACTTTACACCAGACACTTCCAGCTGCAGCCTTAGCAGAGGCTGAGGGGGTGATGGGCTACAAAGGCAGAAGCCAACTCCTATCCGTGGAAGTGACTATGGCCCCAACAACAGATCATGGTGTTACCAGGCTGTCCTATCGGGTACAGCATTCACCCAGATCTCTGAGAACAAGTGTTTCCTGTCATCCTCGAGGGATGATCACCCTCAACTGCTGCCTGGTCCCAGCTTTTCCCCCAAGGTTATTTACTACCTTTACTCACATAATATGCAAAACCTATACGGCTGGTGTCTTCTCCTAGGTCATCCCGACTGAGTGTGAAGGTCACCTGGACATTCTGCTTCAGCCCACAAGGCAGTGTTTCTGTAGGTGGGTGTATGTCCAGGAAGCTCTTGGTTGTGACGTGGAAGGGCTGCAGGTGATGGTACGCATTTGTGTAACTGAGGTCAGTTTTTCGAGGTGTGTGCATGTGATCCTCCAGTGTGAACCTTCCCTGAAAGGGAAGACATATAGACATCAAGAGTTTCAAGCTTCAGTGCTTTGTTAGGATGTCATCAGCTTGGTTTGGGAAAGGCTGTTGGGTTGGTGCCCTCCTGCTGGCTCTGCACAGCAGAGCTGTGTGGTGACCCCAAGACTGAGCTGGCAGCGAGGCTACAGGGTAAGAGTGGGGAGCACTGGCAGAACTCAAGGATTCTCACTTTGCTGTATGCAGAGGTGGTATTTACCTCCAAAGAGACTGATGAGCTGTTCCAGGCAGTTGTGTCCAGGTTGAATGAAGCTATTCCACTGCCATCTGTGATGTACGTTTTGATAAACCGACGCCTCATGAACCTTATCACAAGGTAAACTTTCCTGTTTTTGATACCAATTCCATAATGATCCTGAACTTTAATCTGATGACAACAGGGTGAAACAAGAAAGGCAAAGTCAGATATTTTTTCCAGTGTCATAACCAAAAACTTTCCTTTTTCTGACAAACATAGATCTTCCTGTGTAGGTGGCCTTAACTTCAGTCTGGCCCCAAGAAGACAGGAGAACTGTAAAGCTCCCTCATCTCTAAAGCTAAGCTGAGCATGATTATAACTGGTCTGCTCCAAAAGGTGTGTGTGGCTGTAGGATGAGGAGTTTTCTTCTAGCCAGCAGCTGAGGCATTCTTGCATCCCAACATCTCTGCTGAGACACCACTTATCATTCACAGCAGAAGCTGGAGGTTTAAACACAACAGGGAATCTGAAATGCAGCAACTGGAGCCGCACTGTCAGATACTGTGACACAATGCAAGGTAAAGTACTCTGTCTGAGAAGCAGCAAATTGTTTGGGTCAGCAAAATTTACTAGACACTATATACCTTGGCAAATGATGGGGAGTAAAGAAGTAAAGAAAGAAAATCACCTTCCCCCTATAGGGTACTCCAGGGATGTAATATTCATTGGGTGTCTCAAACACTGCCCTTGCAGCTGTCCTGGAGATGAGGATTTGGCTGGAGGTGTTGATCTGAACCCCTGTCGGAACGCAGAGTGCAAGGGAGGCTGGATCAGTATTGGAGATGACCACTTGATCCTATTTTAATCTCCCTTTTTAATTCCATCCCCCTCTAAGCAGAGTGTTTCAAATTCCTTCCCAACACCAGCATTCTTCAAGATTGGAGGCTTCTCATGTGTCAGCTCCTTCTTTAGTTAAGATGTCTATGAGTCCCTTTGTAGCCTCTCAGACCACCCTCCCAGCCACACCTTGTCCACCTGCTGCTGGCAGGGTACCTCTGTGTCCTGTGATAGTCCCAGCAGCAGGGAGGAGGAGAGGAGCAAGTGTGCCCTCTCTGGCCCTCAGAGCCACAGAATGGTTTCTCTTGCCCTTGCACCTTCCCTGCTGAGCCCCTGGGTACCTGTGCCCATCTCCAGGAGAGAGGCTTCTGCATAGAGTTTGCTGTCTTCCTCACTGGCAGCCAGGTTGAAGAATGATGTGCTCACAGAAGACGTGAAACAACCACTGCTCACTGTCTGCAATAGGCAGTGGGAGGAATTATTTGGGGCTGGAGAGAAGGGAAAGACTCAGAAGTACAAGTCAGTCCGTCATAACTGTTGACCACGACAAATAATAATCCAGTAAAACACTGGAACAGGTTTCCCAGAGAGGTGGGGGATGCGCCATCCCTGGAAACATTCAAGGTCAGACTAGACAAGGCTCTGAGCAATCGGATCCAGTCAAAGATGTCCCTGTTCACAGCAGGGGGGGTTGAACTTCATGAACTTCAAAAGTCCCTTCCAACCCAAACTATTCTATGATTCTATGATAGATAGATATGGTTCATATTTAAAATTCTGTATTTTCTATTTTATGTGCATGAATATGTGTAGTTCATACTTTAGAACTATAAATCAAAACATGCACCACAGTTTTATCAAAGTTACACAGTTGTCAACTTTCCAGCTTTAGAAGAAAATATAAGACTCCTCTAAATGAATCCCAAAACAAATACATCAGTATTTTAATAAATCTAGCTAGAAGAATTGGAGAATCAAATGAAAATTGAAAGTAACAAATAATTTCCAGAGCTGGAAAATGACAACGACTATAACAATTCATAATGACAAAAAATAAAGCATTAAAAGCTTTCAATTGTATATGTGCAAGGGAGGATCACAGCTGTGAAATACTTTGTAAGGAATTTAAATGTATAATAAGGAAAATATTAAAATATGCAATCTGTAAACATATAAAAAGAGAAAATTAAGTATGAAAGCCACTGTGTGACTTGGCTATGGAGTTAATTGTGTCTCCATCACACATCAGTATCTTTGTGCAGCTCCAGGATAGCTTCGCCCTAACACGGTATTTTTTGCACCTGAGAACACTCTGTTAGTTGTTGTTTCTTACACTGCATCAATTTCTAGAAAGTTATGCTTTTTTCCAGAAGAGATAAGAACTCTAAAACTTTCTGTGAAGTTCCTCTTTTCTACACCCTATCATTAATAAGCAAAGTTACAAAGAAGAACTTCTGGGGGTAAAGGCTTCTTAGCTGGTCTAGACAACAATAATTGCATTAATTGAATAAAAATAATTATCTGTTAGTCTACATATAATTACAGATGTTGGCAAACCTTCCTTATATAGCAGTTCTTTCTGTTCACTCAGCCCTTGACACTTAGTCTTGTTTGGTGCTTCTTTGCTACCCATATATCTTCCAGGATTTTACTCACTGGACCTCTGTATTCCCTGCAGACGTCCTTGCTGGGATTTTGAGACCGCCTCCTTGCCTTCTGACACAAAGTCACCCGCATTGTCCCTCTCACTGCTCTCCCATAGCTGTACCTGCGGGGAGAACACCAGAGGAGCTGCCAGGCAGAGGCACTCTGTGTTCTGTGGAGCACATTGCTCCACACAGGTGCCCTTCCTGATGAAAGTCTTGATGCAGGTGGCAAGCAGGCAGGCATAAATTAAAATATAGCACATTGAGTACTTAGGGAGTGCAATAATCCAGCATCCAACAGGTGCTGAAACAAAGCACAGGCAGGAACAAACACCCTCTGAAGCTCTCCCACTTCTGGGCACTTGTGATCCTGGAATTGCAGGAGGACACAGAGAGCTGACCTGACTTACCCATGCAGCACAGAGCAGCACTCAGTGAAGAAATTAGTTCAGGTGTGAAAGCAGCAGACACCTGTGTCCCTGCAGACAGCACAGCGAATGGCAGTAACAGAGCTACAGAGTGACCTCAGACCTGCCTCACTATGGACTTATCTCATGATCTAGATTCTAGTTTCCACCATCAGACCTGCTGTGCTGTTTTTTGCAAGGTAGAGCACAAGTATGCCCTTGTCAGTTTAGACATTTCCTCTGCCTGCTTTGCTGCCTTTCCTTGCTTTGACTCTTCTCTGAATTTCCCTTTGGAGCAATGATCCTAACAGTATCAGTAAAAAGAAGACATCTATGACCCATCCTGGAGATGCAGAGTAGTGTACTTTTTACTACTACAGTTTCACATGACCTAATTGTAACTGTCCCAGTTAATGAGAAATTACCTCATACCAGTGACAAAAGAGACACCAAAAGTCTCCAGACAATGCAGCCCCAAATACAAATGAGTTCACTTCCTTCATCTGTCTACAAAGTGCTTTGGAGATAATTCTCCTTTCTCCTTTGTGCTTATACTGCTGGAGGTCCTGCCTTCCTTCTCATCCTCATAAACAGGTTTTACTGATCACCACATAACTAGAGAAATCCACCTGCTGCTTCTAAGAAGGTAATAATTTCAGTAGCATGTAAGACAGAAGGAACAGCATAAACCCTGAAGAAATGCCAGTTCCTGCTCCTTTACCTCAGCAGATCCATCCCGTATCAGATATGTGGTTTTCCCCACAGAAGGTCTTTCAAGGCTGGACACACACAGCTTCCAGAGCAGGGTATCACTGGCCTAGAACAAGTCTCCCCATAGCTAGACGGTCTTTCTCTAACATGTCTCATGTACCTCTTCATCAAGGAAGAATCCAACAGTTTGACTTTTGCACTAGTTGAGATTCTTCTAAAAGAATGGCAGTGTTTGGCCTTTCTTGGGCCACTTCTTTTTGATGGCCTCAAGAGATAGGAGACATATGGAAGGAAAGACACAGTTTTGGTGAGCTCTTTCCTTTCCCCTAAACATTCTCCTTACCTGCCACACACACGCAGTGGGAAGGTTTTATCTGAAGCATAAATCTGAGCTGGTCCCTCGAAGAAAACATTGAACTTTTGCAACGCTGGAACAAAAACCTCAGAGTTACTCCATCAAAGGTATAAGACTATCCAGACAGAGGATCACAAAAGGCAAGAGTGTGTTCATGTAAGGCTGGAGTCCCATGAAGGAACATGTTAATGAGGTAAAAGTAAGCATTAATTACAAACAGGGAAACCAAAGAAAGAATTCACTTTTCTTTTCCCAAAAGCCAATCTTGCGGGAATGTTCAGTGTATTCTCACTCTACACCAGCCTAGTTGTTAGCAGATACCTTCTCCAGGAATCTCCAGCACAGTGTCTCTTGTGTTCATTTCTGGTATTGCCCATTCTATACTCCACAGATCTGTGTTCAGTCCTAGCTCTCAGTACATCATCTTAGTTCACAGTATTTGGCTTTACATTGTTACACAGACAGGCAAGCAACAAACAAGCAACTTCTTCCACCCCATTCTTTGTTCTCCTTACCCCTTTCCTCCACCTTAAAGGTACTGGACTGGACTGAACTGGACTTAAAGGACTGGGCATTGATGGTATAAGTTCCCAGAGAGAGTTTGTCAGCTAATTGGAAAGAGAGATCTGCAATGCCCTGTTTTGGTCTCACATCCAGCCACTGGCCAATGCGGTTTTGGTTCGGGTCCTGTGGTGCAAGGGAAGGAAAGAAGAGGCTGTCATGAGCAATATCTGCTATTCCCTACCCAGATCCCACTGGATTCAAAGGCATTTCAGAGACTTTCAAAGGTTCCTGCTGGCTTTTCCCAGATGGTGATGAAGTGACCTGAGCACTGGAGCACCAACAGAGGTAAACCAAATCCACTCAGGTTTACTCTACTCTGTACTGCCATTGTAAAAGAAGGTATGAAGAGTCCTGACATTTAGATTCTCCAGTCTTACACAAAGATGAACTGTAAGAGTTAGCTAAAGTCTGGCTGGCATTCCTGAATGTAGAAATGGATGAAGCTGAACCATTTGGATCATCATGGCTTGTTAACAAGAAACATTTGGACAGAGAATGTGCATGCATAGAGCCTAAGAAAAGTAACTTGAATCAGAAAGACAGCAGTATGGTACTATTCGTACTGAAGTACCTTTCCTCATGACACCTGAGGAGTCTGAAACACTCACCTGGATTTCCACCATGGAGTACTGCAAAGCAAACAGACAGCAATGTCAGAAATGGGCATGACATAGCAACCTGCACATAAAT
The DNA here is from genome assembly GCA_013396735.1 of Grallaria varia. Lineage (NCBI taxonomy): Eukaryota > Metazoa > Chordata > Aves > Passeriformes > Formicariidae > Grallaria > Grallaria varia. Next base: position 147,945 of record VWZG01005592.1, read on the forward strand.
TTATTTCACCCAGCCAGCACAAGTACTGTGACAAACATTACAATACAAGAAGCTTCATCCTACTGAAACCAGGAGAATTCTTTTGAAATAGTAATGAAAATACACAACATAAAAATCTGTGCTATTCTTTAGATTTGCTTTTTGATCCCTGAATTTTTAAGATGCACTTTGATAGATATTCTACAACTGTGAAAGCTGGAATTTGCTATAATAGAAAGGAGAAGAGTAGGAAGACTCACAAATACCATCATCACAAGTTCACAAATATTAAATGGCCTCAGTTTTTTACATAAATCTCAAAAATTAGCATCACCTATAGGAAGAATACACTCCACATCTTCCTTTCAAATGCCTGGCCTTGGAAGTAAAGGTTGGAGACTTGAATTAATGCTGACTGCAGCTGATAGTAACAGAGAGGGACAAAGCAGGACATACTTCAGCCCTTCTAGGCCCACTAATCCTCTGTTTCTTCTTATATCACTGTGTCTACCAGCCAGGAGGCAGTGGTGGTGGAGAACATGTAATATGTGAGCACGAGGCATAAGGAGGCAGAAACAGTGGTTTGGGAGAGTAACCAGTTTGTAAACATGTAATGGACATGTAATTCACATTATTCATCATTCTAAGCTTTCATACAGGTTATCATAGGCAACTCTGTTTTCACTGAAATAAAAAATAAATACAGGTTACTTATTTTCATTAATTGACTCTAATGTCAATGCTAAAACAAAACATGCTGATAAATGGCACCTTTGTTATCTTCATCTAATTTAAAAACTATATATTACAGCTTTAATGCATATTGCATTGAAGCCTTATAATAGCTTTGGCTAAACCCCACCTCATTTGAATTTTCATCACGGCATTATTAACAGTTACAGTGCTAGTTTGCTTACACTCGCACATAGACATCGAGCATTTATGGCCAAATACATTCATGAAACAATTGTAGACACAGAAGGAAATGTATTGTTTGCTCTTTTATCTGACTAATATAAGAGATATGACTTCTCTATTGGGAAAACAAAGAAGTGTGTGACCCCAGGACCTCACTAATAGCCCAAAAGAGAGGAAATTTAGTCAGCAATAAAGAAGCCAGAAGGATCTCTCCCTTTATTTCAGTCTAGAAGGATTTGATCCAACTCTCCTCATGCATGCCCTTCACTATTTAATTGTCATGGCATGAATTCCAGTTGGCTCTCCTGAATAGCTTGAGGACAGAGGAGTGTGAAATATCTATAGTTTCTGGCTGCAGGTGTAATTGCTCATCGTAGAAAAATGCTAACCTTGCAGTTTCCTGGACAGCACATATGCAAGTTTCTGGCAACTTCTCACTCCCTGGACATGGAGAGAATGAGCTGCTGCCAGCAGCAAGTCAGTATAATTTGATTATACTCTTCTCACTCTTCTTTTTTTTAATGATCATTTCATGTGTATCCTTTGCCATACCAATTAACTTTTCATTAAATTTTGCAGCTTGCTTCAGACTCTCCTGCCACTCTTAGGTGCCACAAGCTACACAAATTGCTGAGCTTTACAGACCTATGGGAGGGCAGGTCTGGCAGCTTGAGTCTGGCTAGGTCTGTACACATTTTGTCTGACAATTACGCCTGTGGATGTCTCCAGAAGCCCTACCTGCTTTGTTGGCAGGGGGCAGATGCACACAGCTAACTGAGCCAGCTGGGAGGGCTGGTGCATTCCCCAAAAACCATTATCAGCACCAACCTTCCCACCTGCCAGCAGCTGTCCTGTGAGAGCAACGGCAGAGCGTAGGCAGATGTTGTGGTTCCAATTTGGTTTACTCAGGGGTTGGTGTTGGCCACCCTGAGAGCTGGGACAGTCCCAGCCTCCCTGCGTGGGGCTGGTAAATGAGGCAGAGCCATCAAGAGAGAGCCCAGAGACTTCCACTTAGACAGGATTTACCTTGCTATTAACTGGAACAAAATCTTCAGTCAACGTCACTATCCGGAATTTCACTGCGGGGAGAAAATGAAGAGGAGCACATTATAGAGACAGAGTGCATTTGGGAATGGACTTGCCCTGCATTTGGCTCACCTTGAAATCAGCGCTCCCCACAGAGCCCTACTGACAGTCCAAGCCTGCCCTGCAGCCGCTCTTACCCCTTGCTCAGCCCCACTCACCACCTCTTCCCCAAAACACATGGCAGCAGCACAGCAGCCAGCCTCACAATTTAGGGGTTTTCTCATGAGCTAAATCCAGTTACCCTGATGTTTCCTTGTTTGCAGTGTAGACAGAGCAGTCCTACCTACCTGGCCCTGGCCAAGAAGACCATGTTCAGGTTTACTCTCTCTTCCAAGCCAATTCTTCTAGAGCATGTGAGACCGACCTTTCCAGTCTCCTCCTGCTGCTAAAATGGTTTTGTAGATACATCACTATGGAAGGCAGCGCTCCCCCTCTATCCCCATGGAGGCCACGCAGCACAAAGCACTCAGCACAACCCTCATGGGAAATCGGGAATAAAGTCTGGGGAGGTCCAGGTGAGGCACTGTCAGGGTGCTCCATGCAGTGCTCACCTGTCTGTCCTGGGTTGTAGATGGGTTTATCCATCTGAATGAAGGTGCCTGTCCCAGCCCTGCGGATCAGGACTTGCTTCTCTTCATTTGCACTGAAGTAGTGGTCATTGGAGATGCGCAGGTGGACTCTGCCCACCTCCTGGCTGCCTGTCGGTCGGGGCACCTGGGACAAAAAAGAGCAGAGCCACTAGGTTAGCAAGCACCAGAGCAGTGCTTTTCTCCACACTTCAGCCTCACTGCAAGGCCAGCCTCTTCACCATCTTACTCTAAAGGCCAGCACAGGGTGTCCTCTCAGTGGAAACACAGGGGACAAAGCTTAGCGGCTGGGACAGATCTTGGACAAGAGAAAAAGGGATTTTGTTCTGACACAGAAATCATGTTTACCCCTTCACAGGGCCACTGTTAGAGTCCACATGGAGCAAGATGGAAAAGACTTGACTAAAGGGAAGAAAAGGTCTGTGTTGATAAGACATCTGTTTTCTAGAGTGTGTCAGTCATAGAAACTGAAATCAGCTCTTATTCATCAGTGTAAACAAAGAAAACAAGGAACATGAGTTTGGAAACTCAGAAAGATTTGTGCTGAGTTTGTGTGCACCCTCCCATGTCTTTCCCAGTCCCCCAGCACATTTTCAAGCCCTTAAAGAAAAGCTTGAGGTGAAGCAGACATGATGGGAAGCTGTCTGAGCTGAAGTCTCATTCTGCCTGCATCACATATTCAAACACCCTGTGACAGTGCATCCTTCTCAGATGAGAGAATGAGCCATGCACAGCTGCCATTTGTGTGCTCCTCCATCCTCCTCAGACCTTTCGTGCCTGGCCAGGCAGCCTTTCCATAGTGTGACACCAAGCTGGATTATGAGATCCATAGGAAGAGTACCAAGTGGACAGACAAAGCCAGAAAAGACAGCAGGCTCCCACTCAACATTCTTCCTGATTTTGCATTCATTCCTTTCCATGCCCTCTCTACTCTTGTCATCCTCATTGTCTATGTCTCTGGTAAGAGGCATGATCAGCCAAAAGGGCACACTGGGAGCCACCAGCTAGAGGTCCCTGCCAAGAATGATTCTCACCTGAAATCTGGTGCACTCAAAGATCCAACTGTTCCGGACGACCTTGCGGTAGAGGCTGAGGTTGCCAGATGGATACAGAAGAGTTAAGGCCACACGAATAGGCTTTTCCACCCCACGGAGGTCCAAGCACACCCTCTGGAATGAGGGGTAGGGCAGTGATGCCGGAATGATGATCAGGTACTTCCTGCAGCGGGGAATACAATACATCACCTCTTGGGAACAGTCTGACTGACTTATGGCATTAATACTCTGTTTTGAGGAAATAGGAGAGTTTATCATCTCTCTAGGGGCAGGAGGTGCTGCTCTGCTGCAGTGAAGGGGACAGATTAACAATGAGAGTGTGAATCTCTCATAGGAGTGATGGAAGTTTTACAGTTCAGACAAATACAAGAGAAATACTTGCAGATGATAGAACAGGATTTGCCCCCCTTGCTTTGACACGACTCCTCATCTACCTTGACAGCAGACTGGTTCCTGCTTAACCATCTTCAGCACTGCAGCCCTTATCATTTGCCCTTCACTTTATCCTACACCTTTCCCTTCATCCTGCCTCAGACTGCAGTCCCTCAGTCTTGTTCCCACTGCCAGTCCTCACTCAGTTCTTGTACTGCAGTGACATCCATGAGAGAGGTTCCCACCTTCAAGAGGGCCATGTTCATAGCACGGCTCGTGGTGTGCTGCACACTACCCCATGCCTCTCAGGGGTCCCACGCTCTCTCCCGGCTCCCTTGGCCCCTCCCTCAGCATCACCACTATCATTGACTAGATTTTTAAATGGCACTTACGGTTGTGCCACTATCCCCAGGGTGCAGAGCAGGCAGCTCAGGAGGAAGGGAGTCCACATTTTCACAGGAGACCCCCAGAGGGGTAGATTTCTCTGGGGGCCTGGTCAGGAGAGAAGGTAGGGTGCTGCTTCTCTCCTTTCAAAGTCTCCAGGCCACCTGCTGTTGTTGCTGTTTCTCCCAGGAAGCAGATAAGGAGCCCCAAAGTTTCCTTCCTTCCTTCCTCCTCATTCCTGTGTTTATAGTGCTGCAGGCACAGGGTTGTGCCATTCAGGATGTTCCCCAGCCAATCCAAGTCCTTTTGGACTCCAGCCTCACTGCTTCCTACGCCCCTGTGGATGGACCAGCTTTATTGCCTTTTATTTTGCTAACCAACAGCCTGCTTTCTGTTTGCTGCACTGCCCCTGCTCCCTGTGTCAGCTGCAGCCCCAGTCCCATTGTTTTGCCTCCAGATGGATTGTCCCGTGACCCTTTGGCATGTGCACTCTGTTGGAGCTCACTGTGAACTCCCGTGGTCATGCTGTCCCCAAGTTTTCTGAGTCTGTAATGCCCAACGCAGGTCTCAGTGTTGAAGTGGAGACCAGGCTTTGCACAAAACCAGCAGACATGCATGGTGCTCTGCTCCTTTGCAGAAGACTGTCTTGCCCATGAGGAAAGCACAGGGAGCAGACAGAGCTGGAGTCCTCACCTTGTCCCTGCCTTACAGGTATTTCAGTTTGAAGAGAAAATCCAACAGCTGTGGTTCACCCCAGCTGTATCACAGAGTCCTCTGGGGTCCAGTTCAGGGCCAACTTACACACACACTTGCCAGTGGACATGAGGGTTGAACACTGGTCAGGCAGGTAAAAAGCTGCCTGACTTAAGTCCTACAGGGCTTTATTTAGTTACCAAAAGGCTGTGGCTCTAGCCCTAGGAGATGGGAACACATGCTATCTAGATTGGGAGCTTCTTCCCACATTCTTATTTTACACCTGCTGGTCTACTGATCATACTGAACTTTTCCCTGAGTACCTTACCATAAATTAAAAGAAAATCTGGTCCTTGAAACTATTTACTCTCAAAATAAGGAAGTTCTTCTATTTTAGTATAAAGGCCATTTTATATCAAAAGGCACCACTAATTTATTCTTCCATACCAACTTAACTCTTAAATATGCAGTTCTCAGTAATATTTTCCTTTGCTTTAGGACAAACTGATGCATAACAAGGAAACTATGGTTTGGGCCTTCTTTTTTTTACATGCCTCCCTCCACACACACACACACACACACTTAGTGAGCAAATATAAATCCTCTCTCTCCTTCCACCCCTCCCCTGGGCTTTGTTCATCTCAGAGTGGCTGGTGTCAGTGGCTGAGAAAGTTGTGTAAAAGTGCCTGGATAAACACGCAATCAGGAACCAGAGCAAGAATGTGAATCATTCTCTGACACTAAGCTGCCATTCATTTCTTTTCACGGGTCTCAAAAAGTACAAGCAGTGCCTGTTGAACAATCCCAGCTGACATTTGTTTGTTCACGGTAGATCCACAGCAGCTCCAGGGGACAGAGAGATCTCTCAAAACAGCACAGGGGCTCACAATGGCAAAGGTATTGAGAGTCCTGGCTCCTACTGACTCCAGCAGCTGTTTTGTAAGAGCAGACACCCAAACACCTCTCAAGTTCGGAACCTAGCACTGGTTTGAAACCTACATCCCAGCCACTCAATCCAGGCTGACTCCCAGATGATGACACAGAATGAAACAAATGTTGAAGCAGCACAAACAAAGTCACAGGCTCAGTGTGTGCAATTCATCTGACTCAGCCCTGTCCCCATCTCTCATTACTGGCATGGTGACCTGCTGCTGGTGGCCAGGAAGCACTCGGGAAGGGACCACCTCATAGCAGGGCTCTGCACCCTCTGGAAGTTGTGACAGGGTACACAGGACCTGGCTGGCGTCTTGTGCTGAGGTCCTTCCTCAGCCCACAGACGCATTCATCATAGGCAAGAGGCACACAAGTAGCTGAGGCTGGATTTGTGTCCCTAGAGGCTGGCAGTCCTCAGTGCTCAAGCAGTGGAGCTGATCAAAAGCTAAATGGAAGCATGCACACCACCAAATTCCAGGTTGAGTCACCACAACCCCTTGATTTTGTAAAGGATAAAAAAATAAGTGTGTTGTTTGACATCTCCTGCTCTAAGCAGAGAAGGGGAAGTTTAGGCCAGAGAGAAATCAATGTGTTTTGTACAAAAGTGATGTGTTCCCTGTCTTTAAATTCTGTTAGATGACAGCAACCTCCCTCCCATTCTCTCTGGTAGCCAAGACATCACAGGGATTACAGTACAAATCTCAGGAAAAAAAATCACGTTTTGAAGGACACAAAAGAGATGCTAAGAAAATGGGCATAGAAATTACAATTGATAGAATCAAAAATGTCACCACATGCAGTTTTGACACAGAATGTGTGTACACAGAGGGGGTTGTATGCCAGCTCCTTCTGCAATAATGGGCTCATGGATCAGCTACCCCTCAGGGGGTCAGTAAGGAGTAGGTTGAAATTCATGTGTGTGTACAACCACCACAGCAGTTGTTTTCCCAATAAACCTCTGATGTGGGGACTTTTACCAGACCTGTGCTTTGCTAAGCTCTGCAAAACAGATTATCAGCATTGGCAGTGATAAGTGGAGTCTTTCCCTCTCTGCAAGAGCCCAAGCCCACAGTGCTCTCTAAGCAGGCCTAACTAGCTCCAGTTCTGCTGTTTGGGATCAGCAAGGGCAGATATCACCAGAGGTAAAGGCAAGGGAGAGATGAGACATTTGCAAAGGAACCTGCAATATCTGCAAAGTTTCAGAGTAAGTAATAGTCTGGCAAACATCCTGTTCTGCAGAGCTGGGACCTGCATTGCTCAACAACTCTCCAGGAAACTGAATAAAGAGAAGGAAAAAGCACCTGTTTAAACAAAGGTGCAGAAGGAGAGAGAAAGTGATATCGGGAATGAAGCCAACATCAGCACAGCCACTTCTGCCACTGCACAGGGCACTGGTAACATCCAGCTGCTGGGCTGAGTTCATGCCTTCATCCCAGACCTGTTAAACTGCACATGAAGCACAGAGCAGGCTGTCAGCAGCCTGCCTTGCTGGCAGATCTCTGCCATGTGTTTGCTTGTCACCAAAAGAACTTGCAATGCTCCTGTCTTTGCCTCACAGACAGGACTTGTCAAGTCTTCAGTTTTACTCTGGAACTTCATAGTTAAAATTTAAACACGCTTTCCAAGCCCCTCCCTTTAAACCACCATGAATCCCAACCTTGCTTGCGGGGTCTGGGGAGCCTTTAGGGCTGTTGCCAAATCACCCATCTTCCAGACCTTCCGCTCCTAAGCCTGCCTTTGCATTTAGCCATCAGCCAGCTCTAGTGAGGCTCTGTGGAGACCTGCTTGTGTATCACTACCAAGTTAGAGAATCCATGATCACTAGCACTTTAATCGTGAGGCAAAAGTTATGGGTGTGACAGAGATTAAATTGGGAAAACAATGGGTAATTCATCAGTTTCTATCTTGCCAAAGTCCCCTAAACCTTTGCTTGGAAGAGATTTATTGTAATATTTGAGGCAGAAATTAAATTTTAAAATGGGGATATTGAAGCTGTAATTCCTGAAACTAAATATGTCAAAGCAGCAGCTCTTCTTGAGCAGGAAATAACTCCTGTTTGCAGCAATATCCTGACTGAAGTTGAAGACGCAGTTGTTCCTGTTGTGCGGGCAAGCGGAATACCAGGAAAATTGGAAAGGGCAGAACCTATAAGAATTAAACCTAAGGCAAGATTTTACCAGTAAGGTAAAAACAGTATCCTTTAAAATTAGAAAGACAAGTTGGATTAGTTCCAATAACAGACAAATTTGCTAAGCATAGCTTGCTAGTAGAATGTGAATCCAAGTATCCATGAAGAAAGCAAATGGGAAAGACTATTGAGTAACACAGAACCTGAGAGAACTACCTTATATAATAACCTAGAATAGTTTACAGGATTAGATTTAAAAGAGATGCCTTTTTCTACAGCCCCTTGAGCAGGAAAACCAAGAAATCTTTGCTTTTGGACAAGAAAATCCAGAAACTGGAAGGGAAGAAAAGAAGCCGTTTAGGAGTCTGAGCCACAAACAGTTCATGAACTGCCTTTCTGGGAATGGTAGGATGGTGACGACTCTGGATTTCTAACTATGGACTTCTGGTAAGACTGTTATATGAACTCTTAAAAACAGCCTGTAAGAATTTCCTCGCTTGGACAGAGGATGCAAGAGCAGCGGTTAAAGCATTCCCTGATGAGAGCTCCGGCTCTGGGTCTGCCAGGTCTCTCAAACCATTTGAACTGTTTACCTATGAAAGGCAGAATGTTGCCTTAGGAGTGCTTGCACAATTTCTAAGGGATCAGCAAAGGGTCAAAGCCTACTCCAGCCAACCAGACCTAAAGGATGTTCCTCTGGAAAATCCTGACTGAGAATTGTACACTGATGGAAGCAGCTTTGTTCGGGAGGGAAAACAAATGACAAGGTGTGCAGTGGCCACTGCCAACAAGGTAATTGAATCATGGGCCTTTCCATCTATTGTCTCTAGTCAGAAAGCAGAACTAACTGCTCTTACAAGAGCTCTGGACTTAAGGAAAAAGAGTAAACATTTGGCATTGAAAACTTTCCCTGAAACTGGAAACCATTTCACTGGCAAATCTGCAAAAGAGGCAGCAGAAAAAGGCGTTCTGGCTTTAGTCCCAGAAAAGGAGGTAGTGTTACTTAAAATTGCCCCAAAGGATGGGGGTGGCTGGCTGGGGAAAGAAACTTTTTATTAACATTTATTAATATTTTTGTTAACTTTTTTTATTCACCTGAAAGTCAATTGATTAACTCTCAAGCTACTCCTATAGGGTAGGTGATAGTTCCACCTACGATTGTGGAAAAATACTTAAAAGAACTGTAGGAGTCACCAAAGCTAGAAATCTTCCTGGAGACTACTGGCAAATAGACTTTACTGATTTACCCCAGAAAGAAGGTCTTTCCTTGTCACACCAATAAAGCTAGAGAAGTCGTGAAGGTTCTCTTAAAACACATTATTCCCAGGCTCAGAATTCCTCTAGGGATGTCGTCAGATAAAGGATCACATTTTTTGCAGAAGTGATACACAAGATAAATAAAATTTGTCAGAAGAGCTCAATTACATGGGTGCAGGCTCTACCTATCGCATTGCTGAGAATTAGGGTTCAGCCTGGAAGAGGCAATTTAAGCTTTTAGGAAATAATATCTATTTTAGGATCTACTCTGCAGAAACTCCAGAGACTGGCAGTGACATCTCGACCGGTGGGATTGGACACTGTTCCAGCCAGGTGATTGGGGTCTACATCAAGTAGTGAGACTCTGAGTCCCTACAAGTGAAGTGGAAAGGATCTTCCCAGGCTTTGTTGATCACATTTACAGCAGTTAAAGTTGCAAAAAAAAGACCTTGTTATTCTTGAATTAAGAAAGCCCCGTTTGACTGGAAAGCTGGACAAACTGAGCACTTAAAATTATCACCTGCATTTTTATATTAGCTTGTATTATGATTCAATGTTGTAGCTGTTGTAGTCAATTATGGTTCAACGTATGTTTTAAATAATGAGACATTTGCCTAATGGCCAAGCCTCGAGAAAAATGGAGGAATAATATCTGAGTTTTGAGATGTAATTAGAACTAAAAGTTTTTGCAGTGTAATGTACCATAGAAGCTACATATAGCTGAGCCAAGTGATTTAAGGGGACTAACCAAGCAAAGAAAAGAAACAATGAAGAAAGGAACTGAGTCAGCCAGCCAAGCAACACCAAGTTACTCTGTAACCAGGTATATTGTCTTAAAGAAATTCAGAAGGCTATCACTTAGAAGTTTGGGGGCTTCGGACAGAGAAGGCCACCAAAGACCCTCAGTGAAGCCCCTCAGAGAATTTCTAAGGATAGGTATATATGTTCATAAGTGTTGGGAAATGTCATGAATATGTAACAGGAATGCAGGGTTTGAAAAATGAATAATCATATAATGCTGACATGCATATAATGCTTCACCTGTAGTGAAGATACCCCTGTATGCACTTTGGCAAACTGATTCCCAGGATACCTGGCACGTTGAAATCATTCCAGCACACCGTAATAAAGAATGCGTGCCTCCTAAAACTCACAAATTGAGTTTTAGAGGTTTCTTTTAAGAGCCAATTTTAGGCAACAAGGGCATCACCCCTGCCTGATAACACATGTTTGAATCATCTTGTGCAAGATCCGACTTCACAGGAGGTGCAGAAACTAAAATTCCTCCCCTTCTTCTTTCTGTGCTAGAAGGATAGTCCACGAGATACACAGCAGGGTAGATTTACATCCATGTAAACTGCACAATCAGCCAAGACCTTCTTACTCAGCTACATCTGAGTGCAGTACATGATGCTCAGTGGGATGAGTCTCCATGCAGGGCTAGGAGTCCTTACCCCACACTGGTGGCTCCATGGTCACGCTAGAGGGGAATCCAGAAATGAATGCCAGTTATACAGTTCAGATACAGAGTTTGCTTCTGCTCTCTCCTCCCAGATAAACCCCATCTCAGAGTCCAAACACACACCACAGCACCAAGATTTGTGATTTATATTTTACTTTCATTCTTTTTACATGCAAGAAAAACCCTAGATTAAAACAATCAGAATTAATCAGACACCTCAAAGAATTCACCAGGTAATGGCTGTCAGGATGAGCAGCATAGGTTGGGTTGAAGTTAGTCCTGAAATCCAACTTGAGATGTTTCTCAGTACCAATATCCCAAGCCCACTGAGATATGACTTTCCAGGTGATGCATGTCCCAATATACCAGAAGCAGTAATGCAGCAGCCCTACTGCCCTTGGGTATCTTGCACTAGTTGGATTCCTGTGGGCTGAAACAGTAAGGAAGCCAAGTAAGACCAAGTCCCTGGAGAAATGAAAGCAGAAGAGAGAGTAACCCAGAGAGCAAATAGTATGACCTAAATTATTAACTTTAGGATGCTACCAGCTAGGAAGCTCTCACTAAGGACTCCACAGGAAAGAGTTTCTCTGGTTTGATCTAGTGTACTTATCTCAGCCATTCCCCAGAAAGACAGACTCCTCATACCCAGAGTAGTACCATGAATTCTACTTAGAAGTTTCACATACAGGGGTGAAATAGATGATGGGAACATGCTGAATCACAGATACACAGGGCTCCAATGAGACAGAAAAAAGTGGCTGGGGTGCAGAGGAAACATCACAAGACTGCTAGGTCTGAGGAAGGGACTTGCACATACCTCAGATGCAGAAGATATTATAGTCAGCCAGAGCCTGCTCCTCTGCAACAGAACAGAAGAGATCTAAGTTATTCTTGCACAGAGCCAAGGGCAAATACCCAGGCAGCTCTGGCATCCCATGGTTCCACACTGACCTGGGTTGTAGTAGTCGTAGACCCTGACATGGCCTGGTTTCAGGTTGGTCACCTCAATCTCCTGCTCCAGATGCAGGACATATATGTCAGAGACATGGCTTAGCTGAGGAAGAAAAGCAAATGACAATTTATGAGCTGTTATTTTTATTCCTCACCAAAATTTGATCCTACTAGCTGTCAATAACAACTCTGTAGAGTCAAGGGCTGGGACTGAAGATGAATCTTGAGCATCCTGCACTGCTAATCCTAGTCCTGTATTCTCCCAAAAACTCTGGCAGTGCCCTCCACTTCTGAAGCTTCTCTAGTAGCACATACATACCTTGTCCAAGTAGATGGCAACACCTTCTTGTGTTTTCTCAGTTCTTTTCACAGAGTGCCCATGCTGCAGCTAGGACAGGAGAGCACAGGAAGCAATTAATTTTGTGTTTTGAAAGGCAAATATGAGACATCCCAACAAGGTTTATCTGAGTTTGAATGGGCAGATTCACAATTCACTCACTTACAAATTTAATTTGTACTCTTATCCCTTCGGGCTGATCTCCCTGCAGGCCTACTCAGCTCCTGCAAATCTAAGGATAAGAACCTAGGCTACTTAGCTGTCAAGGATACACTGAGCAAACTGGGCCAGAAGTATCACCATTCTCAAGACTCAAAGAAAAAGCCAACAGTATGTGTTCAGGTTTGTTGTGTGGCAGAGTGGGATGGTGAGATTAAGAGAGGGGCAGGCAACACCTTCCCATGCAACCTTCCCCTCTCTTTGAGCATGGATGGTCCCACTGACTCCACATCACCATTCCGATTCCACACTTCTTACAGACATCCCAGATTCTGGAGCCAGGACGAATCCAGTCAGTAGCGACACCTCCAAAATCACCATGTTGGAAGTGGATTTCTTCCCATTGTACCTGGGGGAGAAGATTAAAAAGAGAGTCTCTCTCAGCTTCCTCTTCCCTCTACCACCATACCCTGTGAGCAGTACCCTGAGCCAGGTAGCCCAGCCAGGACCAAGGCAGTCACTGTCCCCTCTCACAGTGGGCATATGATGGCTGCACCGCACTGAGCATCCCCAGTCTGAGGTGACTTCTTGCACTCCTCCCTCCAGCAAGAACCAAAGCTGCCAGAAACATTTCCCATCCCCAGAGACCCTTGTGTCTTTACTTCTCCATCGTCCATCTAACCCTTCTGTTGAAACTTCCTGGTGTCTCCATGGTAGCCAAGAAGCACCCCTCAGCTCTCCAGCCACACCTGGCTTTCTTTCCCAAGGAAGGCAATATCTTTAGAGTCACCTGACATTGACAGAGACAGTAACAGAGCGTGTATTGCCCCCAGTGCAATTGACCGGCTCAGTTTTCACTTGCAAGGAAAAGGATGGCAATTCTTGTGGGGAGGGTGTATTGTACCTCAGCACCATCTGCAGGGAGGGACAAGAAGACAGAGTAAGACATGGATAATTAGTTCAATATCATCTATCCACCTTTTTTTTTTCCCCCCCTGCTGGCCACTCTAATCCTCAAGACTGGACCCCCCACAATGAGTGGATAAACCATATGCAGTGAGCACACTAATCCCAGGATCCAAAATAAAGGTCACTCAGAGTGGAAACCTTCCATGACCCTTTCATGGGATCCTTTCCAACCTTTCAGTTGGGACTGTACATGTTAAACACACAGCAGTGGGACCACTATACAACATTTTCATCCTCCAGTACCCTTGAGAGCCATGGAAGCATCACTGTCCTCACATTTGGACAGGTTCTGTCTCTGTCTTCTTCAACACACAGGTTTATTGCACTGGCAACAGGCTGGGATTAAAGCAGAGTTAATGCACATTTCCTTCCTCAGATGTGCAACAGAGAGTTCTGGTTTTGAGAAGATGATGAGAAGAGGGTGGTCACAGCAGGGTCTGTGGCAACCTACCCGAGTAAAGACACAACAGCTGCCATGGGCCTGCACCAAGAACCTGCCCGGGACCTCAGTCAGTGCTGCCTCCTGCACCAGGAGCCGGTTCTGGTAGGAGACTTGGAACTTCCTCCCAGCGCCTCCATGGGACCTCACCCTCACTTCTACAACCCCTTGTGTGCTGTGCGTCAGCGCTGCGTACTTAGCCAAGGCCTGCAAGGCAACTACTGTGTCCTGAAAAGGGAAAAACAATAACATTTGCAGCTCTGACCCAACGACACGTGAACTCAGCATCCTGAGGACCTCCACATACAAGGGCTCCTCTCCTCAAAGCATTTGCACTTGCGTATATTGTGCGTATATTTTGCAGAGGTTCTTTCCCAAGCAACATCCCCTTTCCTGGCCACAAGTTACCTGTGTTGAGGCAAACCCTCCATAGGCATTCTGCTGCCTGGTGAGCCAGGCCACGATGCCAGAGGCCATGGTGAGATCAGACTCTGTGACATTTGGCTTGGAGAGCAGGGCCAGGAGGATGTAAGCTGTCAGCTCCACATCCACAGACACTGGCTGTGACCAAGGGCTGGTGCTGCGTCTGGACTTGGATGAGGTCTGACTCCAGTAGATCTGCCCATCTGGGAAAGGAAGGGAATAAAAGACCTTGAGAGATGTCAGGAAAGAAATCCTGTGGCCCAGGCTCCCAGACACAGTGACTTGTGTGTGCAAAGAGCACCGAGTAAATTCCTCTTTAGCTGGATCATCACATACTGGGTCAACTGAAAACCTCTGAATTTTGCCATACTCAACATTCCATACTCCACACCAAGGTGATATACAAAAATTAATATACCAATAATCTTAATATGCATTGCCTCACAGACATTCAGCTTCTCTGTTGTCCTGTTTGCCAGGTCCACTAGGTCCTGCTGGTATCCATCTGATACTAGCTAGCTACCCACTAGCCAGTCCTGAGGATCAGAACCTAACAAAAAACAGGGCAGATTGCTTTCCTCTCTGGCACTTTGCAGTCCTGCATAGGAAAGCCCACTTTTCCCAAACTCCAATCTCCTCTTCAAGTACCAGAAAAGGCCAAGAGATCTGAAGGAAATCAGCACACACACCACAGTGTTCCCAGCACATACCTTGAGTTCATAGACTGGATGCCTAAAAACTCTCTTTGGTGAAGGACCTAGAGGGTAAGGCTATGGTCCTTCCAGGCTGAAAGTAACCAACGGCTCAGAAAGGTCACCTGTCCTGTCTCTGATGTTCACCTAGCCCTAAGGTTCCCATACCTGCTCTGATTGCCTTTCGATCAAGCATATCAAGGAGCTCTTGGGTGCGTTGAAAGTCCTTAGCCAGGGCGAAGGTGTAGGCCAGGAGGGCCTGGGTGTAGGCGCAGGCAGCTTTGGGGAGGGAAGGAGTGATGCAGCCCAGAGCCTTGTGCACCACTGTGCTCTACAGAAAAGAGTTACACGGGAGTCAGTCACAGAGAAACACTGAGACACAAACAGGAGGATGCAATATTAGCATATGCCAGCACAGAAAGTACCCCACACCTTCACCCAGGTGACTCTGTGCTCAAGTCTGCACTCTTTGCATCAGTGCAGCACCAGCAAGCAGTGCCTGCAGCCCTTGGCACAAGGTGCTGGATAGACCACCCCCTTGCACTTGTCTTGGGCTTCAGTTGTGCTCTCTCAATGAAACAAATACTCTTACTGCTGGAATAACACCACCACATCTTGCTTTCTGAGTCCAAACACAATAAAAGCAAAACCACACAACTGCAAATGCTTACACAGAGACCAAGATGACTGCACTTCATTCACCTTTACAGTGAGTAATTCTCCTTATGGTGAAAAACAGGTGACCTGAAGAGTATCTGTTGCCAGAAAAGCCAATTTCCATCTGCCACCCTTTTTTTCCTAAGCCTGTTGTTTTCAGTTCCACTGAAAAGCATTGCTTTTTCACTTACTTTTCTGATTTCCAGAGAACTTCACTTCTCAATGTTTACAGCAATTGCATTTCTCCAACAAGTTAATTAAATTTTTTAATCGCAAGTACCACAGTCTAGTTACTAGCTACAACCCTCAGCACTTGTCAGAGTTCCCTCTTATTGTTATTACTTAGGTGTGCAGTTCCAGCTGCCCTACAGCACTCCTTTCCCAGACTTCTACTTTCTGCAAAGCTAAAATGTATTATGAGTAACATTCTATTTACTTGATTGTGGGAGCAGCTCCAGCCACCTCTGCTCCCCAACAACTCACCATTAGCTCTCAGCTGTTTGGGGCTGACAAGAGGATGTGAGGAAGGGGGTGAGGGGAGCAGGAATGAGCAGCTAAAGCCTGGGAAATGGGCATGAAGTCCAATGGCCCCCCACCTCACCGTCTCCCTGCCAGCAATGTCCTCTTTAAGAGACAGTTGGAGACTTTTTCCTGAGAAGTGGTAAGATCTTCCTTGTCCACCCTACCTTGTTCACAAGTCTCTCCAAGATGCTCTGTTGCCTGTCTCAGTGCTACCACTAAGCTCTTTAGGATTCAGATCTTAAGGCAAGAGCATGACCAAGAATCCCAGTATTTACCTCTGGTGTCGCTCCTGCCTCCAAGTATGCAGCAGTGATGTAGGCAGCCAAGGGGACTTCCCCATCTACACCTCCCTACAAAAAGCATAAACATCCAAAAAGCTGGGAAAGTTAATACACAAAGATGTGAGACTTTTCAGAACAGATCCCACCTATCCCTGGTTTGCTCTCTTGCAAGAAAGTAGAACAACACAGGAAAGTGAACTTAAACAATTACCAGTACACTTGGCAAGAACTGCTTTGTGTTGTCCTTCAGGGTGCTCTGGCTCCTACCTTCATGAATGTGTGAAAAAGTTGGCCCACATTTCTGAAGCAACCACTGGGAAGCTGGTGGAACTCCAGCCAGGCCAGAGCAGCTTCTATGATCCTCTTGTCCAGGAAAATGTATGGCTTGGCTTGGACAAAACATTTAACCACAAATGCAGTCAGCCTGATTGAGCAGAACAGAAAAAAAAGGCATAAGAGAGGGAAGAGAGCATCAGAAAAAGATGGAGTGCATGAAAGAGCAGGAATAATAAGTCAAAGAAAACATCTAAGCACAAGTTGAGGAAAAACAAAAAAAGCAGGAATTTGAAACTGGTAGGTCTCTCTTTATCCACCGTGCTGTTTCTAATCTGCTAGTCCAAGCTCAGTTCATCCCAAGGACAACTGACTACTCTTGGGGTGTCCAAGCCCACAAAGCTTCTAGAACACTTTGGATCCAATAGGACAGCAAGTCCTTCTGGAAGCAGAAAGCTTCCAATCTCCTGGCTGTGAAAGAGCAGGTAGACAGCAGGGAAAGAGCCCAGGGCTTACCAAGTATTACCATACTGATCCTTGGTACCAAATTCACTGTAGGAGCCATCAGGGTGCTGATACTGCAGCTGTGTCTGGTACCCTGGAAAGAAGGATAGGACAGTGGTGCCCCAAATGGTATTGGCAATGAAATCACAGTTAAGGGAATGAGGTGGTTGAGTGTTCCAGGCGGGCGGGAAGTAGGCACCCGAGACTTCTGGACACAGGGGAAGGCAGAGGAGCAAGGTGGGTCTGTTGTACTTGCCATTGCGTAGGAATCCTGTTGCCCTCTCCCTGATCTCAGGGGTCAGCTGCCTCGTCTTCTCCAGGTACTGCAGCACATAGACAATGGGGGCAAAGAGCACCATGTTCTGCTCCCCACAGCCGTGGGGCATCTGCACCAGGTGATCCAGGTTCTGCAGTGCTGTGCCCAGGAGGTCACCTGAAACAAAACATAAGCACCCTGACCACCTCCTGGGCAGTAGGCTTCGGGATTCACCTCCTCCTACCTGTGACCTCTTCCCAGCAGCACACCGAGAAAGATAGCCCCAGTACAGCAGTGTGGGGATACCCCAAGTTATCAGTTATCAGTGATAACTGATAGGCAGCTTATCAGTTCCACTGTGCCCTTCATATGAACTGTACACATTCCCATCCTGGCAGGGGAAGCTCATTAACAGAACACTCACTCCCTTGCTGAGTGTCAGTAAATAGGAAACACAGCCACACAGATGGGAAGAATAAGGCACTGGAGCCTTGGAAACATCAGAAAGGGTGTGGGGGGGAGTCTGGGTTTGGGCTCTCCTAGGGCTAAACTCAGAGTTACAGGGTTTGCAAAGGTACTATCATAGCTGAATTCCTTACCAGTGACTGAGACGGTGGCTCTGACTGAACCTTCAACCACATTTGGAGGCAATATCAGCGACACAAACTCCTGTGCTGGATTCCCTAATACCAGTTGGATAAGGTGTGGGGAGGACAAAAAGAAAGAGATTGTGAAGAAAACAGCCTTCAGAATCCCCAGGAACTGTTCAAGGTTGTTCTGTGATAGCTTCCCATTTTCCTGTCACAAAGGCAGCAAATCACCTCAAAATCCCTGTCCCATTCCACTCTCAACTTCCTTCATCCACCTCATGGTGATTGTGCTCTCCTAACAGCCCTCTTTCTCCTGGAAATTCTCAGTGATCAAAGTCACCTGTTTTTCTCCACACAAGTTACTCCATCTCGTTTTAGATTTCAGTTGCAGGCTTGTCATCTCAACACACCTCGTGCTCTCAAAATTAACTCATGACCCCATCACACACCAAAAAATTCAAGAGAGGAACAGCAAACCTAAGCCATGTCCTCCAGCATCACCATATTCAGTAGTCTGGTTTGATTTCCACAGGTGAAACAGGCCCCAGGCTGTCACATTAGTGTCAGGGATGTTGTTGCTAAAAGATTGGACCTCCCCACATCATTTCCTAGGGGAAATCTCTAGCTGGCATTACGGTTAAAATATGCTTCTGTAGCTTTGTCATGCCGACAGAGAAAATATTTCAACAAGTGGAAATACCCAGGAGCTGTTTAGGCAGGAAGAGGGGGATAAGCAGGGTGAAAGAAGAAAGCAATCCGTCTACCTTTTTTGGGACACAGGATGGAGCTGTGAGCCTTTTCTACCAACACTCCCTCTGGCTGTTGGAGGACAGAAAAGAAGCATTGTAATGACAACAGGAGAGAAACAGGATTACAAGCAGATTAGAAGTAGATCCGGACAAAACTGTGGTTCAGACTGGACAGTCAGCTGGAGTATCATTACTGTCAAACATTTTCACCTCATACTAGAAACCAGCACGCATTTTCAGACTATCTTAACTTCTGAATGTCTGTGAAACTGACACTGCGAGATTCAGCAGAGAATTCAGGAGCAAGGACATAAAAGAGTGTTTAAAGTTTTCCATGGTGGATGACATCCTTCTACCTCCTATATCCATCAGCCCTCATGGATGGGCCCAGCTCAGGCTCTGAGATGCTAATTACACATTTTGAATAGCAAGGGGTAACATCCAAAGCACGCACAAAATTTGGGTGTTGCACAAAGCCCACTTTTTGGTTTAGGTAACAGAACAGCTTGACTGACCCGGACTCGAATGAGTTTGATGATGGTGTCTTTCTGTCCTTGTTTTGGGACAAAGGGTATCTCTTCACCACAGGGCTCTTCGGTGGTCACAGCCTCTGTGTGGAGGGTGATGTTCGTGATCCCTGAAAATAACACACATTTAGGTGCACAAAACATCTTCTGAGGAAGCACTTCCCATTAATACAATAGACTTCACCCACTGACAACAAAAAATATAGTTCTGTATCTCCTAGCACAGGCTTGCAAGTAATCATTACCTCAGAATGAATGCAAGTACTCTCTGGGTAACCAAGCAAATGGCTCCTATGTCATCTCTTACAAAACATTCCCACCCTGGTCCCATCCTTTCTCAATTTCACCACCGCACCTCCCTGATCTTCTCACCCAGTTGCTCAGCTGTGACACTCCACTGAAAGGTCTTGGCTTCACCAGCACACAAGCAGCTGCTGTAGACACAGCCCTTGCACGGCTTCAGCTGGAAGTGTGCAAACTCCTCCAGGGTCACTTGGATCTGAAGGGGCAGCAGGGATGGCAGATGGTAATAAACGAACATGACAAACACAAAAAGGCAGCCTAGAGGGTGGAAGCAGGAACAGGTAGCCTGGGAGGAACACAGAGAGACTGATCGAATAGCAAGGGATCAGGTTAGGAAAGCTAAAGCCCTGACAGAATTAAACCTGACCTGTCCAGGGCAACAAGAGCAGATTTTTATAGGTATGCTGGTGATAAAAAGAAGACAAAGGAAAATGTGGCCCCTTTTCAGAAGAAAACAGAAGACCTGGTTACCAGGGACAAGGAGAATGATGAGGTACTCAACAACTCCTTCACCTCTGTCTTCACCAACAAGCATTCCAGCCATAAAGCCCTGTTTACAGAAAGCAAAGGCAGAGACTTGGAGAACAAAGAACAGCCTCCTGTAGAACATGATCAAACTTGAGACCATTTAAGGAACCTGAAGGTGCACAAGTCCATCAGACCTGATGAGACATCCACAGGTCCTGAGGGTGGAGGAAGTGGCTGAGCCACTATCCATCATATTTGAAAAGTCATGGCATCTGGTGAAGTTCACACTGACTGGAAATGGGGAAACATAACCCCATGTTTAAAAACTGAAATAAGGAAGGAACTTCGACATGCCTAAGAGGTGGGTCCGAGTGAACCTCACGAAGTTCAACAAGGTGAAGTACAAGGTCCTGCACCTGCGTCAGGGCAATAATCCCAAGCACAAACACAGGCTGGGTGGAGAGTGAATTGGGAGCGGCCCTGAGGAGAAGGACTTGTGGGTACTCATAGATGAGAAGCTTGACATGACTCAGCAATGTGTGCTTGCAGCCCAGAAAGCCAACTGTGTCCTGGGCTGCATCAAAATAAGTGTGGCCACTGGATCAAGGGAGGGAATTCTCTGGTGAGACCACACCGGGAGTTCTGTGTCCAGCTCTGAGGCCCCCAACATGAGAAGGATGTCAACCTTGTTGGAGAGAGTCCAGAGGAGGCCATGAAGATGCTCAGGGGGCTGGAGCATCTCCTTTATGAAGGCATGCTGAGGGAGTTGGGGGTGTTCAGCTGGAGAAGAGGGAGAGACCTTAGAGCTGCTTCCAGTACCTAAAAGGGGCTACAAAAGAGCTGGAGAGGAACTTTGGACAAGGGCATGGAGGGACAGAACAAGGGGGATTGGCTTTAAAATGAAAGAAGGTAGGGCTAGATTAGGTATTAGGAGGACATTCTTTACTGTGAGGGTGGTAAGACACTGGAATAGGTAGTCCAGAGAAGCTGAGGATGCTCCAGCCAGGGAAGTGCTCAAGGCCAGGTTGGACGGTCTAACGAAATGTGCCCCTGCTCATGGCAGGGGAACTGGATTGAGATGGTTTTTTAAGGTCCCTCCCAAGCCAAATCATTCTATGATCCTATGATCATAGGCCATAGATTTCAGCCATCTACCACTTCTCTTGCAGAGGCTATGAGGGATCACCTACCTTCATGCAGTGCTGCAAGTTGTTGAAGACTGTGGCCTTCAAGTGGAAGGTCTCACCCTGGACCACAGAGGATGGCAGTGGGAGCTCCACAAGAAAGGGCTTGAAAACAAGCAGACTGGAGGCTGGAGCAAATCCAAAGCCATTACCTCCTGTGCAGAACATTCCTGCTTTCCATTCTGTGAGGGTGTCAGGCACAGTGACTGTGACATTCTTGTTCCCGCTGGGACTGAGGAGAAGCAGACAGCAACAGAAGCATTTAACTCAATGTTGGTGCACACCACACTCGGTGACCTGGTCTGAGTCCTTCTCTCCAGTGAACCCTATGCCCCGACCTCAGCCTAACCCCTGACCCCTACTGAACTTGCAGCCCTTCTAGGGTTACAAGTAAGGCCTTGTAGAAGTAGGGATGTCCAACTTGGATGCTTATACCGACAGAACATTTTTGTCAATAGATTACATGGCTACAAGATGCCATCAATCACACTCAGACAGCTCTTGCATTCTGCACATCTTAAAATGGTTTACAGATGCAGCAATTTTATTCTTCTTGGCCGAGAGATGGAGAACCAGACACCAGAAGAGCAACAGGACCAACATCAGTAGTGCTTAGCAGAAGAGGCAGATCCTGCCATTCACAGCCCTGTGAGACACTGACAGCTTAAAGCCCAGCACAAAACCAGGGCAGAGACTTGCCCTATGCCCACATCATAACTTTTGAGAGAAGCAGACTGTTCTGCAGCTGCTACCACAGCAGACATAAAAACAGCCCTAGCTAAAGCTAGTGACATTGGACTCCAGTAACTGGAGTCAAAACATTCACTTTTGCCATGCACATACAGGAAGGCAACACACACAACACAGAGACTTTTTGCTGGCCCAGATCAGGTTGGTGGACAAATCACATAGGAGATACCTGCTGCTAGGGAGTGAAGAGATGGATGCAGCTGGAAGGACAGTGGAGGTGGGAGAGGGTAAATGTAGGGGCATCTGGTCTGAGCCTACTCCATACTTCAGACAGCAGACAAGAAAATCTTGAAGTCTGAGATAAATCTCCAAATGCTCCCTCAGTAGACCCTGTGTACACATTGAGCCTTTCTCACATGACACAACTCCCAGTCCTGGGAAGGACTTCTATGGGCATCAGTTTCCCTTGCATACCATGGTACATCCTGTGAGAACAGTTTGGGAAATGCCAGCCCACAAGATTACCACAGGCGATGTGCAGGCAGTAAACCAAGCTGTTTTGCTGCACTTCACCTGCTTTCCTATCTTCCCATGCCAGCCATTTCCCATGGATGGACTACAGTTCTGTATAATTGTCTAGTAGAGGAAAATGTAATTAATACAGACATCAGCTCCAATAAGAAACAGCCTGGCAAGTATGAGCCCCATGACATATGTCCTTAGGTATCTTGCAGTTGCATCTACTGCCACTCCCAGCCACACTAAGTGATCCAGACTAAACCCCCACTGCTCAGTTTACTCACCCCACAGAATATAAATCCCATAGCCAGGTTTGGTGGAAATGCTTGTGTACTTTCTCTTCAGCTGAAGAAACAGGTGGAAACATAGTGGGCTGATAGGTTGATGTCAGATGCTCTGTTGGAAAATAACAAAGACCTAGTCACCATAGGATCCTCAGAGCAGAGGAGTTCCAGCCCAACTCAGGCTGTCAGGTCTCTGAAAGCATGGCATCAGAACAGAGGGTGCTGTCCCAAATTTTAAAATACCTTGCCTCTTTTCAAATGACAAAGGTGCTTTGGGCTTTACTCGGGTATGTGGGCACCATGGGACAGGCAACGATTCCCTCACCTCAGAGATAAGACCTGGGATGCAGACAGCCCTCTAGCATTTCAGAAGCTGTGAGCCTCAGGCAGCCTCACACTAGCACAAGAGGTTTAGGGCCAGGGAATGCTTTTTCTCCTCCATTTGCAACTACAGGATTGGCTCAAACCCAGGACTGCTTTCACCTGAAAGACTAAGCATCCTATGCAAGAAGAAACAGTTGGAAAATGCTTACTGTTATATGCTTTATGGGGCTGGGCAAACATCAACATGGGCCTAGAAATAAACATTCCTGGTTCCCGCAGCTTAGTTGTCAATGACGTGGTTGGACACACTCTGGGTTTCCTGATATTGGTGTTGGACATAATTTTCAACCCCATTTCCTGTAGGAAGAAGAAAGAACTGAATCACCAGAAGTTTCTTCTCTCCTCACAGCTCTCTACCCTGTGCCTTCCTGTCCCCTCATGCAGTGGGGACCTTACTGTCCTCTGGTTTTACAAAGTATTCTCTTGCTTTGTTTTAAGAGGGAATAATTCAGATCCTCAGCAATGGGCAAAAGAGCTCTTCTGAGCTTATTCTTCTGGCCTGAGTCAGCCAAATTTATTCCTTTTCAAACACATGGTCATTTAGGTACTACGCTTTCTCAGCCTGCAGAGTGGAATTGCTCATGCTAGGGAGATTAAAACAACTATGTGAAATCCAATTAAAGCAATCAGTAATCCTTGGCATCCTGAGACGCACAACCAAAGTGTGGTAACCACACAAAAGTTTTTCCTGAGTCAACATTTCAAGTCACTTATTCAAATAACAAGTGAGTTACAGAGACCTAAATTGCACCTCTTCCCTGTGCTGTCTCTAATAGCATCCCCAGGATACTGGTAAAGTCAGGGGGCCACACTCCCCTCACTTCATGAATTATCTCAACCCACCAAATCAACCATTTTTACCCTGAATGCTGTAAACACATCAGGCTCATCAGAATTTTGGAATCCACATGAACGATCATCTTCAGACACTTGGAGAGGGTACCTGGAGTTATAAACAGATGGGAACAACCCATAGATCTGAGAAAGCAAGAAAAAGCAAAAAAAGAAAAAAATCAGCACAAATTAAACTTGGCATTCTCTTCCTGTCATACATCCAAGGCTTGTTTGAATCGCTTCTGGCTATTGTGCATGAACGCATGCCAGAAAGCCCAGGCCCACTGTCACTCTTCCCTGGCTCTCCTCTAACAGACCCAGCACAACCCACTGAACTGAACATGAGAAAGAACTACAGAAGCTGTCTTACCACTGGTGCCCTTGAGTGACGCTCAGCCTCTTTCTTAACCCCTAATCCCTACCCATGCCATGCTGAGAGTGTTGCTGACCCCTCTGGGTCATGCTTTGAGTTTCTTGGAGATCAGTTCGGCACAGGTGCAATGGCCTCCCTTGCTCTTCATGTCAGTACAAGGGAAGGGAAGAAGTCAGAGCACGCTCACTCACCGAGTAGCTGCTGAGTTCTCTTCCTGGCTTCATCAAAAAGGTGCTTCGATCCACAGCCCAGACAGCACATGTGGACCCAGGAGCTGCCAGCAGGTGGAGATCAACCTGTGAACCAGGAAGAGCCTCTGGCACTGAGAAGCTCAGCTCCACCTGGGTGGGAAGAAGGCAGGCAATGCCTGAGTGACATCTCTGATGCTGGCCACCCTACCACTTCCCAAGCAGGGAAGGGACCACATGAAGAGAGTTTCCAAGGACTCGCATTGGATAGAAACCCTAGAAGCCTCCCAAGAACCTCCAGAAGGTATCTGAAAAACATCACATTAAGGTGCTGACAGGAAAAAGGACAGAGGAGGAACCATCAGTGTCTGCATGGAAACATTCCTGAACCAGAACGCAGTGTGCTCTCTTTACCCAGCAAACCAGCCAGCCATGACAACACACCTCACACAGCTGTCTTCTGGAGCCCCAGATCAAAAATAAGCCTAGTCCTTATCCCCAGGCTCTTTGTGAGGTTGGGCACAGTTTCCTGAAGTTCTTCCTGCTCTTGCTTGAATCTGACTGTCTATGGCAGATAAACAGCTGTGGAGCTGTGGAGAAGGGGTAATGCCAACCCTCAGAAGTTCATCTTTGAAGTGCAAGACATAGCCAAGAAAGCAGATTCCCATGGATGTCACAACCACAAGTCCTCAACCCTTTTTGGACAGCCAGTAAAATCCACTTCTTCCACCATCCACTTTCAGGTGTCATCCCAACACCACATACTAACAATTCTAAGTGTCTGCTGCAGCAGCAGAGAGGCCTTGAGCTCTCCTGGAAACCACACTAATGGCCTGTGCTGGGCTTTTATCCTACTGGGCTGCAGTTGCTATACACACCTACGGAGACAGACAGCAATTTCCTGCTTTTCCCAGGTTTTGGAGCAGCCCCCACAATGCTCAGCACACACTTGCTCCATACACCGCAGCACACCTTCCCATTCACAAACTGCAGCTCATGTGACAGCACCCCACAGGGTATCAGTCACACACAGCTACACAGTCTCTCCTTTTATTGCAGCAGACACCTACACCTCACAGATTTAGTCACAGCCTCAGACACAAATCCTACCTCATTTCTGAAACACATGGAGACACTGAAGATGGCAGAATCAGCAATGATTTTTCCATTAGGGAAGATAACATAAACAACCAGTCTTGGAGCTGGGGCATAGGTTGAGCTGAAGGTAAGAGGGATGGAGAAGAAGCCTTCCAGCACTAGATGGAGAAGAAAGTAAATAAGTAGATTTGGCAGTGAAAATAGACTCTGATAAGCTTTTGCCATTTGGCATGTGCCTGTTTAATTTCTTTCTTCAAGACTTTCATGATGAAGGAGATTTTTGGAGAACACTGACACAATCAGCACATCTCTGGATCTGGCATTCAAGACCAGCAAAAGACTCATCCTGGTTCTGTTAATTTTCTCAAGAACACAAAAAGGTACTCTGGAGTTCAAGTTTGGTTCCAGTAAGAGTGAGAGTGTCAGATATCTTTCAAAGCCTCCCATCACCAAACATCTTCTATCCTGTCACCAACAAAGAGGTGACCTTTGTCCCAAAGAACCTATAATTCATGTTTGAAAAAAATAAGAGCTGAAGAAGCAGGAAACAGTAGGTCAACACCCATCAAAATTATAAGCTGTTGCATCCTAACCACTCAGATTATTCATAGACACACTTGCTATGGAGGGTGAGGCTACAGTTTCCTACCACTTGCAGGAGCAGCAAAAAGAGACTTTGAAAATTAAGACAACAGAGGAGTAGCCTATAGGCTGGGAAGTGCTGAGTATTCTTTTGGTTCAAAGCTGGAGGGTAAAAGAAACATGAGAACTGCACAGGCATGCTGCTCTGATGCAACAGAGAAGTGGTGGGCCACCTCTACACTGCAAAGAGGCTTACGCCACATACCCAAACACAAATAGATGCCACAGACTACTGAGATCTTGTTACACATGAAGCTGAGGAGCGCACTTACTTTTTGGCAGCCCAACCCAAACAGTCTTCTGACCTGCATGGACTACCCCGCTTTTCCCTGTGACCTAGGGAAGAATACAGAAAGGAATAGTCACATAGTTACACAGTCTTTGAGATCACTATGAAGCTCAAAGTAACCCTGAAATTGGAGATTAAATGGAGGTGGAAGAAGAGATATTAGCTTTATTCACTCTTGGATAGTAAGGAGAGCTCAGGGGATGAAGAGACTTGGGGGAGGCAAATACCTGCCCTGCACCAGTGCAGAGCCCAAACGAAAGGTTCTGCTTGCCTTGCTATTATTGCAGTCCCAGAATCAAAACCAGGATGCAGCCCCATGATGACTGGATGAGCTACCTGTCCTGGGCTGAGCCAAATCAATCAAATGTCAGGCCTGAATCTCTAAGAGATGTTGGTCTTGTGCCTTCAGCTGTCACCTAGTAGCACTCCCCTAGAAACTCACAAAGTAGGAGAAAATGACACGCTTGGGTCCATGTTCCAGGTCTTCCTCATAAATTCTGAAGTCCACCTGGACAGACTGCGTTTTACCACAAGGCATTGTTTCCGGCACACGGACAATAGAGAGGAAACTCCTGCTGGTGCTGTAGAATGGACGTATGAAATAAGAGGCTTGCTGGTAACTCAAATCAATTGTCCCAGGCTCACTATCCAAATCTTGATGCAGGACACTTGCCTGGTGAGACAAAAAACCCAAAGTAGTGAATTTTCCTGGTTAAGTAAGTCAGCTGCAAACCACTGTAGCTGTACCTTGGTAAGATTATCTGAGCAACACCAAAGCACAGGTCTCTGTGTGGAGATGTCAAGAGGAAAGCAACTGGGGCCTGAAGAATAAGCTCTCAGAGGGAGCCAAGATCCAGAGCAAGCTGAGGTGTTTTAGGCTTGAATTACAGTCCTTCAGGAAGGACAAGGAGGATGTCTGTGGGGCACTAAATAGCTCTGACATGCACACATAGTCCTGCCACAAGGCATACCATTCCTGACTTACCTCCAGGGAGGCCAAGCTGCTGTTCCAAGCAGTCGTGTCCAGGCTAAATGAAGCTGTCCCAGAGTCTCCAGTGACGTACTTCTGCTTAAATTGCTGCTCACCACACTTCACTACAAGGAGGACTTCTTTGTGCTTCAGTGCCTTGCCTTGGTGGTTGAGGACTTTAATCTGAGGACATCATGGTGAGCAAGAGAAGTGCAGAAGAGTCTAATCAGCAGACCGAGTCTTCTGCTTCTCCAAGTCAGGAGCAGCATTTCCAAAGACAGCAAGATCACCCTTCTAGTCACTAGTAAGATTATCAGTATTGCTACTGGTCCTGTCACATCATCACTTGTTCTACTATGTTCATTCACAGAATCACAGAATGGGTAAGGTTGGAAGGGACCACAGCGGGTCATCCGGTCCAACCTCCAATGTTCTCCATTCCTTCACAGCAGAAGGCTTCCTGGGCTGCTGAAATTCAAAATGTTTGGGTTTGGACTCTACATATGGATGCCCATAGCTGCAGCTACTCATGGTTTATTTGGCAAATAGCAGTCTTGAGTGTTATTCTCACATTTGACAATTCAAGAATTTTGTCTTTGGCCCAAATCCCTGTCTGAAGGTGATGTCAGAAAAGACACTAGGCAACAGTCAGTGGGAAAGCATTGCTCACATTCTCCCCTTCAAAGGACTGTATCTGCGAATTACCTTCCCCTTGTACATCTCTCCAGCGTGGTAGTAAGAATTCACATCATCAAACAAGGCCATCCCGCCAATCCTGGAGATGAGCACTTTGTGGGAAGCACTGACGTGTGTCTCTGATTGAAAGCAGTGAGACAGAAACATAAGAGAGGGAGCAAGGAAGCCAAGCAGATCTCAGCAATTTCCCTGCCGAGTGACCCACTGGTAACACTGATGGACATGTTCAGCTGCACACACACTTTATGTCATGATGGTGATCTGCCCATGACTCTGGGTATCTAGTCTTCCTCCCACTTAACTTCTATCTCTCTGTCTTCAACACCTGAGACTGTAGGCACTCAAGGTGAGTGTGTCATGTTATCAGGAACTGCTGGCTCTGTATCTGTGAGGTTAGATTGCAGACCCCAAGGGGCTCCCAAAGCTCAGGTCCTTTACTAGCCTGAAAGTCACCAGTGCTTTTGCTAAGATTAGTGCATCTTCCCAGCCACAAGAAATGTTTTTAGAGTTACCTGAGGCATCTTCCACCAGCAAGGCCTCTGCAACTATGCTGTCCCGATAGTACCGAAAGTCTCGGCTGAAGGAGGACAGACTCACGTTTGTGAAGAAGCAACCTGTCTCATCTGTCTAAAAGTACAGAGAGAGGAAAAAATGGTCTGGGCAAAGCAGAATGTTAGAAGTTATCGAAATGGCACAGAAACGGCAGCACAAAACCCTTACTCTCAGGGAGTTGCCTTTTGGCATAGCAGTGCAGGATGTGGAGCAGGCACATGATGCAAGCCCAGTCATAATCATCAGGCACAGTTACTGTGAGGCAGCACCAGCAGAACACTGGCCAAGCAGCCAAATCAATGGGGAAACATCACTATTAGTTCAACTAACGCTTTCTGCAGCCTTGCCTTACTAGCACAAATGTCTCTGAATACAGCTCATCTCTTCCTAAGCATCTCACCTGGTTGTTGAATTTGTGGCAGAGATCGGGTTTTGAAGCACTGGGCAGAAATGGGGCTATCTTCTGACAGAGGCTCACATGAACCATCCCCTGGACACTTTTCCCATGGGTGTCTCTGTTTGGGGGAGCAGGGAAAGGAAGAGACAGTCACACACAGTGGAAGAACACAGGGTTTGCTTTGCATAGCCCCAGAGACCACTTACTCATGGATATTCACAACAGAGCACAAGAGTGGCAGCCATATAACAGGCCCAGGAGTCCTGATCCAGTAAAGCAGGGTCAGACTGGAGCACCGCAGTTATGAGAGATCAAGGGCTCTGTGATATAATTAGTACTCAGCTAATCTATTCTGGGAAAACAGAGTGTTGTAGGCGCTGACTCAGCACAGACCTCTGCACTATACATCAGCATCACATGTAATAACCCCAGCGTCCTAGTTACAGTGGCTGGGACCAGGTTATCACTATGTGGGTGTAACCCAAACTGTGTTTTCTCTACCCTCTATATCATTTCTCATGATCTGTTAATAATGGATCATCTGCAGCAGCTGCCCAGGGCACACCTGACCCCTCAGGCTACAAGCTGGGTGTTAAAGAACGCTGTGAGACAGGGGAGTGTTTCTGTCTTCACACCAGTGACTCTGTCGTGGTAACTCCCCTCCAGGGAGGCATCAGCACCTTCACACCCAGCCTGAGGGGTCATCTCTGCTAATGGGCCATCAAAGATTCCAAAAATAACCCATGACTCACAGATTCAAATCACCCATTGTGAAACTCCTTGCCCTGGGGGGAGGTACTGGGCATTCCCACCTGAACGAACAAATATAATCTTTGGGTTTTGGGACTTCTGGTACCACTTGTCAGATCCAGAGGAGGACCGGAATCTCAACAGGACTGCAACTGCCACTCTCAACCAGACTGCAACCATCATTCTCACCAACAGCTTTTCCTTTCCTTATACTTTGCGCTCAGGGGGACCACGTGGTGCTCAGCACAGGGGCCAACAAAAACCATTCTGCTTGTGGCCCAGAGTGCTGGGTTATACAACTGTTCTTTGTGGGTTAAAACCAATTTTTTCTCTGTATCATTGCATTTATCATAATCTTTTTATTAAATTGTAACTCTGGCTTGTAATCTCTAAGGTCAGGTTCATTTCTCCTGCCAGTTTACCTTTAAACCAGCACACCCAGGATATGCTGAAGGCTTGCATCATCTTACGAGCAGAAATATGGGGGATTAAGAAAGTGCCTTTCATTAAGAAAGGAGCTTTACATGAGTCTAGCTCTAGTGTTGTCTTTGGACTACATCTGGGGCAATTCCTTTTTAAATCTCTCTAGTTTCCACTAGAGCATAATCTGGAAAAGCTTCCTTTCATTTCCCATGAGTTTGTTCTGCAGGGGGATGAACACCAAGTATCTACCATGCATATGCAAAAAAACACCACAAATGGCTGCTCCTCAAAGGGAAGGCTGTTCCCTCAGGTTTGTGTGTAGACTTGTGGTGTGTTTTTAGAAAAGTGGCATTAGAGCATCAAAATCATAGTTATAGGAATGTTTTGTGTTGCATTAGGATGCAAGCAGTAGCCATGGAAGATTCTGGCCTCCTGTAAATGAAGTGTAGAAAATTTCTCCTGAGCTCCTCATGTTTACCTAGCCATCTTGTGCTCATCAGGCCTGAAATTAACACAGAGACATCCCTCCAATCAGAATCCTCACCTGCCACATACCCGGAGCGGGAAGTTTGCATTTAGAGCATAAATCTGATTTGGTGCCTCAAAGATCACTTCAAATTTTGGCAGAACTGGAAGGGAAAAACAGAGAACTGTAGGAGACCCAGGCCAGGGACAGCCTTCAGAGAATTAACAAGACAGACTATGGTGGAAAAAGAGACAGGAAATGGAGAAGGTGAGAAGCGGAAAGGGAAGATTTCCTTTGTGTCTTTACAGGATTTATGTGTAGGCTCTGGTTGATTATTCCTTCCCAGAGTAAAACCAAACATGCCCACATTCCTGCACTTCTGACAGCTATTTGCACTGAGAGAAGACAAGGCTTCCAACACAGTTGATTAGGGAATAAAAGTGAAGTGAGCATTGGGCTTCATACTCTCTGGAAAAGCCCACCCTAAATTACCTTGTTTTGTCTAATGCAGAGATCTGCAGGAATCAGCTGTATCAAAGGTCTGAGGCCACGCACGACATTATTCCCACACACCAACCCAAGGTCCCAAAGTGCTCTCTCGCCTGAGCCTCAGCTCAACTATTTTCTATGACCAATGCTACTATTTTTCCTATTTGCTCCCAGGATGGTTAACAAGGAACAAACACCCAGCTTCCTGGATCAAGAGTGCAAGGTCCCCTGCAGCTCAGACAAATCCCCCACGTGCTCATACCATACTCTTTAACGGAGAAGCTGCCGTATGCTTTCGCGCTGGTTACGTTGAGGACGTACGTTCCCAGCAGGGGCTCATCGCTCAGCTGGAAAGACAGATCTACAATGCCACCTTGAGGGACCACGTTCAGCCACTGCTCTATCTGGTTGTTCTTTGGGTCCTACATCCACAAGAAAGAAAGAAACTGTTGTTCCAGCATCTCACTGGTCCACATCTCATAGAAAGGGATCTTCAGGATTTCAGCGCTGTAGACTACCAGATTCTATAGCTAAGGAATGAGGTTTGGTATAGGCTAATCATGAAATTTTGAAGACGCTCTAATGCTCAGTTTCTGCTGCCAGCATCTCAGTCTCCTTCCATATTTATTTAAATTCTGATCTTTAGGAAACATTCTTCACAGTTTTAACTTTCTTTCAGAAACATCTAAGTTATCTGTCTATACTCTTGCAAGTCTGGAACAACTGAGATTTCTACTGAAGCAACTGGAAGAATAACCTCAAATAAGTGCATAAAGAAGCTGGGAAGAGTATGTTAATTTAAGAATCTAACATCTAACAACAAAAAAGGTCTACTGTTCCACTCAGAGGTCTGTAACATCGACCAGAAACTGAATATGAATAGCACATTACTCTAACACTAGATTCCAGCATCACTTACCTGAAGAAACAGGGAAATCTGGGGAGGGAAAAAGATAAAAACATTAGACAAGAGAAACAGATGCAGAGCCCTCTCTGAAGGATGTACAGCTAGTGATTTGGAAACTTAGGGCACTGCAAGCAAAGTAAAATCAATGCCACCAAACAGGAGAAATACCAAGTGGGTTCATTACAGTATGGTCAGAAGAAAGGGACAAGAAAACCCAATCTGGACATCACCCAGCACTTGCTAATGACTTCCTAGCAGAAAAACTCAGGAAAAGTTACTACCAAAACAGACCTAGCTCTGGTTTACCTTCCATCTCAAGGCAGTAACAGAGGTATAGGATCACATAGTTTAGAAGGAACCTCTGGAGGTTGTCTGTATCACCATCCTGCTGCAGATTCCTTCTTGAGCAGATTGCTCATAGCCTTCTCCGTCTGAGTTCTGAACATCTCCAACGATGAAAATGCCTTCTCTGGACACGTTTCCATATAGTTGCAATGAAAAAGTCTGTCCTAATGTCTAGTCAGCATTTCCCACATTCCAGCTCGTAGGGGCCAGATTAAGAGCACCCTTCCCCAAAACAAGGAAAATCCAATTTACAAACTTTAGTATCCACGTGACACCACCACATCAGGAATCAACATGTCCCATGGTCGCACTTGCATGACTATTCTACCAAGATGAGCAAGACACATGTACACCTCTGCCATATTCCTAAGTTACCAGCTTTTACTTGAGTTACTATTCTCATCAAGCCTGGCCCAGGGATGAATGTGGAAAAGTTGGAGTTTTAGCAGATGAGCAGGGTAGAAAGGAAGGAGGATCCGCACATGGTGCAAGGCAGCCTTTTCCACAGGCCCCCCCAGGACTGGCTTACCGAATCGTTGAGTGCAATGAACTCCTCATCCAGAGTCACAATGCGAAATTTCACTGAAGGCAAGGAAATCAGGGAATATATTTATCAGAGCTCGGTTCTCCCCTACAGACCCCTGCTCCATCTGTTTCCCCAACTCCTGTCTCCATTATTAGATGCATTTGTGGTAACACCTGACATTAACATTCCCACATGTAAGATACCGTGGACATGGTGATCATTACCTAGTGCCTCCTGCAACTTCACAGTCATCACAAACAGGACATTGCAGCCACTGAAAACATCACTCAACAAGAGATATTGTCTCAAAGCCTTCCACTAGGGCTGTTTATGCATTTCAGATAATTCCAGGCTTTCCATATGGGGTAACCAGAAGCAAGCCTAGGGCCCACAGTTCCTCCCTTTTGCACCTCACCTGTCTGCCCTGGCTGATAGATGGGCTTGTCTGTTTGGATGATGGTGCCACTCCTGGTCTTGCAGATCAGGACCTTTTTATTCTCCTCAATATTGACCCCTTCACCTGTTATGGTCAGTCTGACAGTGGCAATCTCCTCTGTGCCATCAGCTGGAGGTGCAACCTATACAGGTAGAGAGAGGAGAGCACATAGGCCTTGAGTCATCTTCTGGGGGAAGATGCAGGAATTGCGAGTAAAGTGGAAGAACTAACCAGTTCCCTCCAGCTGTTCCAGGACAATCCCTCCAATATCTGGATCCAGATCACATCCAGATCTCTCTCAGTCCTACATGACATCAGGAGGCCCTGCATGTCATGGAATCTGTCCCTTTTCCCACTGGTGACAAGCAAGTGCCTGACACCTCTGAGTCTTCAGACTTGCTCAGGAAGGTGGGCAGATCACAGAAAGGCGGGAGATACTAACATAAAATCAAAAAAGAGATCAAGTGGTAGCACAGTCTCAAATACTAGGCCTTCAGAACTACCTAGTATGCACATATAAGAAATCCAGACTAGCAATTACAACCAGAGGGTCTTCGTGAGTCTGGAAGCCAAAGACCCCAGCAGCCTCAGCACAGAATATACAGTAAAATAGAAGGGATACTGTTTAGACATGTCTGCCTTATCCAAGATCTTTGCTAAGTTCTCACCAACAATTAAATAACGTAAGATGATGCTTAAAAACAACAAGCACATCCATTTCCATCCAGCTAGTCTTCAGTAGCTCCCAAGAGCTCAGTTGCTGCCTGACTTCAGGACTACAGGAGGTGCAGTATGTCATGCAAAACACTATTTCCCCAAGCTTTAGCTGCAGACCTGCACAAAGCCTTCAGAGAAGAGCTAAAGCTGCTTTATGTGGTCTGTAATGGAAGAGAAGGAGACAGGTACGTTCTTCTCATGTATCCAGAACTGTGGCAGATTTTAGCAGATTTTAACAAATGTAAATTCCATTTAAAAATTCGATTCAGAAAGGAAATTCAGTGCTAACTGACAGGTACTGTGCTGGGCTATGCATCTCTAGGCACCCCCACTCCCCTTCCTAAGCATCTCACACTAAGACAAAGTAGTCCCTATCCACTTCACCCCTGGTTAAGGAGCAACATAAACACTGTCCTGAAGGGAGAATCAGTGATGGCATTTGCCTAGGGTGGCTCACCCAGAACTTAGTGCACAGGAAAGTCTTTTTCTTCTGGATTGTTTCTCGCATTAAGAGCTCATGTCCTGTAGAACGCTCCAAGACCAAGTTCACTTGAAGCTTTGCTTCATGGCAGGTGATATGGAGGCAAGCAACTTGGGTGGATGGGTAGCGAAGAGCCGCAGGGATCACCACCAGGTAATGTCTGGGGCAGAGGAAGACATCAGAGGTGGCATCAGTTTGAGGGCTCAAGAGATGCAAAAAATCTTCCTGCTGTGGCCAGCTACTGCAGAATACCTCAGCAATGTGCCATGGCTGCAGTCAATATTGAAGAGTGACAGTGAACCCCGCAAAGTGATTGCTTCACTGAAACTTGAGAAACAGTTTCTGCTTTCACAGAACACTCTGAGTTGGAAAAGGACCCACAAGGATCACCAAGTCCAACCCCTCAGTGAATGGCCCATGCAAGAATCAAACCCACAACCCTGGTGTTATCAGTACCATGCTCTTACCAAGTGAGCTAATCTCAGGGCTGATTAGTTTAAATACAGCCACAGAATCTTTTTCAAACCCCTTAATCCAGAAATGTCCTGAGCTCCCACAAAACATCCCACGCAGTCTTCAGAAGAAGTGGTCTCATAACCTTGCAGTCTAGACACCAGTGATTTGATCTGGAATAGCAACTGAAAAAGCAAACATCCCTGGGCCTAAGGTCTGACTTGGAAGTCCCCCAAAAAGGTGCCTTGCGTTGACCTGCAGGAGTCAAGCATGGGAGGCAAGGCAAATGACTCAGCTACCCTTTGGGTTGAACTGATAGAGCAGGAAGCACAAGAGCTGATGGCATGGGATGTGGTCCATCTACCTAGACTGATGCCTTCCTAAAAGAGACTGAAACAGGAGTTCAGCATCACTCACAGTTGGTGAAAAGCAGCTGCAGCATGGAACAGAAGGCTCAGGAGGGTGGTTAGCCTCATCCTGGGGACTCTTGCTGCTCTGTGACACTCTTCCTGTGAAATCACTGAGGCTGACTTTGAGGAGGGTAATTTCTTTCTAGCACAGCCTAAATGAAGAGGTGGGATGGGGGGCGGAGCCAGCCTCTCCCCACCTCTCCCTCTCTCCTGAGATCACACACAGGCAGTGGTAAGCAATAGGTGTACTGTCCCAAGTGCCCCTTAGCCAATAGCAGCCACTTTGGCTCTCATCCACTAGTTCAGAACATCCCCTCCTGCAAGGTTGCCATGGAGGCGCCTGACCAAACGGACTTCTCATGGTGAAAAAAACAGTGAGAACTTTGCTGATCAGTGACCCAGGCCAGGTCCCGATCACTTGTCACTTGCATCCCTTTGTTTCAGCTGGAGATGGATTGCTGCTGTGCAACCTGCAGCAAGAGCTCAACTCCGCATGCAGTGGGCAGTGTCCTCATTTGGGACAGAGCTCAGAAGCTCTGGATCAGATTATGGGTGTGTGGATCTCCTTAGGCTGTTTGGTTTGAGAATGGGAGCCAGTCCTTGCACGTGTGTAAGCTAGCACTGTAGCAACACTACCACCAGCCAGTAAGCACTAATGAGCTAATGATTTTGCCTTTTCCTTCCCTGCACACAATGAGGAAAATGGAAATAAATACTGGCCCACAGAGGTCTCCACCAGTGCCCTGCAACACCCATTAGTCACGGCACCACCTGCAAGGAGGGGGCCTCATGAACTGGTTCCAGTTCTTTGTTGCTCGTGTCTGGGTCTGAAAGGTCAGTGATACACTGATACAGCCTTTTATTTCTGTTTTTGAACCTGAGGGTCGGGTTAAAACTCACAGATTAAATATGTGGGACACTTTCTAGCACTAATGGCAATCTGTACAGAGTGCAAACATCGTGCTGTTTTAACCAGCGGGGCCTTCAGAAAAGTGTGGTCACCATGTAAAATGCCTTTTGTGAGAAGCACATAGATTGTGTTAACTCACAAACTACACCTGAGACTTCTGTGAGACAGCATTAGTTAGCCCAGGCTGAAATGTGCCAGGGACTGTCCTAATACCACAGACAGCTGCAGTTCCGTGCACGGAAATATTTCCCAGTGCTTTTTAAAGTGCCAATGCAGCCTAAGCTTTCCATATCTGGATCCCAACATGGTGTCACTCAAGCAGTTGGGATCTCTTTGTCTGGAAAAACCAGGTTACAAGATGCACAGAGATTTTCAGCTAGCTTGGGTTTCCTGTTCCGAATGCACTATACTCTTTTTCCAGAGGGGATTGGGAAGTCTGACCTCCATTTTACCTCTGCCACTGTGCCAATCTCAAAAATGCATGCATCATGGGGGCTACACATTATGCACAGGAGGTGTTAGCGCTAGGTAGCAATGCCTTTGTCTCAAGTGAGTATTTCACAGTGCAACTGATTGAGAGAATGAATCAGATTAACTCAGAGGCCAGATATCCCAACTGATTATAGAAACCAGCTTTAAGTTGGTCTAAATCAGTGGCAGGCTCCTAGACAAGGAAGACTGGACACTTTTTATTTTGATGAACACATTCTTCCCGTTCTATTCTCTTTGTGTCCTTCACAAAGAAAGAGGCCACATTACTGAGAATGGCAGACATGGGCAGAATGGCAGACAATGGCAGAATCACAGAATGGGTAAGGTTGAAAGGGATCACAAGGGGGGTCATCTGGTCCAACCTCCCTTCTCAACGAGGGTCATCCTAGAGCACATGGCACAGAATTTCATCCAGACAGTTCTCAACTGTCTCCAATGAGGGAGACTCCCCAGCCTCTCTGTGGTCGCCCACATGGTAAAGAAGTTTTTATCTCATGTTCAGGTGGAACTTCCTGTGCATCAGTTTCTGTCTGTTGCCTCTTGTCCTATTGCTTGGCACCACTGAAAAGAGCCTGACAGGGAAACTTACAAATTTGTGGTCTAAAAACTGATTTTCCTACGGAAAGCATGAGTCAGATGTATCAGTAATCATAGACAGAGTGGTCCAGATTCTGGCAGCCTTCTGACAGTGGTTGCACCCACTGGGGCCGGCACACTGGGGAGATCTCTCTGACCTTGTCCCACCATGCTCCTCCAACCATGTTTGCCCAGGTGCACTCTCTATTCCTTGTTTAGCCTTGGCAAACCTGGCTTTTGGTCACAGGAACATACATTGGAAGGATCTGAATCAAAGGCAGTGACTGACAGCTGCACAGGTGTCACAAACCCACACAAAGTCTCTGCAGTAGAGAAAGCAAAACAAGGTTGTGCAGAGTTTCTAGTTCTTCAGTTTCTTTCTCTAAATGGACTCCAAAGAGGCCTTTGCATAGAAGTGCTGAGCCAAGGGACCTTTGGTGAGTAAGGGATCTACCCCTCCCAAAAACACACTGCAGCAGGAGCGAAGGACATGGTGCATCCTGACAATGCAAAACCATACAGATACCTTTTCTCCCCAGACAACGTGAATCAAAAATTGAAAAGCAGGAATAGAAGACTTAGTAAAGGTCACACCTATGATCAGTGGCTGACATTGTCCATGGCTCGGAATGAGAACAAAGACCTTAGAAATCACTGCAGTGTTTTAGTGTCTTTGAAGAAAATAAAAGGCAGTAGTATCAATGATCTGTATGAGAAGAGTACCAGAGAAGCAGTGATGTCTGCAGAGCACTTTGACAGCAGACTGTGCAGAGAGGGGAAAATCATCACTTTCTTTGAAGATTCACATCTGTTAGAGAGCCTGTAGTGCAGAATAATTCATCAAAGAAACTGAATCATTCTTCATTCTCCTCTAGACACTCGTCACCAACTTCATACAGGCCTCAGACCTCCTCCATTGTTGCCTTCTTTCCAATCACAAACTTCATGCTCCTAATCACTGACATTTCCAGCTTGCCTCTTGCACACACATACGCACACTCTGTAACTACTGTTGAGCATTTTCAAAGACAATAAGACCTTGTACCCTTCTGTTCTGATAGTGAAGTATACCTTTGCATTAAGGATATTTCATAGTCCATGCAGGGTTCATAAAAATCAGCAAGGCCATATTGTTTCTGCAGCCTGACTAGCATTCATAACATAATGGAAACCCCTGAAAGAATCTCTCCTCAATGGCAAAGTAGACTGCTGCACCCTCTTTCTGTTGCTTTGACAGCAGATTTGTTCACTGCACCAAAACCAAGCAAGGAATTGAGAACACACCTGGTCAAACACAGCAGAAGGAGCAGGAACTGACTGGGTCAGGAAGCTTGAAGGAAACAGTGTAAACTGTTCTATGCCTCTCTCAATGCTTGGCTCCTACATCAAGATAATTCAAAGAGCTGCAAATCTGATTAATTTTTTGCCCAGAATTGTAGTGCAAGCTTTTAGATTGTAGGATTTAATTTTTTCGTTGGAATTGAGCTTTGGAGAATTATGAACTGAGGCCCAAGGGAGTTTGGAAACCATCACAAGAAGGTGGTCAAGCCATGGATTTCCTCCAAAGAACAGGTGTGAATCCTGAAACCTGCAACTTCGCATACTTTTCGCAGAAGGGCACAAATAACTCTTTTTCATGTAGTCTTCCCTAAAGTTTTTACATACAACTTGAGGAAATTAGAGTGTAAGAACAACTCCACAGCATGACTGATCATCCCACTGGTCACCATCAGTGCCAGCAACAGACATACAAAGAACCAGTCTGACTGACTGGTTCAGCAGCACCTCGTATTAGCAGCATGGAACAAGCCATAAGGTACAAGACTATAGTACAAATCTGATGCTAAAAATGAAAGCTGAACTGCTAAAGATCTAGTTGAATCCTTGTTAGTATTGGACACTCCTTTGTTTTTAATTTGAAAGAAAAAAACAAAACAAAACAATTCTGGGATCTTTTTGCTACTGCAGGACTGAAAAAAAGTAATAAGTATGCGAATTTACTGGCTCAGATTCAGACTTTAGGATCAGTTTACCATGTACACTTGCATTATCTCTGCCCTGCTTTTGTGAGAGTCCACCTGGAGTGCTGTGTCTAGTTCTGGGGCCACCTATACAAGAACAGCATTCGCTGGTTGGAGGGGGTCCAGAGGAGGCCACCAAGTCAATCAGAGGGCTGGAGCACCTCTGCCATGGAGACAGGCCAAGAGAGTGGGGGCTGTTCAGCCTGGACAAGAGAAGGCTCTGGGAAGACCTTAGAGAAGCCTGCCAGTACCTAAAGGGAGCTTATAGGAAAGGTGGAGAGAGCCTCTTTAGCAGAGCCTGGAGTGAAAGAGCCAAGGTTTAAACTGAAGGAGAGTAGATTTTGATTGGATATAAGGAATAAATTCTTTTTGAAGAGGATGGTGAGACACTGAAACAGTGTCTCACCAGGTTGCCCAGTGGAGCAGCGGATGCCCCATCTCTGGAAGTGTTCAGGGACAAGTTGAATGGAATTTTGAGCAACCTAGTCTAGAGGGACATGTCCCTGCCCACAGCAGGAGGGTTGGAACAAGATGATCTTTAAGGCTCTTTCCAACCCAAACCATTCTGTGACTCTATGAAGAGCGTGTAAGGAACTTATATTTAGAAAGCTAAGGAAGTCAGCTGGTTGATCAACCAACCAGGAAAGGTATTTTGTTCCAGGGACAGAGTATCAATGACATGTACGGAAAATTACCTTACTCCTGGTACAGAGCAGTGAGTGTCTTCATTGACTTCCTAGGGATAACCTACATTTTGGAAAGAAAACATAGAATTCATCTACATGATCACACAAAGAATCCAAGAAAACTGAACAAAGGGCACACGCTGCAGACAAAATGTGATAGGTTGCTACCCAACCATCACCCCAGAGGTTTTGCTCTCCATTCTTTACCTTTTTAAATACCATCAATCCACCATGCACTGCAACCCTCCAAAATCCAAGCAGATTATTCTTTAATCAAGATAATCCATTTTTAAAAGGTGGAATTTTAGCATTATGCAATCACAGGTCAGGAGATTTGTCAAAGGTTTCAAAATCTGTGGAAAGCATCTTGTCCCTGAAAACAAGTTTTTCAACTATTAAATAAATGAGAGACCAGATTTCATATCTCCCTCTGAAGAAGAGTTGTTTAAGATCAGCAGTGACCTGTGCTCACTCTGGTGACTAGAGAACTCTAGTCAGAGAACAAACAAACAGTTCTCAACTATCCAGAACACATGTTGCTTCTTATCCTAGCCACAAGTGTGGGAACACAGGAAAATAGAGTTATATGGACCACAAAGTTGGGAATACATAAACAGAAAGGTTACAATGAAGAAGAAAAGTGCAGAAGATAGGATACAAATCCCTAAGAAGTGAAGCTTTCTTAATTTTTGCTGTTTATTTAACAGCTTGACTTTAAAAGAAGCCTTTTTAAAAGTCAAAGTGATAACAGACATATGCTGAATTCTGAATATTCTTTTAGAATACAGTCAAGTAATTACAGTAAAAAATAAATCCCTACACATTTCCTACAATGTTTTAAAGCTAGACTACTGAGCAAGTATAAGTCAATAGTGAATGTCCAAGAAACACTTTTCAAATGTGTTCAGCCAGGTTTAAATAAGAGAAGTCTGTCCATGCCTCCACAGAATATTTCATTTTTTTCTGTTTATTCAGCTAGTTCAAAGTACTTACTAGATAATTCACTGAAAAAGCCTTTGGGGACAGCAAAAGCATGGAAATTGCTTTTGCCCTCCATATCTGCAAATAGGAACTAGTTGTCAGGAGCTAAGCTCTGTGATTTCTGAAACACCAAGGAACACATCGACCAGAAAAAGAGGGTAAAAAATCAATCAGTTAATTATTTTTGAGAGATAAATCTTGCCTTGTTTAAATTGAATCCATGTAAATGTCAAATATGTTTAGACAAGCTTACTTTCAGGGAATCCAAAACATCTAAGGTAGCTTCATTTAATAACAAATTTTAAGTGCTGAGGGATTTGTGCAGTAATTGAAGTCTAGCTTCCATTAAGCTATACAGGAATGAACTGTGAAATGAAAAACCTGATATTTATCTCATTATATTCTTGTCATGAAAAACTGCTAAAAGTGAAGACTCTAAAACATTAACCTAGCAGGGTTGATCAAACATGCACAGCCATAGCACACACCTCTGGATAACAAAAATAGGTTTAAAAGGCAACGTTGGCAATATTTGCTCAGTGTATACTGGTTACCAGCTCAAAAGAAGAGGAAATTGATTAAATAAAGGCTTCTTATTTGTTCATTGAAATGTATTTAAGCAAATAATTCGTGACACTTCAATTGTCATCAGCTGACCTTGGAAACATTGCAGCTGTGACTTTTTTGGTGACTTTTCCCAGCACAGAGAGCCACTGTCCATTCACCAGCTCAGCGCCTTCTACAACTCAACACAGTCCTTCCATCTTCTCCTCCCTACCCTGCCTGTCACAGCTGTAGTTTCAGAGCTCACCCTCTGCCTGCTCCACCATACGGACACTCGGCCAGCTGGGAGCTGCCCTCAGCTGCAGGCTCACTGTTACCCCTTGTGAATGCCCAAAGTAATCTACAGCAGCAGGCTCCAACAGGGAGAAGGTGGCCTGGGAGCAAACCGGGACAAAGAAACATGGCATTGGAAAGACAAAACAGACAGAAGACACAGGTAGCAGCCTGGCTGTAGTTCTTCCACTGCTTCAGCAGAGGAATGGCAGGCCAGATGATGTCTTTCTTATTCTTTCCTCCCTTTCTGCACCTCTCTTAGGTCCCCAGTCTGCTTCAGTCTGAGCCTCACCTGATCACTGAAGTACAGGGAAAACCTGTCAGAACAAGGTCTCCACCAGGGAACATGGTCTGAACCACCAGTCAGCAGCTGGGAACAGAGAAAGAAGAAAAGGAGAGAAGGATGGAGAAAGAGTACTTCAGACCTGGGATAAAAAGAGGAGGAAGACAGAGTCTAATCAAACAAATCTAACCCTACTCCCTGCTGGAGTCCTTCCCCAGCCTACCATGACATGCCTTCCTCAGTTAGACCCTTTAATTCTGAGGCATTCTTGCATTCAAGAGGACACAGTGTCCTTTACTTCGGAAGCCATTTTCCATACTTCCAAAATCCTTCTTGAGGTCAATGAGTTTCTGATCATCCACAACAAGCCTGCCATTCCCATCACCTGGGAAAGAAGTGCAGCATGTGTTCAGCTGAAAAATCCCCTCTGAAAATCTTTCCAGTCTCTTCATCCTCTGTTAATGCCATGAAAGACACGTTGAGATCAGACAGCACAAAAGTAAAGCAGTGGAGAAAAGCACCTGGGGATATTTAACAGGTAAGTGCAAAGGTCACAACAAGTTACTACACCTGGAAGAAAAGGAGAAGAGCAGGCAGGGGTGGAGGGATGCTGTGAAATAGGACAGTTAAGGATATCCCCAGGATCTGTTTGAGCTAAGGACAAAAGCTGCAGTCTAGACCAGTTTTGCCATTACCCAGAGCACCCTGGCTTTTGCCACCACTGCCGCACTCCAACACATGTAAGTTCTCCACTCGCTTATGACCATAAAATGCTCACAAGGAAGAAGAGGTCCACAGAGTCAGTACCATAATCCATCCAGACCTGCTGCTCCTGGGCACAGGCCAGCACCCAATAGAGGCCCCTGAATCTTACCATGCAGGTGTTCACAGCAGATCAAGTTCTAACACTCACCAGCCCAAGCTCCATAAAACAGCTCCTATTCCCAGTGAGCCTGGAGCAGCAGAGAATCACAGCTATGGGCTTGATAGCTCGTTTATGCAACATTTAACAGACAGCTCAGGGGTACTGCCTGCCTCATCTAGTGCAGCGCAATGTCCTAGGATCTTTTCCAGATACCCTGATTTGAGGGAAATCAGACTTGTCACCGGAAAATCAATTCAATCTGACCTTACAGCTCCAGCTTCTCAAGCGTGTCAGTCTGATGCCGGGGAAGCCAGGGCAGAGTTTGCATTTTTGTCAGTAACTGTTATGCCCTGCATGGGGCATGTGAGACAGACTGAAATCTTTTCAGATGCTAATCATTTCCCACAAAGACAGCAAGACAACAGGGGAAGAAAAGAGCAAACAGTATGCAGTTCAGCAGCTGCATGAACGGCCCTTTTAGCAGAGGAAAGCAGTTACTGGAATGAGGCTGCTCAAAGGGGAGGCTGCAAAAAATTTGCAACGAGTGGAGAGAGAACAATGGAAACAATTCTCCACTGCTCAGAGCAAGCTTATTCTCAAGATTATCTACATATTTAGATTTTGAAGGGTCTACTGCTTGCTGAGATTAAAATAGTAAAAGTAAAATTCTGTTTTATTGATGAATGTAGGTTATTTCCCACTCATCTGCATGATGGTAGGTGGTAGAGTAGCCTGTAAGCTCCAGGATTTGAACTAAAGTTGTTTGTATGCCTCATTTTGCATTCTGAATGTATGTTTATGCCTAGACCCATTTTTCCCTTTATTTTTTTTAAGTCTTGCATGTTTCCACATCACTGTTACCTTAAATTGCAACTTCTGCAATTTTCCAGTCACAAATGTTTGGAAATCAAGATATTGTTAGAGTTAATAACAGGGAAGTTTCTCTTCCAACACACTTTACCCACAGCTAATGAAGCAAGGAACATAAATTTCAGAAACAGGCTCTATTTCTATGTATTGATAGGCCCACACTGCCACGTTCCACTTTTTCCTGCTCTTACATATAGGTAGGGTGATTTCTGGGAAGTGCCCCAAGCACCATGTCCCAGGTGTTCCCACCAAGAGTTTAAGCTCTGAGCCCCGCTGCAGGGTTGTCAGACAGTCCCCACCAGCTGTTGCATGTGATCATATGAT
Source organism: Grallaria varia (assembly GCA_013396735.1). Lineage (NCBI taxonomy): Eukaryota > Metazoa > Chordata > Aves > Passeriformes > Formicariidae > Grallaria > Grallaria varia. The sequence continues at coordinate 192,247 of VWZG01005592.1, forward strand.
TGCTCTCATTTTGAAAGAATTATTTCCCCTTCCAGGGTGTTTGAAAACACATGCTGACCTGCCATTATCTGTTTGTCCTTCTTTTTTTGGGCAAGCCTATGTGGAAAAATGCTTCAGCTCACTTAATAAATTATGACATAACATGCTGTCCAGCCTGCAAATCTCATCCCAGGTGAAGAAGCAGTTATCTTCCAGCAATTCACAGGCAACACCTGCTACTGAAGAGCTCTACAGAACACAGGTCAGCTCTGCCAGCCTTACTCCTGTGCTCAATAAATGAACATCTTCCTGCATGGGCTGTCAATCCCATGGTAAAAACAGCTGCCCTGCTAAGTTATGTCTCTGCGTTAGCTACGTGTCTCCCTGCAAGTGCACAGAGCCACGGCACACTTAAATGGCCTCAGTGCAACCCACAGCGTCTGGTCCTGCTACACACTTAAGATTCAGTAGGTGCAGCTCACAATGTACGGACAGAAGTTATTCTTGTGAGGCCTCAGCACTCAGCACACCATGTTCCTGTTCCCTGCCCTCCCATCTCCTTCTATAGCATACCGAAAAGTCACTTCTTCCTCTCCTTCTTTGGTCTAAAAGTCCAAGGATTGCCTTGTTCAGAGGGTGATTATCTTCACAACAGAGAAAAGTTTAGCTAAACCCATAGTTCCATAGATCTTAGTATCAGCTTGGGCACTGCTGCTTGCAGTTATGTCTGTGCCTCAGATAAAGACAGAGCACAGAGCTGCAGTTCTACTGAACATACCCAGGTGTTCCCCTGACCTGGTACCTGATCAGCCATGCAACCTCCTAGGAAAATTTCCTCTATCAAAACGAAAAGAAAAGCACTGTGAATCTGTAGGACAAGTATATGTATGTTTCAGTCTGTGCCACACAGCCACAAAGCTTCTAATCTAATTATCTAGAACAGACGATGTACTGTCGTGTGGAATCAGTCTGGTGCCCAAGTGGAGCCTGGACACCACACTTCTAAACCTGCATCCTAAAATGGAAGAATCCTTGTCCACGCTCTAGACAAGTAAATTTCAGCTGCTCCCTGGTGCCCCTTAGAGGTCTGTGCATTCTGTTGTGGGGATTACTAAAGGTCACCAAAACCCCGGCCTGCTGGTGGTGCACACATACTTTTGCAATCCTTAATTCTGCATTCTAAATAGAAAACGTGCGGGAAAACATCACCTCTTTTGGTTTTGTTTTTTAGCAAAAGCTTACAAATAGCTGGATGAGTCTTCCTCTTCACTCTTCTACCCAATTCTGATTCTCTCACCCAAACAAAACCAAGTGCTCTGAAAATGGTTGTAGTCCCTCTTCACTAGCACCCTAATTCTACAGTGCATCTCCAGTGTGACTCCTGGCATCTCGAAAAATACCTAGAGTATCTGTCCAGCTTAAATGTAATTTCAATTTGTGTACATGGACACAGCCTTCGGACTCCTAGGATATTACGGTTGCCATGAAGTCACTTTCCACAATGTATTTTATTTTAACATGCAACCATGCTAAGCAGAGCTCTGGCAGAGCTGCCTGAGGATTTCCAATTTGAAGTGAGGCAGGAAAGTGATCAACATGTAAAAACCAGAAAGCCCAGAGAGGGGAAGATAAAAATTATACCTATTTACAATAGATTTGGCTTTTGTTTGCCTTGATACGACTTTACCTTGTAAAAAGAGCATGAATTTTGAGAAAGGGAAGCAGAATCACAACCTAGAAACTATATGGAAGTTGTTAAGATCAAGGCAGCAGAAAAATGTTTAGAGTAAAGCTGAATGGACAGAGTAGGCAAAGCTGAAGGATGATGGCAAATTCAGGCTGAATGTCAAGAAATCCTATTTAACAACAGGACTTCTTAGCAATACTGGTAAATGCAATAAAAGACACTAAGAAACAGACACTTTATTTGAAAAGCGGATCCTATCCTCAAGTTTTTTAAAACCACTTGAGTCAATGGGTGTTCCACTCAAAAGGGACTTGTGTGTTTTATGGCAGAGGTCCCCAAGACTACATACCAGGAGCAATTAAATGGGTGGTTTAGCTTACAATGTAATATATATACTCTGTTCTTTGCATATCTTTTTCCCCTGATCTGAGTTTTCTCATTTTTTGATGTTTTACCTTTAGCCTTCTCTGTATTTCATATCTTCTCTGCCTCCTCTTCAGATCACCTTAGTAGAATGTAAGCAGAATGGTGCAAGATGAATTTCAAACCCCTGAGCCCATACACGTTCCTCCTTTGTCACACTTTTGCCAAAACCCCATGCAAAACCACATACAAACTAGAGCTATGATATCAAAAAGAAACACTGAGGTTTCAAGAAGGTCATGACCATTCTTGCCTCTCCCTAGAGGTGTGCTGAGGTGGAAGAAGTCACGAACAAATGTGATGTTAAGTCTAATTAGGTGGATGGATATCCCTAATGGGTAAGTATTTCAATAGAGCATCACTCTGATTAAGGAGAATTTACTGTCTCCAGAGGACACCTGAATTAGAGCCTGAGCTGTTCTTAATCTTCTAGAGCAGACAGAGGGAAGCATTTCCCCACACATGGCCTAGAGCAATACTGCAATTAACTCCAGAGATATACCTGCTCTAAGGTTGTAGTCCTCTTCCCTCACTCCCTGCCACATCCTCACAGTGCAGTATTTTACCAGAATAACACCACATGTTGTCCCTGCAACCCGCTTCCCATGTTACAGACTTGAAAAGCCAAGTCTTCCCAAACCAAAGGTGATGACTTGAACATGATTATCTTCACAAGTTCCGGCTTATAGGAAGCTGTAAGGAAATATAAGACATAGTATGCTGTTTGGCATTGTTTGACTTTTGAGTATCAATAATTTGAAGCCAGAAGATAAATCTGGCAGATAAAAGGTTGAATAAAGTTTCTGACAAACTGGGATTCCAAGAACCTCCCCAGAGGACTTAACCTCATTTTTTAAAGCAAGAGCCCCAGAAAAACTGCAGAGAAACTCTGGGAACTTGGTATTAATTTCCCATGGCTTTCCCAGTAGGTGCAGGCAATTGTGATCCCATGGCAGACATCTTGTCTTATATGTTCAGTTCCCCAGAATCTCCAGGTGGTCTTTGCCCTGAAACTGTTCACACCCACTATAATGGCCATAGGAGAGCGTGAAAAATGTTTAAACTATTGGCTCTTTGTGTTTAACATCCTGTCTCCACAAAATAGGACACCCAAAAAGGGAGGAAAAAAAGGACACGTAGACCCTTCTAAGAGAGCATTTGTATGCACTTACCTACCATCAGCTACAGGTAGAAGACATAGTGTCAGTACTGTCATGGTATTTTCAACTGGTGTTACTATCATTCCTTGTGATGTATAAAAGCTGAATACTACTAGGGACAGGTAGTTTCTTGAGTAGTTTTTCCTTAATTCAGAGAATCTAAGTTCATTGCTTTTCATTCAAGACTTTGCCAGGAACTATTATTAATTTTACAGTTTAATTTGAGTTAAGAGTAAGTAACTACAAAGGCACACTCAGAAATTGCAGACAACAGACTTGGAAGACAGACAACTCCAAAGGCAAAGCACTTCTCTGCCTCAAAGCAAAATGAGATCAGCACCAGACAAATAACAGTTGAGATACTGAATCAATTAACAAGAACAAAAGATGTTTCCGAAGTTGGGGCACAACATCAGATAACAAAAGGGGAGCATTTTACTATAGAAGTCTTTACTAGGCTTTTATAGTCCTCTTTCTCCTTGTCTACAGCCTAGGCAAAATACCTGGCACTTGTGACTTCTGCCCAGAGCTGGTTCCACTCAAATTCTGAAATGTGGATAACCAGGAACTGCTAGGCAGTTTGTTTCCTAAGAAACATCTGGTTTCCAGAGTAAAAGAATGTGACTAATACAGTTGTGCCTTAGGGGCAAACATGCCCTCCTTACAGAAGGGCTGAGCAGTTGCTGTTTCAGAAGGGATTAGCTGGGGAGAACCAATATTTGTGGCTACAGTTTTTGCTTCTGGGAAAATGTGGAGTTCATTCTGTGTGTGTAAATAACCATAGTGGGTGTTCACACACATGCAGACCACACAAAACCTATTTTTTAGATAGGATACTGCAGGCCAGAAGTGACTTGTGAATTCAGGTTAACTCTAAGCAAAACTGTAGTACAACAACAAAGCTAGCTCTTCTCACTGTAACAAGATGCTTTCAGCTGCAGTCAGTGGTCCTGGGTGACATTCTCCAGGGCATGCCTTTCCCTTGTACCAAATTCTTTGAAAGCTTCTGCCAAAAGGTGCACACTTTCCCAAGTATGAAGGTAGGGAACTGTAATGTTGAATTTCAACATCAACATTTTCTGGTGGTCCTTCCTTATATCTCGCTCACATTGGATGTGCAGCTTGGAAACAAGCCCAGGCTCACTTAGAACATGCTGGAGTTTAAGAGCTGGCTGAAGCCCCTCTGCTAGTGCTGAATAACCCACCACATGTACCATCCCCACACAGCAACTTAGCAAATTCCTTTTCAGCACTCCAAAAGTAAGGATAGATGTCACTTCAGTAGCAAGAAGCAAATGCTTGTGCTGAGCAAGGTGTTGGTCTTCCCTGCTGGCAATGCTCCCTTCCTTCTCTACATTACCATGCAGACTGTACATGAAAGGCAAATGCCATGCTCAGCTGCACAATTGTCAAAAGCAACATCCTGAGGTGCAAAAAGGGGATTCCTGTAGGAATGGTCAGACTAGGCTGCAGAACCAGAAAGAGCAGGACTGAGACTAAAGGGAAAGCAGGGAACAAAATTATTGGGAAGTTTATATATATTTGTCCAGAAGACAAGAAAACCATTCAAAGGTGAAGGACAAGGTAGATTATGCCAAAGCTCTCAGCCCAGAAACCAGTGGGAACAGGGAAATCATGGCTCTGAACTGCCTGTATGTTCAACTACGGCTTCCAGAGCCTCTGGAGATGCACAGCAGTCGCACACACAGTGGCTTAGAAAGATTTCTGCAGTGGTCTGCATCAAGGGTAACATGTACCCAACACACTCTTGCATTTCACTTCCAAGCAGTAAGGAGCAGAATAACTCCCTCTATCTTCACTTAATTTTTAATTTTTCTAGAATATTAATGTTGAAGTCACAGTCTGAGTACAAAGAGATGTGGCATGGGATCTTCACTTGCCAAAAAATGCTAAAAGATCAATGAGTCATGGAATTCAACAACAAACTTTGTTTTTCTGTAGATCCCACTTATGGTAATGAGCTAACAGCCTGGTCTTGCCAGCGCACTGAGTTGGGAGTTCATCTGAATACTACCCTCCCTACAACTAGTTGGTAAAAGTTTGCAGCAGGTCTTGAAACTGCTTTGGAGTCCATGCTGTGGAAGATTCAGCTTGTTTATAGTATGAGCCATTCCAACAGGATATGCAATCCCGTTTGTTAGCTTCTGATCCAGATTTTCTGGGCTGCCAAAAGAAGGCATAGTCAAAGAACCTGCTAAGAGATCTCATTGAGTCTTTGGGTTCAGAGTGTCAATTTACAATGGCGTGACAGTTTTGCTTCATTTCAGGATGATTAAGCTCACTGAAAAATAAATTTAAAAAAAGCCATGAAACAAAACAAACTTAAAAGCAAAGGCATTCCTAAATCTTGATAATCATGAAAGTCTAACTATTTTTTTTTTTTAATATAAATGTGGGATTATTTTTCATGGCTCTTTAGAGTACTCATGGAGTACTCTGACTGGAAACTTTGACTTTGTCATAGCTTGTCTGTGTAAGCTGAAATAATAGCCACTAAGAAGTCACCTTCACTAATAAATACAAGTTTGAAGAAGAAAATATTGGTTGAAACAGTGGTTTTGTGATGTGCTGAAAGACCTGAAGTCCTACAGGGATGAAATCTTCCTGGCTAGACAATAAAGGCTTGGTCTGAGAACCTGGATTCATAGTGTACTGGTAAGTGGCAGACAGATATTGCTGTCAAATGCACCTCTCCCCTCCTATAAAACAGGTTCTAACAATGACACACACTCTGGAGTAACTGAAAGTGAAGATTGTCTAAGGCAGTTTCTTTTCAGCTTTGAAAAATATTTCCACTTAACAGCATTAAGTTCTGGCTCAGAAGAGCTTTGCAGTAGCGTTCTCTAGGTATCTGTAAAACAATCTGTTTCTGTAGATGTCGTTCATAAATGCTCCACAATATGAGCTGAGGAATATCCATCTTGATAGAACAGTAACTCTAAATCCTGCAACGTATTATCATTTGGAGTAGCAGTAATGACTTCTGGTGATTGTGTGGACAGGGAACATAATACCCAGAGCTGTCAGGGTTAATCTGAAATAGATACCATTACCTGAGCACTGTCTTCTCTACTCTTTTCCTGAACTCCACTCATGCTGAGAGATGCCATATATCAGCTATGGAAACCTCTGAAGTACTTGCTATTGATATTGAGCTATTCTGTTATAGAGAACAAAGGGAAGACAATCTGCATTGTCTTTGGCCACAAGGAGGCCCACCCCGGAGTTAAGTATCTATGGAATACTTATGGTACCATAGGTAGCTTTAGGATCCATTTCGGAAACCATCTCAAATTAATCTCAGGCTGTACTATTGCTGAATTTATAGAATCAGCCTTTTCAACAGGGGAATGGTCTTAGATAACCTGCATCTGATGATCAAAATATACCTGCTGAGAACATTTGTGGAAAACATAGGCTGTCTTGCTCAGATGGTCTGCCAAGAGCTTGCCCTCCCTGCAGAGATGTACAGCCAGTGAATTTACTTGATCTGTGATGTTCAGATTTCAAAGCACATTAGCTTCCTAACTTAAACAGTTTCATTCCCCTTATCTGCTTAAGGCTGTAAGATAGTCCAGGGACAAAATGCTTTTTTTTTCCAGAAAGCCAACTGTATTCTAGGCTGCACCAAAAGCAACATGGCCAGCAGGTCAAGGGAGGTAATTCTCCTGCTCTACTCCACTCTCAGGAAAACCCACCTGGAGTGCTGCATTCCATCTCTGGTATCCTCAACATAAGGAGGATGTGGACCTGTTGGAATGAGTCCAGAGAAAGCCATAAAGATGATCAGCAGGCTTGAGCATCTCTCCTATGAAGACAGGCCAAGATGGTTGGGGTTGTTCAGCTTGGAGAAGAGAAGGCTTCAGGGAGGCCTTAGAGCCCCCTTCCAGTACCTAAAGGGGCTACAAGAGAGCTGGAAAGGAATTTTTGACAAGGGTATGGAGTGACAGGACAAGGGGGAATGGCTTAAACAGAAAGAGAGCAGGTTTGGACTAGATATTAAGAAGAAACTCTTTATTGTGAGGGTGGTGAGACATTGAAACAGCACAGTTTTAAATTGAAAGGAGGTAGATTTTGACTGGATATAAGGAATAAATTTTTATGATGAGGGACAAGTGTAAACGTTTCTTGGGATTACAGGGAAGCAGCAGCTTCAGGTTTGGTTTTGAGAAAAAAAAAAAAAAATCAGCAGTATTAACTCCCTGCCAGCAGAGGGAAACAGAGCCTCAAGAAAACTAACCCTCTTGGAGATGTTTTTCACCCATCACATCCAAGTGAAATGGACTGATTTAGACAGGGATAAATTAGACTCATTGAGACGTGGTAGGATATGTCATCTTCTTTCCTGTATTTATTATGTACACTGACAGAAGTAAGTAAAAGTGGTCTCTGCTCTGAGATGGATCTGTTAATGTACAATTCAGACATCTTGGGCTTCATTTTTTCCAAGTTTATAAGTGTTTCCTCCTCTGCATTAAACTAATGGGTCCAAAGTGCACTTGGCAAAATATAATCCAAATCCAGCACAGTCAGAAGTTATTCACAGATGCTGGAATTCACATCTTTCACCGTGGAAGATGTAATTTAAACACCAATCACTGCAGGATTAGGTGCTTGTGACAAAACATGACCCATGAGCTGGAAGAGCCCATCACACACACTGGTGGGAATAACAAACAGTGATAACTCCACACATTTCCTATGAAAAGACAAGTGCAGGGCTAGGCTAGGTTTTATCAAAAGTTCAGTGTTGAGCACACTGCTGCCTTCAGAAGGTGTGTCCAAAACACTGGGAGGGTTTCCAAAACTGATGGGGAAGGAAGGAATTGTACAAAAAGCTTCTAAGGATAGGATTGCATATGAGCATGAAGTTCACCTCTCAAAGCCCTTCACCTTTCTGGGATCACATCTGTTTCCAAATCCCAGCTTGCTTCTCATACTCACTGTTCTAGCTCCTAAGGGTTACATCTGTTAAAGGACACTTATGAAAACATGTAATTAAAAGATGCTGAACTGCTCCAGGCAACTAAAGCAACAAACTATGACCTGCTTGCTGACTCCATGCAAACAAAACAATGCACCGCTGTGTGTTCCACACCAAGGGACACAATGTAGTGATACTGAGCACCAATCATTTGGGCTAAGGGGAAGAGATGGAAATTTAATGAAAAGATGATGTCTATGACTAGTCATTTTGCAAGATTTGGATGCCTTAAGAACACTTCCCCTCCCCACCCCCCTCACATTCAAAGTCAGCTACTGCCTCATCCTAGAAGTTCTGAGCACCTTCTTTTTCCTCTGAAGTCAGGAGGCACTGACAAAACCAAGCACTTCAAATCCTTTCCCACAGAGCATCATAAATACATTCCCCTTTTACTGCACTCCTGCCCAATCCATGCAGAAGAGCTCACTGCCATTGAGCATAGAGACCTGATGTTTTGGTCATTCAAAGCGGGACTGCAGGGTGTCCTCAATGCTAAATTCCTGTGACTGCACCCTCACTTTTGTTGCTGCCATCTTCAGCTGCATGTAGCTCACCGGGAGCTCCCTGTGTGACCTGAGCCTGAGAAGGTGGGTCACTGCTGCCCTTCCTGTCAATGCGCAGGTTGTAACATCAGCTGTTCAAGAACAGACATCCTTAGCTTCTACCTGCAAATGTGGTGTGACTGGCAGAAATTACATGCATGAGGGTGAAAAACAGGATGCATGCAAAGAATAGTAGTCAGACAACTGACAGAATCTTGCCATTTTTTCATCTCTTTCCATCCAATAGACTCTACAACATAATGGACTGCTGTCACTGCATCACAGATGAGTTACAACTAGTAATTACTGGCATGCTGTTTCCCTGTGTCCTTTCACCTTGTCATCTGCTTTGGCTATACGCCTTCCAGAGTAGGCTCATCTTTTTGTACCGTCCACAGTAACACACATTCAATGCTGCTTTCATCTCGATGAGTAACTGAACTTCCAAGGAAACACAGCTAACTCAGATGGTGTAAAAAGCAGCAAGGGTTCCATACCAGTGGCGATGCAAAAGTATTGCAGAAAGGGACATGAGCTGCAGCCCAGAAAACTGAGCAGAAAAATGTAATTCCATGTCCCCTCCCCACCCTTTCAGACAAGATGACACACAGATTTCTTAAAAACAATGGTCAATCTTGTGAGAAGTACCACAAGACCTTAGCTCAGCTGCAGAAAACAAATGAGCAACAGTTAAAAACTGCCAGCCTTGGAAATGAAAGCAAAAAAGCCACATACCAAATACATCCTATGCAAACTGGTGTCGCAATAGAACAATGGGAGGAATGGAGCTTAGAAAAGAAAGCATCTTTCAGAAGCCCTCCTACCCTTCTGCTCCTGCATTAAGCAGTCACCTGCATCTAAGCCAAGGCAGTACTCCTTTAACATCTCCCATCCAAGCAAAGGGACCTAATGTGACAGCTGATGAAATTATAACCACTGGTGTTATAACAAAAAGTTATACACATACCCCAAACAAAACCTGGAAATTTAGGTACTGAAAATACTCTTTCTTTCCTTCCCCTACTGGGCCTCCTCTCCCATTTCAAGAGTTGCTTGTTCCAGAGTGAGGTCTCATAACTGGGCTGCAATTCTTCATTTCCATTTACTGCTCACAAGTTCAGCTGTTTTCAAAACATACGAGCTAATATTACTAAGACTGGGCTAAAACAAAAGATCACTAATCCAAGGCACAGAAGTATTCAGGCTGCAGACAATGCTTTGAAATATTTTGAGAGTACTTCTTCCCTCAGTCTTACCTTCCAAACAGGACCACCAAAAGCTGCGCAGTGGGATGTTACAGGAAAGATTAAGCAGGTGTTCTTCCCTGTAAAACAGCACTGTCCACAAGATTGGAAAGAAGGAACGAGAAAATTGAGGTTGTTTTTTCTTTATTTCTCAAAAAAACCAGGTTCTCTGCCCTGTCTCACTCCCACTACAGATATGACCTGTGGACCTTTAGTGACATCGCAGCTGTCAGGGACTCTGTTCCATCTCCTGTCACAATTTCATATTGTTACAGAGACAAGCACTGTTACTGCTAGGCTGCTGAACATGGATGGCTATCAGGGATGCTACAAAGCAGCATGTCATTCTTTTGTCTTAGAAGAACATCACTATATCCCTCTGTATGTTTTCATCCTGAATCTTGGGGACTGTAGGGAGGAAGCAGGTATATTACAGACAGCTCTGGCAGCTGCTATATGCTCTCTCTAGGAAGGAAAAGATGGGCAGAACTAGAAGGAGGATTTTTTCCTTCATCAGAAAACTTCAGAAGCATGGTCACAAAAAAAAAAAAAAAANAACTAAAATGCTGAAGAACATGGAGCAGGTTTAACTCCATCTCTGACAGAAACTCTTCCTAATGTGCTGAACATTATTTTGGAGCCCAGCATTATTTACTCAACTCCTGTCCACAAACTGGGATAGAAGATCCAAAGCAGACCAGGGCAAACACGCAGGAGACCAAGGAACTTAACTGAATCTCAGTACGGAGCATTTGCAAAGTAAGAAAGAGCAGAGCAGTACGGACATAGTGATCACTGACCTCACCAGCTGGCCCATGTCTAAGATAAAGTGCATATGCCAATAAGCAGGGTAGGGGTTAGCTCATTAGCGTGTGCTTTGCTGACAAAACCTGTGAACACACAGCTACATTAAGGAGGGAAGCTGGGGGAAAAGGAAGCACACAGCAGCAGCCTCTCTCTTATGGATTCCTCCCTTGAGGTTTTTGAGGTGAGCTGGTCATTGCATTGCAAGCTTTCCCTTCTCAACATTACCATCACACCAGAGGAAGCCCTCCAAAGCAGTACGTCTGGAAAAACACGCAGTGACGACGACATGGGAGTCACAGAGAAGGTGATGTGATGTCCAGTTCCAAGCTAATACCCAGATTTTGCAGACCCTGCTAGAGGTAAATGTACAGTGGCAAGCCAAGTTGTTTCGATAGGGAAAGAGTGGACTGGAGAAGAAACAAAAGTGATAAGGCAAAAAACCAAAGGAAAGCGACCCAGAAAAATAAAAAAGTGGTGAAAGCACAGCTGTCTGCTTACATCATGCACAACTGGGAATGCAGGCCAGACAAGTTACAGAGGTTTTCCAGATCTAATGCTAAACAAAATTACAACCTCTCTCCCAATTTGGCCTTGATACAAATATACCCCACCCCAAGAACTCATTATAGTAAGCAGAGAAGAGTTTCATAAGTACTCCATTTCTGTAGCCAGCACAAAAGCACAATTACAATTAAGAGGAAATACAGAAGTACAAAAGGAATTGCTTATACCAGCCACCCTGGCCACCACAGCACAGGTCAGTATTATCATTATAGATCTATTATTACTCTGTTTTCACTGTACTGAACAAATAATAACAAAATTCTATATTATGAATATCCAATTACTATTTCATTACTGATACCCAGTATTCATATTCAAAGAACAAATACAAAGGAACAAAAGAAAGGCAAAGGAAAGTAAAACTTAACATGTTACAAACATGTTCTTGACCACAGCTCTTGAACTTGAGCTTTTAGGTGAGGTATGTGAAGAGCTGGATAGCAGGATGAATTCCTCTCACCAAAGATGGATGAGTGCAACAGTGAGCAACTATCTTCTCAGCATTACAATTTGCTGACTCTCACACACGAAGAAATTACACAGTGATAAACTTCTTTTAATTTCTATTGAACTCCTAACACATTTCAGACTGTGAAGTATCAAAAGGAAATGTGTAGTACCTGAATCTTTCTCCCTCTTGAAAAGGAAAACACACTTTTAGGGCAATTCAAAGAATGGTTATCTATAATAGACATTGAGTAAGAAATATTCTTAAGCTATTACGTGTGTGTGTGTGTGTGTGTGCGCGCGCGCGTGCGCTTGGGACAAGAACAAGAAGTAGGACCAGTGGTTAAGTGTAGAAACAAGAGCAGGACTTTGGACAAGCAGACAGAAGCATTCAGAAACTTAAAAAAATAAAAATAAAAAACCAAAACAAAACAAAAAAACCCACAAAGAACAAAAAACCACACAAAATAAAAACACCAAAAAAATCCAGGTGTTCTGGACTATGAAGGCATGAAGAACAAACCCGTAAACTTGAGGCAGCAGAGCAGTGGGAACACTGCTAAACATCCACAAAGAAAGTAAGGGAACTGAAATACCGACAGGGCCTGGAACGAGCTTAGCGAGACAGGATATAAGAAACTAAGCAGGAATTCAGAAAGTTCTTAGCTGCTCTACTTTTGTAACATTAAATATTAAGCAAAACGACAGAAAAGCACTTATGGAAGCATCAGCATATGCACCAGCACATTCCCAAGCACTGAACCACGAGACAGAAAATGGCCACTAGTCTGCAGTGGCAGCCATTTCATCTGCTTACAGAGGTACCAGAGTGTTACCAAGGCACAGTCTGACAGAGATTTGCAAAAAAAAAGCAACCACAAACTGCAGCTCTTGAAAGAAAGGCAGAGCTGCAGATGAAGTACCAGTTACATTCCTACTTTCTACCCACATGTAAATAACTAGAACAAGCACACAGAAAACAGGAATTATATTTTACATTAAATGAGTATCCATAAAATGAACAGGAAGAGTATCAAGAACAAGAGGTATTTACTGATAACGTACCAACTCCGTATCTTGCTTCCCTTTTTTGCTTCTCAATTTCAAATAGACCCACAGTAGAAATACCATCAGTGTATGTCTAATTCTTTACAGCGCTTCGCTAACAACAAACCAAGAGAGCCATGAGCACGATCTATAACCTATAGTTCGAAAGATTATCTCTCTTCAGAAACAACAGATAGTAAGAATTTACTTGACCATGTCTACAATAAGCCCTGTTTCACTGTGGCTTCAAAATCCCAAGGCACGTTATCTCTGGTAGATTAACTGAGTTCTCCGGCAGTCACCAAAGCTATCAGTATAACATGATCAGTACAGTATGACTTCTAAAACTCAGGAGACTTGTACTCTCAGCGACTTAGTTGAATTCATAACATAACTGATAAAACCAAAGGCCTGATGCTAAAGTTTCCAAGGCATTTGGGAAGATTATTCATGTCAATATAAAGCTTTTAAGAACTCTTAGGAAAGAAATTCCTGGAGGCAAAAAAGGCTAATACAATAAAGAATATCCAGCAGGCTTTACTTTTCTGGCTTAGCTGCAGCTTTGACAAAAGATGAAGAGATTTCTGAAGTTAGCCAGCACTTCAATAAAGGGGAGATGGTGCAAAACATACCAAAAAGAACCTCACACTCTCATGAATTACAATTCAACTCTTTTATTCGGTTCTCCATGTTAGTAGGACAGGGATCATAATGACTGTTAATGGCATGTGTGGACATCACTCCATTCCACATTATTGCTGGTCCATCCTTTCTTCCCTTCATCATGATGGAGGGCATTATGAAAAGGCTAAGTGTCCCCACAAGAGGCAAAGGAAGACCTCCTGCTGCTGTAGAAAAACCTAGAGGAATAAACCATTGAAAAAGTTAGTCTTGGTCCCAAAATACGAACATCAGAAATCCAAGCAAACATTGTAAAAAAAGATCTCTGTACCCGGCACCTATCTGGCTTCCTTGATAGCTGCATTACAGACACACCAAGGACTGAGCCAGGGATATCAAACTCCTCTTCTGACCTTAGAAAAGGCCTTTCCAGGTCAAGGAGTGAGATGCAGTGATGGTTGTGTTCTAAAGATAAAATCTAGTTCCTGTTACCTTTCCAGTGGGTAGAGTTCAATCTCTGCAACTGATGATTCAGCATCTTTCACATGTGTTAGATTCCTGTGGAAATATTTCATGTGGAGGAAAAATTGTATAAAAGTTTAGCAAAAGCAAACTGCAGACTCTTCCTGACTATTTCTCCCACTGATAAAGCTTCAGTATTTGCCATCCAGTAAACAAACACTGCCATTCAGACATGGACACGTATTCCTACACCACATTACAACTGCACTACTCCTCACATACACTGCTGTAAAGATGGGTGAGAATAACCATAACACTTGTGTTGTTTCTGTTGGCCTTGTGTTTGTTCAATGCATGGGAAAATACACACACAGGCAGACCAAGTTTCCCCCTGAAACTCACAAAATACAAGCTTCAGGCTTCATACACAACACAATTGAACAGAAAGAATACAGAGAATAAAGACTACCAGGCAGTGCTTTGTACAGTAGCAGTGAGGAAGGGAAACTGCACACACTCCCTTTGGCAAACTGGATTTCTTCTAAATTAAATATTTACAGATGTGAAATATATTCAGTTCCACAAACAGTCAATGTGACATTCTCATTCCTCATCAGGGTGTAACTTAAACATTTATCTTGACTCCTGGGCTCCCACTACATTGATAGGACAGAACCAAAAGTACCCCTATGTATACAGCTACTGCTTAGTCTTCTCTCTGCTTCATAGCACCTTCCTGTTCAGTCCATGTAACACTGTGTACAGTTTCCACCTCTCCAGTTCCTCTCTCCCCAAAATGTAAGTATTTTACGACACAGATAAACTAAGCACCTCGGAAGCTCAGCAGTATTACTGCTTCAGGGATATCTGCATAGAAAAATGTATGACTGGCCAAAGAGTTTCTGGCTAATACAATACAGACTTTGCCTCCCTCTCTAACAATAAATGCTAATTTGTACAAGAGGGATTGTCCCAATAAATTAAGGAAATTAACATATATGCCTGAAAATTAACACATGTGATAAATTAATTTCATTTATTTATTACAACAATGAATGTTAAGGTCAGACTACAGAGGGAATTTCTACACAGAACAGGCTGCCCAGGGAGGTGGTGGAGTCACCGTGCCTGGAGGTGTTTAAGAAAAGACTGTGACACCTAGTGCCTGGGCCTAGCTGACATGGTGGTGCTCATTCAAAGGCTGGGACTCATCTCAGAGGTCTTTTCTAACCGGATTCTGTGATTCTGCAAAATTAGATTTTTCCAATTAGAACACTTTATTAAAAAAAAAATCCACTGACATCTAATAAAACTTCATTTACTTTCCATTCCTGTATTAAAAATCTCAATTATATTGCAATTTGTCTAAGACATGAATTCAGTCCTGATTCGGAAAACTGTATATATATCACATTACATTAAACCTCAGATTGACGTAATACAGTAGCTGTACTTAGGAATATGAAAAAGACTGCATGATAAGGGAAATTTAAAAATTCATTGTTGATCAAAAGCAACTGCACTTTTCTAGAGACAGACATACAGGATACTACTGACAAAGACTTCAGCTACTACTTTTTGTATCGCAATAAAGCCATACAGCTCAGCAAAATCTGTTAGACTTCTACCCCCTGTCCCCATCCAGACAAGGCCCAGATTAGCGCAGCTGACTGTCCTTAGAGAGCATTCCACACCTATTACCCTGTTCAACCAACCCCAGCCCTATGCACCACTGACATTCCAGAAGCCAATACTTTTTCGGTAAGAGATGTATACAGAAGGACATCAAGAAGTTCTGAAAGCAAAAAGAAATGGTAACAAAAGATAGATGCAATTCAATGTATGCAACGCTTTCAAAGTTCTTTCTCAGATGTTTCTTTGTCCATTCCTACTAAAAGACAAACTAGAAAGCCTTCTCCACAGCAACATCAACGACTGCTGAACTGACACTAGACTTAGGATATAACTAATTGTGTAGTTCCTATGCATTTTAACTGCTTACCCTTAACCATTCTATTTCCTATAGGAATCAGTAATAGAATGACATATTTAACTCCCTCAACACACTCCCCTCCTTCCAAACAAACAAAAAATATCTATTACCCTAAGACAGGGTATAGTTGCATACAGCAAACTGTCTCCAACTAAAAAAGCAGACACAGAAATTCGCATAAATCTTTTATAAGCCCTTCCTGCACAGAGACTTGGCAGAGCTTAACATACTGACATATTACTATGCAGACCCTGTATATTCTAGTAACACTTGTACTGTTTCTAAAAGGAACAAAAGAGGGATGCAGAAATACCTTGAAAATGCCTTGCATGAGTGCAATGTAAATGTTAACTTTTCTATCCACCTAATCCGTCACCTGTTTTTCAGTCTGTGTGAGGAACCTATCCCTTCCCTCCCTTCACATACATATCATCCCCCGTTGCTTGCCTGTGTAAGTCTATGACAAGAATGGAAAATATTCTGCCTTCTTCAAATCTCTACCACATCAAAGATGCAGAAAACAGGATGCTTTGCTGTGTCACATCTGAAAGGAAAAAACCCAAACAGTACCCTTTGTACTGACAGCCACATGCAGAAATGTGACAGATCTGAGGGAGTATTCTGAATGCTTTCTTGTTTACACATACAAAAAAATCTTTCCTGACCAGTTGACTCTAAGTCACCTCAAATGGTCCCCCTGCTCATTAAAAAAAAATTTACATACATTTATATACCTCTACCTCTTACTATGCTGAGAAACAATAGCTTACAGGTGTATTGGGACAAATAAGCCCCTGTTGAGGGTGAGATGACCACTTCTTCCCAAATATTACTGTCTTCTAAACTCAGTAGAGTAACACCTTTAATCCACATGACCATCCATTCAAGTAGGTAAGCACTACAGTTAGTCTTACATCAACAGAACTTTGAGCTCTCCTTCTTGAGATCCAGCTCCCAAAGGTGAGCATGCCTAGTGTACATAATGTACAGAAAGTCTGGTGAGATTCCTTCTTACAAAAGCAGCTGGGAATGCTCAAGATCAGCAAAAGCTGTTTCCCTGCCTCATCTCTATCCCTGATGACAGACTGACATAGGCTTTAGACTCCTTTGTCTTCTTCCCATCTCCAGCCTGACTGGATTTAAAATCCTTTCCCTGTGAGCTTCTTCTCACATACAGACTTTGTGCATCATTATATTTAACAAGGCTCTAATCAATCATCCATCAAAAATATTTTCCACTTTGTACATGCAATCTCCTTTCACTCTGTAGTAATTCAGTTCTGGGATTTCCAGCCTGTGGTCCACATAGTACTTTCAAAGGCTCTATGGTAACCGAGAAGCTAATGCGAAAAGGACACCTGTTGTTCATAGTCCTAAGTGGTACCTGATGTGCACCGGAGACTGTTTAGTTGCCTAGATATCAAAATTCAGATCCAGCTTAGTTCCTGCATATAAGTGTTGTTCCTGATTTTAATGTGACTAAAACAAAGGTAACAAGAGGAAACAGAATTTGGAATCTATCAATTAATATTTAGCTGTCAATGAACTAGAAACATTTATGAAAGTACAAAAGCTACTGCTGTATTCTGCAGTTTGGTATATATTCTGGACACAATTTTTTATTCCCAATCCACTTGGATGTGTTTTTCTGCATTTTCAGCTGATCCAGATCCAAACTTCTCCAGTAGTTCATCAGTGCTTCCATACCTTGCTGCTCTCTCCTCTTTTACTTTCTTTTCAGAAAGAGAAGTCATCCTACTAGAGGTCAGCATTTTAATCTCTGGTAGGAGATATACTTAAAATGGAGGTATTGTTATAGTGGAACATACTAGTGATGTCTAGATCAGTGGACCATAAAGAGGAGTACACATTTCACAGGGAGGGACGCAAGACAATCCATAAGGCTGAAGGGTGAAAACATTGTTTCACCATTAATAAATACAGTTAAGTAAATGTTTTAAAGAGTCTTCATTTCATCTTTATCTAATCCTTTTTTAATTTCTTGTTTTTATATAAGTTTTATAATGTACGTAGCAATACAGAAATATAACTTGGAAAAAACACATTGTAATGCATGCTGAAAATGTTTTTTCTGATAGAAACGTACAATCAAAGAAGTTTTAGTCATAGGTCTACATAGTTAAAGAGGTGGTTGAAACTAACAGCTGTTAGCCACTAAGTCAGAAACATTATATATTTTTTATTTCCCACTTTCAAAAAGAATTTTAACTGTTGGTGATTCTTTTTCTCCTGCCTTGAGATACAGAAAGTCTCCATAAAGAACACTGTTCATGGCACTTCTAAGGCACCTATCATTTCACCTATGTGGCGCTCTCTAAGTAGCAAAAAATGCAGATGGTCGCTCAGTCTGTGAGGTTGGTAACTGGCTGACAGTAAGGATATTTTTACCTTCATAAAATTCCATCGGTAAAGATTGCAGAATCTTCCTCAGTTATTCCTGGGTTTTTAAATTAGGTTAAAACTAACATTTCACCAATGACACAACTATGATTAATCTTCCTGTGGGGCAGAGAATGGATGGGCTAGATAAATTCCTTCCAGCCTTATTTTCCAGTACTCTGTAGATGTGGCAATTTTGGTAAAGTTTCATCTTTTAAGACATACACTGTACCTTACAGAGGCAGATGGGAAACTGGAATGTTGAACTGAAGATGGCAATGAGGACATCAGGTAAGCCAACACCAAAGCAGACAGGTCAATGTGCCTACTGTACTACAGGCAGTCTTTGGATGGTTAGAATTCTGTAAATTAGACTCACCATTCAAAGGGACAGTTCAGGGACTCTGCCTTTCTCCTCCATTCCCCTTACTCCAGTTAGCATTTTGCAATCCGTTTTTCCCAGTACTGGAGGTTTCTCAGGTCACAGTCATGAGTTTCTTCTGCTGCTGCTGCCACCTACCAGTTTTATTATTCTGTTGCAGCAGAAGGGTATATAGAAGAAGTTCGTGTTCAGCATGCACATAATCATCATCCTTTGTCTAAGATGTCATGGCCTATTCAAGTTCTACAACATTTCACCATACACTAGGGAAAGCACTGGGCACAACCAAGATCACTACAAGGCTTTGAAAGCCATTCCATTAAGAGGAAGGAGCATGATCCATAAAAACATCTTTCAAGAAACATTAAATACGAAAACATTCATTTCTGTAGAATGCAGTACATTTTTATCAACTCTCCCCACCAAAGATCAATTGCAGACACTGCAAAGAACTAGTACTGTATTTCTTTCATGACAATCTTCATGTAATATATATCTAAAATCAGGTTAGAGATGCAAAACTGTGATCCAACACGAATGCATTAATAAAATTGAGGAAAAGAAATTCTTATTTTTTAGACGTTATTAGAAACCCCAAAAAGACACCCAACCACATGCCTGAAAGTGTTACACCCGTGTCCTATAGCAGCTGATGCACAAAAATATACACAAATAAAGGAATAGGCCTGCCCAGTGCTGAGACGCAAGAAGTGGGTGTGTCTGAAAGGAAAAAGCATTGGAAACATAAGCATAACAGGTTTGTAAAATTACCTTGCAAGTAAAATTAAAGACACAAATTATACACTCAATTATACCAGTGAAATTGGATATCACTCCACTGACTTTCACTGAGTGATTC
The DNA here is from genome assembly GCA_013396735.1 of Grallaria varia. Lineage (NCBI taxonomy): Eukaryota > Metazoa > Chordata > Aves > Passeriformes > Formicariidae > Grallaria > Grallaria varia. The sequence goes on from VWZG01005592.1 coordinate 211,869, forward strand.
CAGGTTTATCTCAGTGTAATTGAGAGCAAAATTTGGCTCTAAAATTATTCCCTCCCACCTTAATTTGAAGCTGCAATTTATGGTACTGCTGATAAATTTGCTTTGTATCAGGAAAATATAAATTGAGACTACAAAAAGTAGACTATTTTATTATGGTGTAGAGGAGTTATTAGCATACACAGAAGAATAATCTGAAACAAGTGCTAATTCTTTACAGATGTCATGGGAAATAAAATACTGCATTAAGAAACTTGGAAGCCTGTTTGTAGGCTCATATTCTTCAATTTGGAATGGTATTCCAATTGTCTGATATTTACATCTAAGTAAAATACAAGATACTCCTCCTTAAAAGAAGTAAAAGAATATTAAGTACCCAGCACTTTTACATGGTTTGAGATTAAGGAAGTTGAGTTACCAGAGAAGGATAAAATGTACAAGTGCTTTGATACAGCAGTAAGGGCAACATAAAATGTGTCACCCCATCCTCCACAAACAGAAATAATCAGCCCAACAGTCTTTTTCTTCAGCACACATATTCTTCCATCTGTCCTCTTTACAGGATCCTGCTCTATTGAATTTTAATAGATTTAACATTTTTAGAACTTCTTTTTCATACCTATCAACTCCTAATTGATGCAGTTATATTTTATGTTCATTTGGCAAATGGAAAGCAACATATCTTTCAAAAATCTAAGCTAAAATAGTACACTTGAAGACAAACTACCTTGAATTGATAAAGAGGAAGTGGAATGAATGTATTACAAAACTATCCCTCAGTCACATGAGGGGACTCACTTCTGTCTCACCTAAATAAAGCAAAGAACAATGACAGTTTTTTAAATATCAACAAGCATAAGGAGGGGAACTGAGGAAGAAAAGTAGGATTTTCTCTAAACATCACAGGCAAAGAAATCACCAAGTTTCACCAAAATGAACTGATGGGAAGAAAGGAAGGCAGACAAGTTAGCAAACTTAGGAAGGTTACAGTAAGAGCAGAAAAGTGTCAATTACCTGACAACAGGTCGATTTTTGGATGTCACCAAACTGCCGCATTTACCCTTTTACCCGCTTGCATTACTGGGGGGAAAAGTTTAGGAAGGAACATTCTCAAGGATTTTTCATAAGTTCTCACTCTTGCCATCAGAAAGGGGAGAAGGGGTTTTCTCTGGATTGTTTGACTTTTTTGGCTCCTGAAAAGTTTTGCAAAGAACAGTAACAAAGTGTGAACTGTTAGAACACATTTCTGCAAAAAAAAGTAGAATAAGTCACACAAAATAGAGCAACAACAAATCCCACCCGAAATCCGTGCATCTAATTTGTGTCATTGTTTTAAACAAATAAACAAAACAAAAATGTTTCAACTCAAATCATAAACATGAGAGGGTTGGAGACTTCCAACAGCAGGCCAAGATCCACCATCAGAATGTTCCAAAAGTCACCCTCAAAGGTTAAGAAACATTTAAAGAAATAAAATAAAGGAAAAGGCATCAAAAACCTGGTTATAAATCCTGCAGTGTTCAGCTTAAAACAATTCCTAGAACAGTGAAAAAACTTAAAAAACTTAAAAAGACAGTAGCAACAGAAGTTACCTGTCCGAGCACCTACTATTCCATAGAGAGAACAGGAGTGGGTCGTGTGTCTCACACCAGCCATAAAGCCCATAAACCTTCTCAAAAAGAGTGAGCCATGAGAAAGATACTGTACATGTGATCTGTTTTCGAAGTCTGTCTAAGCCCTTATGGTCCCTCATGTATTTTAATGACAGATTTTTGCAGTAAGGGGAGAAAATATTTAGCAAATGTCACTGGTTTCATTTGTTGGATTTGGTAGTCCAGGATACCATCTGAAGAAGTATCTCCTTTGCACCTGACATACACAGAAGTTCCAGAGGTCATTTCCTGAGTAAGTATCACCCATAAGAGATAGCACACTAAGTGGAGAAAATGCTTCAGGAGTGACCATCAGCTCAGAACAAAAACTTTAACAGTCAATATAAGCATCAAGCATTGACATTGCTTTACAGATGAGGTGGTGTAACATTATAAGAAAAGATTTTATAAAACACATTAAAGCATTAAATAAAAGGCTTAAGTTACAATCCATACATTGACATAGTCAGACATCAATTATAAACACAGTAAGTTGATCAGGAGAAAATCTCCAGTGTTACAAAGAATAAAATTTCATCAGATGTAGCTTAAGAAAGTTATTCTTGCAAACAAGAGTTTCTAGATGGCTCTTTCAAACATTAAAATACACAGAAATACTTGTTTTACCATCAGCTGTATTGGCACTATTGTAATCCACCACTATGTTGACTGTTATTTTGGCACATACTTCCAAACCCACATACGGAGGTAGTGTTAGTGCAACTGTATGAAAGTTTAGCATGTGATTTTCAGCACATGGAACTGAAGAAAAAGTGTGTCAAGCTGATATCTGTAGAGTCCACCTTCAGTGGGAAACACTGCCTGGTTACATGGGCTAGATTTGTTGGTGCTTTTTTCTTTTAGGTAAAAACAAGACCCCTCCTTGTATCCCCAGGCAGTTGTATGCATTTCACTACTTCAGGAGCAATAGTAAGAAGGGAGTAAATACATGAGACAAGTGTGCCCATTTGTACCAATGAACTTTCAAGTGACGTTTTCATGCAGCATCAATACCCAGTGCCCAAACAAATGTACATGATGTTTCAAATCCTGTCTCCCTCTGTCACCACTATGCATAGACTTATCTCCAAAGTAGCAATGGAAACATCAACCAGAGGAGCAATTTATCACAAGGGAGTCAAACTGTAAATCTCTCAATCCACTATTGTCTTTCAAAAAAATTTTATGTGTATTTCACAAATTTTACAACTGTGAGATGTAACCTGGACATTCTAAAAGGGTGATAGAAATGCAAAGTTCCTGTGAGCCACAAAATAATATGGAGACTTAAAAAAACAAGTCCAGAACATTGTTACCAGCTCTTTTCTCGAGAAGATGTTTCCTGTGATAGAAACACAGAGGTCCCATTGTAACAATTAGCACATGTTTACTCCCTGCTGTTATTCCACATGTGCTCCATGTATGACACAGCTAGAAAGGATTGATGCTGTCAGCCCCTAAAGGAGTGCAGGCACCTACCAGTAAAGAGACTGGAACAAAAAAATTCCCCCCAGCCCCACCAAATTCCCCTCAGATAAACAAGCAAGGGAAGAAGAATCCCTGGAAGAGACAGTTTATTGCTCAGTGACAGGTTTCTTTCATGTTCAGTGGTTCTGCAACTCTTCATGAAAGTAGAGGACCTTTATATTCTTCAGGTATAACCTGTTCACTTGAAGGCTCAGGAAGAAGGATTTGAAAATACCTTTGCTGCTGAAGATCCCTTTTTTTGCTGGACCAGCTGGTCCACTCTCCTGCTTAACATCAACAGTCAACCTTTTATTTGATTTTAATAATAATATTTAATTCTACAAAAAAAAAAAGCCATTTTATTACATTCCTTTTAAAATAAAAAAATGAAACTGTACAAAGAAGCATGATCAAACCTCCATAAAGCAGGTTAATACTTGTCTGTTTATTGCCTCTTGAAGACTCTCTGCATAGTGTCCACGTGTTGTGTTTAAGGTCCAAGTGAAGAAAAAACAGCAGAGCAGCAGAGAGGTGAAGAAGGGCCACAGAGGTGGGCAGTGCAGAACCTCAGAGGGTACATGGGACATGCTCCATTAAAGTATCCAGAAAACAGCAGCATTGCACACACACAACCCCCCTCCAAACAAAACCTATTTTCACAAGATTATTTTTCAATTGTAAACGTTTTACTTTATGTTTTTAAAAAAGAGGCTTATCTTTATATATATATATATATATTTATATATATATATATAGTTCCAGGGTTTTATGAACCCAGAGAATAAGAGGGGCATGAAAAGGGAGCAGGAGAAGGAAAAGGAGGAGGAAGACAGGGACTGAAAAATGGACTCAGTATCTGTTTTGGTTGTTTGTTTTCCAAACCAGCTCAAGGCTAATGAGAAAATGCACAGCCAGAAGGATTAAGGAAAATCAGGAAGCCTGGAAAAAATTAGGAGCTAAAGAGCCAAAACCCCAAAAGAAATCAAGCAAAACAAATGCGCACACACAAACACACACACGTGTGTGCACTCACACCACACACATGTAGGGGCCCAGGATCAATCTATTGATCATTTGTGGACCCAGGTTATATACTTTTTTTTCCTTTTTTTTAATTCTGGCTGAGCTTTCTTTTTTTTTTTTTCCTGCCCCCCCCCCTTTTTTAAATCTGTCACATTTTCCCCAAAGCTAAGTACTGAGTATTTCTCCCCAGTAACACTCTTTGGATTTCTGCCAACATCAGCTTTTATGTTCAGTGGGGAAAAAGTAAGCCTGGTAAGTATTGTATGAACTGCAGCTTTATTCTGAAGTTCCTCTGGACAACTAATCACTTTTAATCAGCTCTTCCCTCCTCCACACCTTACCACATTCCTCCCTCCAAAAAAAAAGCAAAAAATAAAACCAACCAAACAAACCCCCAACAACGTACAGGCTATATCTCAGTGTTTTCTTAACAAACAGTCTGCGGTGTTTTCACTTTGGCCACTGTTAAAGACGCAGGCATAGAGAAGGGAGTGTTGGACTAGCATGTATTAAAGAAAAAGGAACATTAACATTGCAGATCTCTCTCAGAAAGACTAAAACACTAACAAATACAAGTCAATGTACGTTTGCTTTAAACTAGTGTAATTCTTTTTCACATTGGATTAGACATCATTTTGTATACCAAACATTACAGTGCTGTTTATCTCCTCCAACCATGCAGAAAATAGTTAAAACGTGCCACTTCTGCCCACAAATAGAATATGACTAATTCCCCTAGATACCTTCCAAAATCAGGATTTGAAATGAGAAAAACACAAGTACTAATATTCCCCTTTAAAAGCTTTATAAAGAAATTTACAGAAAGCTGCCACTTACTACCAAGATGGTACAATTTACAGATTTTTACAGAAAGTTCATGTTAAGTCAACTAACACTTCTCTCAGCCTCATCATTTAAAGGCCATATCCTGAAAGGTCAGAAAGTGATGACTTTAAAAGGACCCTGAACTTACAGCTCCCACCTACAAGAGTAGGAACAGTAGGTGTCCAGGAATTTTGGAATACTTGGTATTTAACACCTTCAACTCACGCATAAAGAATTTGAGGCACTCGGCAATTTACAGGATCAAGCCTTACAGAGGTAGAAGAGACTTAACTGGTGCAGTAATTCACAGAAGTATCTAGAGAGCTGCCAGACAACTTTCTGAAAATCCTCCAGTGTGAATCATGCTTCAATGCTTGCCTGTGAAGACACATGAACTGCAATATATCTGGGGACCAAAGCAGCATCCAAATAAAATTGCCACTTGGATAGAAGTGAGCATCTTTATTGTAAAGCTGATGCTGAAGAATGAAGACAATTTAATGTTCTGCAAAAAGTAGGGACAGTAATCACAGCACGTGCGCCTTTTACTCTTGCCCTCTTGACTGACACACCCACTCCCGCTTCCTCACTCCTCTGAGCGTCTCTGATAAACAGCATTGCAAGTTGGCTTAAAAAAAAAATTTACAAGAGAGAGTTCTGTTGGTCATGTATTTACACGTGGCATCACTCCACAAGGAGTTTAATCTCATTGGCTAATAGCTGGTTCATGTTGAAAAGAGCCCCCGGGAGCTTGGTGAGCAATTCTCTCTCCGTGGTCTCAGGGTCGCTGTCGACAGAGCTGGAGCTAGCACTCATATTGTCGACAGCGGCACTAGCTGGAGGGCCCAGCTCTGGCTCGCTAGTCTCGCTTGCCGTGGACACCACAGAGAGCAAGGACATGCGCCGCGTCAAGCGGCCGGGGGTGAGGAGAGAAGCGGCATAGTCCGCTATGATACCAGCTACATCTAAATTACAAGCCTTGTCAAAGGCAATGAAACCTACATTTGCATTGGCCTCGCAGACGTAGAATGAACCGTCGTCCTTCATCAGCAGGTCAATGCCGCACACATCCATCCCCAGGATGTTTGACACTTGGACTGCCAACTGCTTGCCTTGTTCACTCAGTGAGCACATCATTCCTACACCACCTGGAAAAAGTGAAAAAAACTTGCTGTCTGTACTCCGGTCACAGGTGACTGACATCCTTCTCAACTGGTCAGTGCTTTTCCATCAGAAAGCTCCCAAGTGAGCCTGCAAGCAGACTGCTGATGACTCAGAAATCAACCTCCTTTCCGCAGTGACTACTAATGAACTTGAAGCCATAGCAGGATTTCAAAAGATTCTGACCTGCCTTTGGCAGGTCAAGAATATGACTTATTTAAAAAACAGTTACGTGATGACCTTTTAGTCAAGAAAAAATATCATACATTTTTTCTGATCTCAGAATATTAAAAAAATGAACAAATCACTCTTGTTATTTCTAAGGTAGAGGCTTTCCCTATATATTTGTAAGTTGTCACAAGAAATATTTCAGCACAATTAAACCAAGAGCTCTTGATAAGGCTACAGCTCTAACAGAAATAATTGGGGGCAGGGTGGAGGTTAAGACATCATCTGCTCATGTCCCTCTCTACTTGTTATCACAGGTTACTGCCTTTGAACCAAGAATTAGGGAACATTTGTCTCTGAACCTCAGCTGGTCCAGTTCACAGTCCACCATCAAAGCATTAACCAACTCAGACTTCACCTATCACAATACTTAAGTTTAAAAAACAACCAAACAATAACAAACAGAAAACCATTTAGCAGAAAAATCTTTCAGGCCATATTTCCTGAGCATCAAGTAGTAACTAAAACCTCAGGCATTTTGACTAACCAAAACTGTAGTACACATAAACATATTTTATCTCATCCATCCCTCCCATCCATGCCCAGTACAGTTTCAGTCAGGCAACCTCAACCCTCTTTCCTTCTTTTACCCTCAAAAACCCTGTGTCCAACACCCAAAGCTATGCAGAGTCTCAGTTCTGAGTATGCTACAATCAACAATCAGTTCAGTAACCTCCTCTTCCTTCCACATATGGTCTTTGGGGGAACAGGTTGCAGGGGGGAACCTGACAGACTTAAGGCAGCACAGGAGATGCACAATGTAATCCAACTGTTTATTGCCTTCAACCGTTTCCTCACTTAACATTCTCTTCTACCCTCTTGCCAAGTGTCTCCTCCATCTCCCTTAAGTGTCACTTTCTGTCCTCCTTCCTTTTCTGTTCCTCTTAACAGGACGAAAAAAATGGTAACATGACATTAGCATGAAACTGCCAGTGCCACATCAGTTGATCCATTTGCATTCTAGAACATTCCCCTGTTTTTCACCCATCCTATCCAGCTTATACTGTGGGCAGAGATTGTCTCTCCTTCTGTGCCTGCTCAACACGCGTCTTATTTAATCCTTACTCTTGTCCTCACTCTTGTGCGGTAAGCACAATTCATACAAAATAAAACCTGCAGCTTCTTTTTTGGCTTTGTGATTTTTCAGTTGGATTGAAAAATTCTGATCAAAACTATGAACAATGATTTTCCTACCAAGTGAGCAGTTACTCTGCATCCTCCCATCTGTTGAGCAGCGGAGCATGGTGCCCACCACACGGCCTCCTACTACGATGACACGTACATCCTTGCCATGGGACTCTTTAACGTATTTTTGAAATAAGTAAGGGGCATCGTGACGGATCAAATGACTTAGGTCTGCCAAATGGTGCTTGTCTCGTGCCAGGAACACAGCTTTACCTGTATGGAGAAAAGAACATCAAAAGACTGAAAACAGCTACCCATTTGAGAGCTGCATCAAAGATTCAGCACATTAAAGTAAAAACTGACCAGCATGCTGCCCATTCTCACAGGCCCCATTTATATACCCATATACCCATTTACAAATTCCTCTGTGGACAATAGCGTTCCAGTGCTTTTAAGTGTTCAAGTATTGACAAAGCCGAGGAGACATATGAAAAAAAAAAAGAAAAAAGAAAAAAGCTTTAGATAAAGGATGTGGTCTTGAAATTTCAACTCCTCTTGGTACAAGTCCTTAATGAGAGGAAAAAAGGAAGAAATACTTAAAGAGCAGCAGACATTTAATTAAAAACAATTTTTTTCAGCCAAGATAACTGGACCCACAACCTACAGCTTTGACGCACAGGAACCAACAACATGAAACCATTAAACACTGGGCAACTGAGAATTCTGAAGTTGCAAGTGCGACACTGCAGAACCAATCACTTCCCTGCTGGGAAGCTGCTGAGAGCTGCTCTTCCCAAAACCTGTAAGAGCTCACAACTCCAGAATGAAGTTTCGCAGTGGAACAACTACATTCAGAGGAAAACACTAGACTCTACAGTATCCAAGATAATTTAGCAGATTCCACAAGACATAAAATGAATGAAATACGATACAATTTTAAAAAAAAACCTCTTTAGAAAACATTAGTTTTTCTGCAAGCAACATCTCTCAGGCTTGGATTTTTTAACCTAAAAGACACCATTTCATTTCCCTTCATTTCTAGAGCACACTAATGGCTTACTTGTTCTTTCCCAATTGTACCAATACTGATAAAAGTCACCCCTGAAACAGACTCTACTATTTTCCATCTGATTTCTAGTCTTTCAAGACAGCATTCCTTTCCACCAATAAGTACATTTCCCAACTCCTTTTCCCCTTTCTTAAGGGCTCTTTCTATGTCATATTATACTTATGTTTTGCAATACAACTGCAGTTTTTCTCATTGCAGAACTGTCATTCAATTACGCTACGATGCTAACAGAGTACAAAAATAAACTGATACACTGCCTATCTTAAATAAGGCAACAGAAATGCAGCAGTAGCAGAACTAGGAGAAATAACATGTAAAGAATTCCACCAAGTGCTCCAAAGCCCAACTGGGGCAGCCTCTTTAGTCAAGATTTAAAGTTTCCATAACACAGAACACTGCTTGAGGAAAATGGAATATCTAATTACAGAGAAATGAGAGTGTAAGCTTAAAAATCATGACAAGACGGCAAAAACTTCCTTGCACTTTCTCTGTCTCCTGTTCCTGACTTTCTCTCTCATACAGGCACTTAATAATCCTACTGTACTCCTGTAATTGAAAAGGAACAATGATCCTCTGGAGGGGAACTACTTAGTTCTTAGGAATTATGCAACATCACAACATCTCGGCAAAAATAAGATTGGCACATTTGCTGCAGCAGCAAACTACATAGAAAACAGGCCTAAAATGACTTCTATTCATCAGCCAGTACCTATGACCATGTTTGTCTGTTTATTTTAAACGTCATTTCTAAAAGACTGTTCTTCCATTAATTTGAAACAGTTTCCCCAACTCTCTTAGTATGAAAGGATATGTACCGTCCATGAATTTGCATTAGAATGCCCAGAATCTAAAGTGCTCTAAAAGCAAAACTTGCAAACAGATTCACATGAATTCTAGCTAAAAAAGGGAGTCAATAGCTGTAACTACCATTATTTAGCAAATCTTAACAAGAGGCAGTGTCAACACAAATCCACTGCCTCATATATTCCACAGTTGTCAAATTCAGCTTGCTGCAAAATCAAACTCCAACTCAGTTTTATAGCTCCACACATATTTTAAAACCACACAAAGTGGTATTATTGCCAACAGAAGCAGGTCTGATCTTCCTCAGCTGTAGCATTTTCCTCTCACTCTTCCATTACATCAACATAAGCATTTGTGTGAGTAGGTACTAAGTCATGTAAGGAATTATTCTAAGTAAAAACAAGCCATCTAGATCCATCCAACATCAGTTCCTGAACCCATTTACTACATGGCTACAGAAGCGCTCATGCCAGCAGAAGAGATGCACCAAAGCAGCATAGAGAGGGAGCAAACTGACAGACAATACGAAGGAAGAAGTGGTGTCTTAGTTATGTTTTTTCTTAAAGTAACCACTGTTTCATGTTCTTAAACTTCCTTTTTAGTCTCTTTATACTTCTAGTATTTTTGAGTATGTTTTAAAGTATATTTAGAACAGAGCAACCCCCTGTGCAAATAACCTCTGAAACTCATTTACACCTGGTTTCCTTCAGTAGATCACTATCTAACATTAGATTAAGTTGATGCATTGTTTCATATTCAACACTTAAAACAAAAGACTAGTAACAGAAAAAATTTTAATAGGAACCTGCTGTAATATGACAGGCACTGTTAGAGATATTTTTCTGAAAAACAGAGATCCAGTTTGACAAACAATACACAAGATTTCATTTAAATCAGGATTCTAATTAGAGACAAAGCCAAGTTGAAAAAAAAGTCATTGAATGAGCTGTGATTTCATTTCTTATGCCTGTTTAAAAGCATCCCTAAAATCCATGAAGATTTTTCCCTACTTCCCTAAGACCAAACCTACCATTATTCCCATTCAAAGCTTTCCTCACAGAAGCCACCAATGCACTATAATTTTGAACCCCTTTCGCCGCCCTCCACTACTGCAAGACTAGGTTCTAATAAAACTGTTTCCCAGAGTTGCAGTCTATTCAACGTTCAAAGGTCGAAGTGGGATAGAATTTAGATGTACTGGAAAGAAGTCCAACACCTAACAGAAGACCTTCTTAACTATCATTCCTTGATGAGACCAATTCTTAGAGTGCTGCTCAGCATATTCCTTGGCCTCATCCCTGACCTCACACCCACCTCGATGACCCCGCGTGTTCTTCACCACCATAGGGAACTCCAGCACTTCCGCCTCATCAATCATTTTGGAAAAATTCTCATGACCACCTGGCAAAAAGAAAACCAACAACATTATGTGCCACCAGTCTGGTGTGGCCAAATTTGGGATATAATTGACATACCTTCCTCCCACCCTTACAGCTTAAATAATGCATTAAGAACTACCACTTAAGAGGAACTTGGTCATGGAGCATGATCAGACTTTGAAGGTGTTTGTAATCCGTGGGATACCAACTCCTACTTCCTTTGAAACTGAAGCTAAAAGGTGACAAAGACCTCTTGATCACAATCCCAAAAGGCTCAGTCTAATCTTCCAAATCTGAATGCCCTGGCTCTACCATCTTGTTCCAGTTTATCCCTTTTACTCTATCAACTCCCACCTTCGCAAGTGTCTAAAAGGAAAATAGCAAAGACATAACAGTAGCAACAGTTGCCTCCAAACTACTAACCAGGAAAGCAACATGAAATATAATGTCAAGGTATAACCCAAAGAGCAGCAAGAACCCATACCTCGTCACTCCACCTCTTCAAGTCTCAACTGTCCTGTATCTCATTCTCCCTATATCCTAAAGTAGTACTTAAAGCTTTTAATCTCATTGCATCTATAAGGACCTTAGAGAGTAGCTTTTAATGGCCATTCATATGATTATGGTTGATACTTCAAGGTTATTTGAGTTCAATTCACAGAACGCTGACCATAGTACAAGAAATACAGAAGAGAAAGTCAGCAGGCAAAGGGACAAAGCCCCGCCTTAACAGCACGTGGAATAAAGCACAGAAGTCAAGCCAAGACACTGGTCACAAAGCCAGCAGCAGCCCTCATGACCCTGTCATGGATTTTAATGCATGTAATGGAATAACATGTCATTCAGCACATCCTGCTTTACTTGGCAAAATCAGGTCTCGCTAATAACTTGATACTTTCTTTTTCTTTTTTTTTTATAGAAACACAAGTCATTCTTCTGTTGAATTCCAGAGGTAGGCATTAAAAGTGGCAGAGACTTATGAACAAACAGACGTGTTCTGCAACTATCCCATCATTCATGGACTCCCTTTCCCCCAAAAACATTAAAACTCATCCTTTCTCAATGAGTTAGAGCAACCACATGTATAAAGAAAGGATGTGTATCTTCTCTAGTGTGTTTTCAGAGTAAGTGATTGAAATAGTAATTCATAGTAATTGATAAAAAGCCATGTTTTTTGTTTGTCAAGTTTGTTTATGTTTTCATCAAGTTCTCACTACAAAAGCCTATTGATGCAACAACACAAAGGGGAGGAAAGCACTGGTATTACCCAAGAAGGAAAGGAAACTTTAGAAGTATCTTCAGTTCTTTAATAGATTGCAATTAAAAGCATCAGGGCAGCTCAGACAAATAGTTCCTCTAATCTAGCACTGTGTCAGGAACCACAGACTCCAGAGGCCGGCACAAGAAACAATAATTAGCTGTTCCGGTGGGAAACAAACAACTGCTAAAAGCTTAACACAAGGGCTTGTACTCTTCTCGTCCTTCCACAAAAAACTAATATATTTGCAGATACTTTTCTTCATACAGAAGTTTAATCCACTTGCAGGTTTTAACAATGGCCAGATCTTTGTAGTATCTTAGGCCATTTAGTTCACCAAGCTCTCGTCTGTTGTTTCTGGCAATTGGAAAAGAGTTAAAAATGTTTTAGCAGTAACAGCCAAAGTTAGTTGCTTGGAAGGCTGAGGTACAGTTAAAGTACTCTTCTGAAAGCATCACCAGCTAATAAACAAAGCCAAAACCAGAATCTGAGTGTCATGACTTTAATTTCCTTTTCTAGTTACAGAGCACTTAGCTGCAGAACTAGCCTCATGCTACTTAATTTCGAGGGACTTCTAAAACTTGACTCATCTCTTGCACCGCAAAAGCATAGATTGTGGTAGGCAACTATGCTATCCTTTTGATCCAAAAGCCTTACCATATGAAAAAGTGTCTGGAAGAGGCACACCATGGCCAGCAAGTTCTTGAAACGTCCAGAACTTGTTGACACAGTTGAGGATGGCTTGGGGACGATTCATCAATCGACAGCCCATCTTCTCCAGGTGGCGAAGGACTGTGATATCGCTGTCACTCTGGACCCAAGGTGTTGGCACACGCACAACCACCACCTGTGGGTAAGCAGTAACAAGCTCCCCTTTGACCCGGAGACCTAAAGAAGGAAGAGAAAAACATCCCAGTCAACTACAAGGTCTTCAGGAAAATGTAAACAGGCAAAGAAATACTGCACTATCTGTGATCACAACAGGGATACCAAACTTCAACAGTGAGTGTTAAAACAGCACAGCTCTTCCTAGCATGCTTCTTGTCAGTTGTGCTGTTTCATCCATGTCACTCTTAACCCACTTAAAACTAGGACTAAGGAAAAACAAGACTTAATTAGGGCACACAATCTTGGGCTTCTTCTCAGGGTGACAGACATTTTTTCTAGGTTGACACACCATCCTTTCTATGGGTGTCAGCTGCATACTACATTCACACCAGCTGTATCAATAGCTGTGGAGGTTCCTGCCTCCCACCGCTGGTTCTTGCCTACAGGATGCAGTTCATACCTTTCCCAGTCCCAGCTGTATTGATCCCTCTGTTTGTGGTATCACGTTACACAACATATTGCCAAAGTAAGAGAGATTAGATACGACCCTTAAAAAAACACAAAAAACGAGCAGTATTTTTAACACAGGTAATGTCAATAATCTGATTTATAAGTATTTAGAAATAACTTTATCAGCTAACAGGGAAGCACCCAGTGACATAAAGGCAGGAACCAGAAGAAAAGCCAGCTTTGCCACCAAGACCAACGTATTACTTAATCATGACCTATAGTTTTACAGACTTATTGTCTGAAAAAGAAACACTGAATGACAGGCTGCAGGAATGGGAACACGATAGGATTGGACAGGAGGCAACAAGCTCAATGAAGATAGTCTCGCATCTGAGGATGGGAAAAGACAAATAAGATTTGATATTCACATTATCTGCCTTGTGTTTGAAATAAAGCTGTGACTTCAGCATAAAACACAGAGCTCACGCTGTTGTCAGCATCTTAAGGGTTAACAAGGAGAAAGAAGGTGGGCTGAGAAATCACAGTGCATTCGCATTTCTGTGCCTAGCAAAAGGCAGCCGTAACTACAGAGATCTAGTCAAAATTAATTACCTGATTACTCTGTTCCAAAGATGTTACTTTATAAATACAGACTGGTATCTACTCAACCTGAAGACACAGATTGCCAAGCAATGTATTTCATTTCAAGGTGCATTTGAATTAATTGTGAGAGATGGGAGGGAAGAAGGGAGGGCGTCCCCCTCCCTCTACTTCCCCTTTTTCTTTTCTTCTCCCAACCAGGATGTATTTTAGAGCTTGCTTTAAATATAATGAAGCAACAACCTAACTCCCAAAATGGAAGTAGATATAGGCTGCCCAGTCCTCAGGAGGACAGAGAATCACACTCTGGAAAGGCCAAAACAGAGCCACATCCAATACAAATCCCTTTTTCCAATCCCCACAGCCATAATTGCACAGAGATGAGCAAACATAAGCAGACGGGTGCTCTAGCTGCTCACCTCATTAGCACCAAGCACTGCCGCATTGCAGCTGACATGACTCGCGTGTTTAAGCAAGCAGGCTTCAGACACGCACCCCTCCCATTTCAGAGGCATCTCAGGCAAGAGTAAAAACAAGACACTGCTACAAACCTAAGCAGACTATGAACATCACAAAATGGACTACCATCTCCTTTAGCCAAAAAACTAGTACGGATTCAGCAAGCAAAGGATTTGTTACTTATTAGTCAGATTCCATCTTACACATGTATTTTCCTGTTCAGGTGCATGCCCAATTACACTACTTTTTGCCAATGTAATTGCATGCATGTCCTGATCCACATGCAAGCTGTGCAACAATCATTTTTAAAAGGACTGTATATTCTAAACAGTCTCAAAACTGCCACCGTATCTGTGTTGTGAACCAAAACGACATAGTTTTCCAATTCATAATCTCTCAGTCTATTTTGTTGTTTCGCTTTAAAGTCACGCCACATGCTGAAGTTTTGCACCATGGAGTCTGAAACAGAAAAACAGCAGTTTGAGGAGACATGTATGCCTCACCTGGAACTCTCCTGAATACCTGCATTAAACTTGACTATCAGACTGGTGTAAATTTAACCAGGCCACCATCCCATCTAGAGTAACTGTGGAAGTACAATGGTATTATCAACAGAATGATGTGAGCTTTTGTTCCAGATTCAGTCATATTCTCTGGACTGGATACTGTTGTCCCCGGAACAAAAAAGAAAAAAATTCTCCTTATAGAAGGCAGTTTACAAACAAAAAGAACAACTATTCAATGAAATGTATAATTTGAATCACTACTACTGACATGCGCCATAAAAATTAGCTGCAGTTTCCCAGCAACACAGTGCTGCAAACAGAAGCAGCTTTATTACAGTAAAAAGGAGAGCCAGATTCTGCCATTTTTGGACAAACATGCATTCAGCATTCCATCTGAGACCCATCAGTTAAAAATCAGGTTAATGGACAGTATTACCAACTGGGCTGATAATATTGATTCACTATGATGTGCTGAAAATAGTAACACAGGAGATATTAATGCATACAATTAATTTATTTTCCAAAGAAACAGTTCATGAATGCAAAAAGGAATAAAGGAAAAGACGTACATGTTACAGAGATGTTACTTAAGAGAGTGGTTGAGAAGTAATCGAGTTTTTTTTTTAAATTATACAGTGTTCTTAGTTGAAAGGGACCCACAAGGACCATAATGTCCAACTCCCAGCACTACACAGGCCAGCCCCAGGTATCACACAACATACCTGAGAGCGTTGTCCAAAACCTTCTAGAATTCTCTCAGGCTTGGTGCTGTGACACCCCACCTGTGGAGCATGGTCCAGTGCCCAGCCACCTTCTGGGTGAAGAACCTTTTCTTAATATCCATCCTAAACCTCCCCTGACACAACTTCATTCCCTCAGGTCCTGTCACTTGTCACCAGAGATAAAGGTTGGTGTCTGCCCCTCCACTTCCCCTTGTGAGGAAGTTGTAGACCATGATGAGGTCTCCCCTCACTCTCCTCCTCTGCAGGCTGAACAGACCAAGTGATGCCCAAATCCGCACACAGTTGAGATACATTCTCTTCTCTTTGTGGTAATAGTACCATCCTGGTCCCAAAACAGTACTAGCAGGTTACACTCAAGGTTACCTGTGGACAGTGAACCAACTTCACAAACACACAGAAGGGAGATGCTCAGGTCAGAATAATTTGACAAATAACAAGTTGGTCCACTTGCTGGCCTTCTCAGTGGATGCCCATGACATTGCAGACATGGCAGATACCTATACTGTCCTTTGAAGTACCAATACTAAAAGCCAGGAAAGGGAAATTTCACGCTTATCCAATACTACGAACTTTCTGATCATAAAACAACCACTTTATCAGTGCCTGGGGAACAATTTTTTAGGTTATCATAAAACATTTGAGTATGCTTTGGTCCTATGACATAAAGACGCCTGATCTGGAAAATCACACAGCAAAAACAGACGTAAACCCTTCACTTGAACAAGACCTGTTCTTTCACTCAGTTTCAGCTTCCTTTGCTCTTCTTCTGCAAAACAAAACTCTCCAAAATGGAACATGGTACACCTATAACATTATACATTAATAATCACAGTATTCAGAAAAAATACGAGAAGAACTTTTGCAATGTGAATTGTAATCACCTGGGAATGAACCTGACCAGTTACACCACATCCCTCAAAGTCAAAAAGCCTCGTTTCTCTCAAAACCAGCTCAAAGCAGCACATTATGGAAGCGAGTGGGTAAACGTGCTTATTCATAATTTGCCCCAACCAGTTCTCCTTCTTTTCACTCACAGAGAACAGCAAGTGAACTTAAAATGCAAAGCTGCTGGTCTCTGCTAAAAAGGCTTATTTTGACCCAAGCAAATAGAAGCCATCAGATGAACCTGTGAAGATCACAGAAAATGGACAGACTGTTAACCTGAAGAAAGGGGCAGAAACTACTACTACCGCTACCAGTGAAATAAGAAGACATGTATCTATACCCTAATAAAGTTCTTGAGACACTAACCTCCAACATGGTAGAGCCTTTTTGCATAGCAAGACACTCCTGGTGACAGCTACCTCTCGAAAACCTGATGTAATACAATTTTAGGGTAGACACACATACTCTGGAAAAAACTCACAAAATTTTGGAACTTCCCAACTCTCGTTCATACATCTCTTCCCTATGAGAAATTTATCTCACAATCACAATTTCTCAGTCAAAAAGTCTCACTCTTAAGTGAGGTATCATTTAGGTGGCACACACTCCCCATGAAATGCCTTCGAAATACAGACACATAAACAACACTGAGTTACCCTGACTTAACAAGCTGATGCTTATCAGCTAACACTCCAGTGAAGGGGGTTCTACACTACTGAAGAATCTCACAACACGGCTGGGACAAGCTGGCTACTCAAACACAGGCATTTTAACAGTATCCTGTAGAGCCTGCAAGCCAAACACAACGACAGCCAGAATACCCAAATTCTTCAACTGCAGCCTCACACCTTCCGCAATTCACAAGCATTGGTGCTTCACCTACACAGTTATCCTACTGTCTTGCACTTTAGAAACTCTAGGAAGCACTTCTGTGAGGATGGTATTATGGATAGCTAAAAAGGATCAAGAAACTGTGTGTGGTTTCTGAATATTTTAATTTACATTCAAGCAGTATTTTAAATTGCTTACATTTTTGAAATTCATTATATTCAGATTAAAGCCTACACAAATCCCTTCCAATCTCTATAAGAATCATTCATCAGCAGATTAGTAACTACTGCAAAGCAGTATCTCATGTCCAGTTTGCATGTAACAATTGTACTTTATCTCAAAACAATGCAAATGTTTTCACAGAAGGAACACAGTTTCAGAAGATAGGTCTAAAATCTCAGAGATTTGAAAGGACATAAAAAATCATTTCATATGTTTTATGGCTCTCAATATAGCAAACATCAGGCATTTTTAACTACAAAATAAAAATTGGTAATATTAAAAAATTTCATAAGAGTCTTTCCAACCCAAATTATAATTTCAGAAAACAGTCAAAATAAGCAAACTGAGTCACCAAGGCCATGAAATATTTAGGACTTCAATTCAGGTCTTCAAGTACAGCATGTGAACATAAGAACCACAGTCAACTTCTTCAATAAAGTAAGATACTTAGCTAAATGCCTGAAGTATTTAATACACAAGCAGAAGGAGATCTGTGTGGGCTTACATGTAAATAAAATTACTGATACCAAGCTTCTGTTTTTACGTAATGGTCAGTATTAATTGATAAATTATGACAGATGAAAAGGCTAAAGTAGTTGGAAATGTCAGAAGATATGGCCTGGGGGAGAAACCCACAGGTCATTGACATAAGAGTAACAAAGAAGAAATTTCCTCAGGGAGAAATTTACTTCTACATGTACATTAGATAAACCTAAATCAGGAAACAGGTTTCCATGATGAAAAAGACCAAGGTTTTCACTCCCTGCCTGAAGACAACAGGTAACTGCCTTGCTACTCACAGAAGCTCATGACATATCACACCACATTTCTGACCAAATGGATCAAAAGAGCAGGAATGACGCACAAAAGGTGTGTTTGCCAGAGCTCCCTATGCAGTGCAGCCATGAATTCAGCAACATAAAACATTCTAGTCATTAAGTAATCTTCTTTCAAACTGACTTCCAAATGTATACATTTCACAGATTTGCCTGAGAATTGTGTGATTATTAAATTATTCCACGTAGAGCATGGATAACTATGCAAGGAATCCTCCTCTGTGGCCTCAACTGTCCCAAGAAGCCACTTCAGCTTCAGTGACTACTTCTGTCTTTATCAAAACCTCTAATAAATGCCAACTCTCTGAATACATAAGTAAAATGAAGCAGGAAAAACCTGTTTCAGTACTCAGACAAATCCAGTATGTGGATTATTTTTCTAACAGGCATACCAACACAAAAGTGGAATAACGACTGGTCATCGTGCATGCAACATTATAAAAAATAAAACCTGAATCACATTTCAAAAGCACAAAACATACACCAGCTCCCATCACATTCCCAACAGGAGCTAGCAGGGTCTGAGAACTTCCAGAAACATAACCCAGATTTTTCCACAGAGATCTGCACACTATCCTGAAAGTCTCCAGCTCTCATAACTTTGTTATACGAATTCATTCATCCACCCATCCATGGAATTGCTAATGTTTCCCAAATGAACAGTCACTCAGCAAGCAGGCTATAATGAATTCAACTCGCTCAGCTGGGAAAAACAGGCAAGCCTTCTATCACACAAACCTTTCCTTATATTTTGAGGACATTACATCCTGCTGCTTGCTTTTCCCAATTAATCAGTTGTTCTCACAAAAATCACTGAATTTTTCTACAAATCTGGACTCACTCCTAGTCTCAAAACAGTGCATTACTATTTCTGGTTCATTTTTCATCCCAATATCTGTCAGCCACAAGACACTGCATAATATTTGCATTAAATTTCTGAAGTGCTTAATAATTACTTACAGTTTACTTGCAGGGAATTAAATGTGTTTCACCCTAATTGCCATGTAAAAGCATGCTTAAAGCCCAAAAGAGAGAGATTCCAAACTTTAATAGTAATTACTGCAATAACAAGATATACATTCCTTCACTAAACTCAAGCACAACTAGTTGACCAAAATTTTTAAAACTCAGCATACTTCAAATATACATTCTGTCAAGACTGGGGCAGAATTTAATAACAATTAATCAAAGTAGAATTAACATTAACAAAGTACTATTCTATAACTGTAGCAGGTTGACCCTGGCCAGATTCCATGGACTCATTAAATCCCTTTCTGCAACGGGGCAGAAGGGAGTGGGGTCATCCACTTACCACCTTTGCGGGCAAACACAGTCTCAAAGAGAGATAATACCTAAAATTTATTACTAACAAGATAAAAGCTAAGCTAAAGAGCGAGTTAAAAAACAGTCTTAAAACAAAAACACCACACACACATTTTTCCCCCCACCCCTCCTTCTGTCCATGAGGGGTTGCAGTAGGCTGCAGTTGCTGCTGCTCGCAATGTGAGTTCCCCCACCCCTCGGGGTCAGTCCTCCATGGGGTGCAGTAAAGGTTGAGTCCCTGCACCCCAGTGGGCCTCCATGGGTTGCAGGGGGACATCCTGCTTCACCACGGTTTACAGGGGACCACAACTGAGTCCATCCCCTGCCCTGTGGGGTCCCTCCCACGGGAGACAGTCTTTAACAGACTTCTCCAACGTGAATCCACCCCTTGGGCAGCAGTTCTTCCACATCTGCTGTCCTGAGGGTCACTCCTTCATAGTGGTACAGTCCTTCATGGACGAGATGTACCAATGTGGGCCCCACCACAGGGCCACAGCTCTCANCTGCAGGGGTTTTAGCTCTGAGGCCTTTCCCTGCTCCATGAGGTGCCTCCTCCCCGCCGCTTCTGCAGCGACCTGAATGTCTGCCTTGTTATCCCATGTACTCCCTCCCTGGAATTTCTTCCGCGGAACAACTTCCAATTCTTAAATATGTTATCACAGAGGCATTACTATGATCTCTAATTGGCTTGGCCCTGGCCAGGAGCCAGATGTCCCTCCTGGGGCCAAGTGTCATTGTCTCCTATGGGACGGGGGAAGTTTTCTGCAGCTTCTAACAGAAACCACCTCTGCAGCCCACCCTCTACCAAAAAAAAATTCAGCTACAGAAACCCAGGACAATAACTCAAAAACTTCCTGCTACATTGCTTCAACTTCATGTATCTATCTTATAAAACAACTCTAAGCAACACAAAACTCCCAGGAATTAGGTATTACACTACTTTCTTCAAACTTCGTTTGAAAAATATAAGTTCATTGAGATGTATAAGTATTTTGGAGCAGCTGGCATTTCCTGGGGGTTTTGCCAAAGACAGAGGCAGTCACTGAAGTTAAATTCTTCTTCTGAGAAGTGGCTGCCTGTGGCAGCTGTATGCTAGATAAAGTATCACACCTTAAATGCAATTTTATTTAAACCAGAACCTAACCTTTGCAAAGCACCTAAGCACTGCAATTTTAGAGAACCACCAATTTATTAACACTAAATTTCCCCCTTTGAAGTTGCACAGGAATTTTCTCTGTATCACTTACCCCCTGACAACCACAGTTTATTAGTCTGAACACTAAGCAGTCATAATTCCTCCAAAACTACACCGCTATGTAAAAGCCTCTTTGATATCTATTATTACCAAGCTATCTTTTATTCTAGTGTCCACAGATACAGACCTCTACAATGATTCTGTGCTGCGTGTTTTAAGTTCATATTCTCTCCCTTCCTATCCTACTCATTAGTTTTTTTCAAACCAAATTGACAAGTGCTGGCATTCAACCTTATGTGTTTAATATGAGAACTCAATCTCCTCCACAGAAACTTAACCAAAAAATGTTTCTTGCCAAGATACGCTTCCACAGCTCAGCAGTTCAAATGAAATCACATGGAGCAGAGACAAAATTGATCTCTCTAAAACAGCACTATGCCATACTATTCTGAAACAGGGAACAGAGAAATAAAGACGAGCAGATCCAGCTTCAAGTCATGAGTTCCTAACACAAGCATTGTGAAAACCTTCACAAAAGGCCACTGCTGCAGCTCCAAACAGAACAAACAGGTACCCAAGTTAAACCACCAGCACTTCACGTCCCTTCCTGGACTCAATAGACTTCTTCCCTTTCACAAGCAGAACAAAGAATTATTGTTAGACATGCACAGGCTACTGAAAATGGTGGAAAACTGGGATAGATGATGATGCTTAAAGCGATTATGGCCATTCTGGCATAGGGATTCTTTTTGAAGACACGTGGCAAATAGACCAGATGCTTATATGCATACCTCACTCAATCAACACTAAGACTGATAATGGCTAAATCTTGGTTCTGAGCTGCATTTCGATTCACCATATAGTGTTTGCTTCTAATCCCAAACCATAAGCACCTCTTCAGCATCATGTATAACTGTGTAGTAAATGGACCCAAATAAAAAAATGTATGTAAAAGGTATATTACAAACACAAATTATGCTTTTTAAGTAAGTTAATCAATTTAGAAAGATAGTCAGACGCATTCAATGTCACATTAATACAATATCCTAACAATTGAACACTGTTTGAATGAAAGATGTGTTGCTACATCTTTCATGTCTAGTACGGACAAGGAGGAAAAACCCTAAACACACACCGGAAACTGGACCATTTCAAAATGGTATCAAAACTATTTCAAAGTTAACACTTATGATAAAAACGTTACACACAATTGCAGTGGTCTTAGAAACTCAATGCTTTAACAATCTATGAATACTCTGAAAACACAGATTAGCCCTCCCAAATGAAAAAAAAAAGTATGATATTTATATGTCAAAGGCAGCATGAACCAAGTCCAAGAAAAAAGTAGGGACGAGGAAGAAAAAGGAAAGTTATCTACCCAGAAAACAGACATGTGTCTAGAATAGACCTTGCAAAGCTTAGTAAGTAATGAAGAACTGAAACTTAGAAAATGGTTACTTGAGACCTCAATTAAAAGCTTCCTCTTCCCCCCATTTATCTCTCTTGATAGCTGACCCACTTCAGCTGACAAAAGCAGTAGGGTCCTAGCCCAATCAAACATCCATGAGTTACAGACACTCAGCAGTCACCAGAGCTAAGATTAAAGTGAACACACAGAAAACAAAACAACAGGAACATGTTCTGTCATTAAAAAAAAGATATTCCTATATCCATCTCCCTACTGCTCGCACTTCAGAGCCAGCTTTGGGACCCACATGTTTGCACCACAGGCCACTTCAATAAATCTGAATGCCAGAAAATTAACAGGTGGGGTTTTTCAGTGAACTTCATTGGCTTGTGATCAGAACATGAGTTGAAGAGCCTGCCCAAGGAAAAAATGATGGCATAACTGGGAATGAGTGTGACAGAGGGAATAAAAAAGAGCTCCCCATTTTGGAAGACAGAATCTGTGTCTTTAGCAAGGCCTTATAATGAAACCTTTACCTAAACTCTCTGCTCAGCACAGACCACACAGGAGACATCTGTTTGTAACAGATATATATATGATCTCCTAGTTTCTACGTTGTTTTAGGTGAGAACTCTTGCACCTCATTAGGTTTTTAGTACATGGTTCCCACTAGGAGATCTCAAACATTCCTGGGTTAAATAAGCATGCTTTACAGTGTTTTAAAAGTCTACAGCATCCTTAACTGACAGCATACCCACTTGTGTAAAGTATCCGTCCTTTATCATATATCCAGAGTCCCCAGACACTGAAAGCATTAGAAATAACCAGTTCTGGAATCTACATACAACACACACCACACACTGCCCCTCCCCAGCCCCACCAAAAAGCAGAAAGCCATAAACATTAAACAACCCCATCCTAAAATGCAAGTCTTCAATGTCACAGCACAAGAACAGAATCATAAAATCATTAAGGTTGGAAAAGACCACTAAGATCAAGTCCAACTACTAACCTAACACTGCTAAATATATGTAAATTAATCTTAATGTAAATTCACTCCACTTTTAACACACAGCCTTTCCTATGTTTCTAATGTGCAGTTTCTGTTAATCCTCAATAGAAGGTGAAGAAACAAAAAGGATACACCTGGAAAAAAGCATAATTGGAAAGGTCTTTACAGACATAAAAAGAAATCTCAAGAATTCAAGCAACCCAGAATGGCAGCGTTCTTCTCCTCCCACCTGAGATGAATCCAAATTTCTCTTGCAATGCCAAAAATCTACTAAATACCTTTAAAACTCATAACTTAATGTACCTCACCTCTCTCTGCTACCAAACAATACTTTCTTTTAACTCAGTATTTCACTCTTTTTTTATTTAAGCAAACTTAAATGTGAGTCTTAAATTTGTAATGAAGATAAATATTCTTTGAATCTGTCTCACATAACAGAAAACCCATCTAGAAGCACTTCTACATTCAAAAGCTTTTAATAGATTACATCCAACTCCCTGTCCTTTCCAATTTTTCCTAAATAACTGAGCCTGAATTCTGGTGAATGGGAAGATCCCCGTGGCTTATTGCTTTGACCTGTCATTGCAGTCTAAGGCCTTTCTAATCAAATTGCATTACATTTATGAATTGGAGGCACTTATTTTGGAAACAAATGTGTCCTTCTTAAATGAAGGGATTTAACTGTAATATTTTGGAAAAAAATTGAGTTAAAACTGACTCTAAATCTTGCAGAGATAGTATCAACTCCTGTCAATGGGGAGACTCTCTGGTGTTGTGAGGTCTTTTTTACTGTGTCAGAGAAAAACTTTATTTACCCAGATAAACAGTATACAATAGTTTCAAGTGTCATTGTGAGTACAGTATTTTCCTACACCAACACCTCCACCCCACAAAAAACTGTTCTAAACCAAAAGCTATAACCCAAAATTTCTTAGTGTTGACAGACATTAACATAAAACCATTCACAAAGCAAAGCTAGAGAAGGAAGAATTACATTTTTCCCACACTTCTGTAAGCACACTCACTGAGCTTGTTTCCCCTTCCCAGCT
The DNA here is from genome assembly GCA_013396735.1 of Grallaria varia. NCBI lineage: Eukaryota > Metazoa > Chordata > Aves > Passeriformes > Formicariidae > Grallaria > Grallaria varia. The sequence continues at coordinate 236,204 of VWZG01005592.1, forward strand.
TTAGAGGGTTAAACCTACACTGCAGTAGCTGTGCATATGCTCCATGCCCATACTGTAATGAGAACACCACAGTATTATTTTTCACCTGATCTCAATGCAGAAGCTTCCATCTAGAGCCAAAAACATGTTAAGTAAGATACTTACTTAGTACTCTCCTTAACTAATACACTCCATCCAATCTGTAACTTTCTTATGAAAAGAAAATACTCCTCAAAATTGCACAGGTACACAGTCCTTCTATTCAGTCCAGTCAAATAAAAAAATCATGCAGCGGCAGTATTGTACCCACAGACAGCAGAATAAAGCAAGCAGAAGGGACATCCCCCACTGTCAGCTTGTTTTGACCTTTGAAAACAACACATTTAAGAGATTAGCTATTTTACCACTAATCTCTAGAGAGTAAGGGTAATTCTGAGTTTACCAATCCCTACAAGTTCCTAAGTATCTTCATGAAAATTCACTCTACACTACAATCTCTAAAGCTCTCATGTCCTTTCCGAAAGAATCATCTGCCCAATTTACAAAGAAACAAAAATCACAATGAGACTACTGTTCTCATCACAAACAGGTCAATGGCAGAGAATAGGAACAAAAACTTTTTTACCAGCTTCAGGTATTACAAGTCTCCTTAGTTCATTTACCCCTTCCATAGATACCTTGAAGAGCCTCCTTTGAACATCTGCAGATTACATTTGTCTTCAAGTTCTTCTACTTTACAGCAACACAATCATGGAAATTTCATTACCAAATGGCACTCTCGATCTGTTCTTAGTAACTGAATTGTAATTTGCATCTGCTCCTAGACTCTGCCTCTTAACAATTTAAAACTCTGAAAGGAAAAGGTTTAACGGCATGCTATCCACCGTTGAAGACCCAAGCAAGAAAGTGGAAGAAATTAGCACCTCTTCAGAAATTCCAGTGTTGGACAAAACACACAAGGTTGTGGTTTTAAGACAATTTAAGTCACTGTTGCTGCCAACAATTTTACTCTCCAGCTCCATGTAATCCTAGTGGCATGTAGTACCACCCACTATCACCTGTACTAGTGCTCCCCAGACTCACTGGTGAGCAGGTAAGCTTCCTACACCAGCAGGAAACTTCTGTCCTTTTGTGGAATTTGACTTCTGCAGGTATTGCAGGCCAAACTAGCTCACTGCAGGATCTGTCCAATCCAGGTGTCAACTGCAAAAGAGAAACCCGGATCACAGCAAATGACAGCAAGGATATGAACAGTTTAAATTGTCAAGAAAGAACTGTTTTGAGATCATTGAATTCTCTATAGAGTGAGGTGGGTTTTTCCTTCCTACATTTAAAACTCTATAGTCACCATGACAGCCCAGTTTCCAACTTTGTAAAAACAAGCCTGTCAGACTGATTTCTGTTTCTCCAACTCCTGCTCTCCCGATCTATGCACATAATACATTCTTCCACTCAGGTTAAGAAAAATTTGCAGCAGAACTGCTATAAAGGCCCAGCTGCCAGACTTACTTGAGCATGACAAATAATTACAAGCATTAAGACATGCAGTTTACACATACGGCATCTCTTTTGCCTGCAACAACAGACCTTATTCACCTCAAAGCATCCACAAAGGGCATGCACTTTCAGAATCCTGCCTCACCTTTAGTCCCAAGCATGTAAGGAGGAGTGCACAAAGAACCATTTCAGTCTTAGGCCAGAATGATCCTGGGAAGATTGACAGAAAAACAAAAGGAAGCAGGATATGAACATGCACATCTCAAAAATTTCCAGTCATTACTAAGTTACTTCTCTATACCTTTCTATCTGCACTTACATCATGACTTCAATACATCATCTCTCCTCATTGACAGCTGGATAGTTTGCACGCCTGAGGTACTGTGGTGAATGGATAAAGACTCTTTCAGAAGGACAGGCTGCGAGAATGAGAAGGGTTTGTGCTCAACACAAAGGAGTGGATCACATGCATGCAGCTTTGATCTGGAGTGCACAGAGCTAGTCAAGAGATAGCAACTGATACAGTGTGCTAAAACAGTAGTGACCATGTATTTGGATTTCTTCCCCCTCCTTAAGGGTGGTCTAAGTTTGTGAAAGATTGCCCTGAGAGGCTGCAGAGGCTTCATGCTTGGAGATACTCAAAGCCTGACTGCATATGACCCAAGCAACCTGATCTAACTTCAGAGCTGGCTCTAGCTTTCAAGTTGGCCACTTTGAGTAGCCTGGTCCAGTTGACTTTTAAAGGTCCCTTTGAAATTCCATTACCATATGATTCTCTGGGGCCTTCTCCTGCAGTACGCTTGGCCTCATGTTACTTATTGCAATGCCCGGCTGCTACAGTAGGACGCATATTCCAAAATGCATTATTTCACAGCTAAAACTAGATTTTTGGGTTCACTGGGAAACATCCTTTCTTTCTTTCTTCTGCATAATCCAGATGATCTGACAAGCTCTTACAGTCATTAAAAAACAAAAAATCAAAATCTTCATGCTGAAAGTAGAAAGTGCTTCTATAGGTTTGACAGCTGGGGGGTCAGGGAACAGGACCTCATTGAAACTTGGAAAGAGATCGAAGAAAAATTCAATATATGGTAGAGGCAAACCCTCTTTGGAAAGAAAAGCAAAAGGGAGGGAAAGAAGTTGTGAAGCTTTTATTGTTAAGTTATAATTAAACAACCAAAACCAGGCCTTGGTCATCATCATTTCCTTTTCCTGGTGGAAGCAGGCATCCAACAAGATAGTCCTTCACAGAAAGATGCAGATGCAGAGAATTGTCAGGGACATAAAGGGTAGTCCCCTCTTGAGTTGAGTTTGAATCTATTTTTGTGGAACAAAAGCTACTTCAAGCCTTTAAAGTCAAAACTGTAAAGTTAAACCTTTAATCTGAGTCTACGGGATATTCATGATTGTTGTCTGAGTCAGGGAAACAGGGACACATAGTAACATTAGCAGGTGAACTTGATATGTCCTCTTTTGTTACTAACAAAAACCTTCATTGAGCAGAAAAAGGCATGATACAGGAATGAAAGCTGCCTCACAGCATTTGCGAGATAAGATTTAGAAGGCTCCGCTTCCTAGAAAAGTGAGCTAACAACACTGTGGTTGGTGCAGGAAATTCTGAAACTCCTAAAAAAAATTTCACAATCACAACTAACTGCCTCTGCCATGGCAGGCTTAGCCAGGCTCACTAGCGCTCCCTTCCTGCTTCATATTAAGAAAAATCTCAACCAAAGCATGGCATCCTGCCTGGCCAAAGAACTAAGAATGTAGTTCACCCTGAGTCTGTTCCTCATCCAGGAACAGAAGGCCAAATACTTCATGTTGATATCCAAAAGTAATGTATTACTTTTTTATATATATGAAGATGTCTTCAACCATGAAAAACAGCCTGTAGGGCACCTCATAAAATATGATATATAAACACTGAAAGCAGAGCTGTCAAAAGAACCCAACTGAATTCCAAAAATGGAATAAGCCAATTTCCAAAGTAGCTGAGAAGTACTGTAACAATGGGGACACATCAATTTACATATTCATTAAACAAGTATGAGGGAGAATAAGGTACAAGAGAAACACCTTCAGGTGTTTAGACAGGTGAAATAATTCCTCAGTCTCACTGACAGGACACACATTTTCTTGAATGTAAATTTATCCATGGACAACTATTCAAAGAGAGAGTATTGGGCTACCCAAATAATTAGTTCTCATTCCATCACTCCTGGTTTTCCCTACATATACATTTTTCAAAGCCTGGATAGTACAGTGTTGACGCATCCAGCACAGTCCCTATGTGACTTCACATACTTTATTTACAAAGAATATATGCATTCAATATTACATTAAAAAGCTACAATATGAGAAAACTATTACAGCCACAATGTCAAGCACATAGAGGTTAGAAAAAGCCACAACTAAGGTTATGTCTTACTTGATCTACTACCCCACCCACACACTGTCTTCAGCTACACAAACAAACATTGGTTTTCCCCACAGCAGATATCTAATGCACACAGGAGGTACTTATCACTTATCAACCAGCTACTCAGCACTGTATTTGTTCAGTGTGTAGTCCGTGGATCGGTACACTGAAACCCTCACTTGAAACACACTATTAATTTTTCCTTGAGTTTTATTCATTGTGCTTATCACAGTAATCACAATCTTAATTTACTTCATCAACACCACAGGAAATCAGCGAGTATTTTACTGATTTCCCATATGAGGAAGGGAAACCCAGAGATAAGTGTTAAAGAAGAAATTCTAGATCCCACATTTGGGAGACCATGATTTCTCAGTTGCTCATGCTGCTCTGATTGATTTTATTTGTGGATGCAACTATTCAGCACTTGCACAAAGCTGATCCTAGTATCCAAAGTCTAGGCACTCAGAAAATGCAAAAACATGCAATTAAAGGCAATTTCTGAGCAGTTCAATTTAAATCACCAGACTAACACTTTTCTTACAGCAATGTTCTGCTTTAATTGTCACAAATTCTTTAACCACAAAGAAGGCATACTACAAATTGTCCTCTCCGTCACTACACTTCAAGTTACATTTCCAGAACAGAACACCCTACACTTCCAGGAGGCTGATGAAAAGTAGTAAGTGATGTAAAATGTAGTATCTGAAAAAAAATGCACAACAAAGGAGTCAAGATGCAAATTTGATTTTGCTAATTTCTAATATTTGGCCATTTGCTATTGCTACTCATAATAGCACTTTATCTTTACATTTGCAGATAATCAAAAGCAAGCTTCCCTGGCATCTAAGTAACACATGCATGACACTGGTGGAACAGTGCCATGAGGGTTAGACCAGTTTAATCTCCCACATGGGCCTCTGACACTTTTGCTGACAGTACGCCTCAGCAGCACTGGAGCTGCAGCCTCTATGTGGACCAGCACCTTAAGGTGAATGGGCTTCACCGTCACCAAGTGCTCATGGAACCAACTGGCAAAGGCATGCTTTTCTGCAGGAGGGAAAATCTCTGCCAAGTCTGATCCCACTACAGGCATTAGAAGTCAGCAACTACTGAATGCAACCTGCTTTGCCCCAAATTCTCACTCCCCACTCATCCCCCTTACAATCCATCCCCCCAGATACAACACCTGTGCTTCCACTGTCTTTCTGTCCCACCTTCATTCTATTCTTACTTTTTCAGTTAATTTCTAAAATACAGATTTCTCCTACTGTCATGTTTATTTGCTTGTAAGTTTGGATACCCCTCTAACCACTGGATTGCTTGCCTCGCCTTGAGACTTGTTTTCCATTTGAAACTCCTTGATCAGTTTGCAAGTTTCAACATACAACCCATGCTCCCATCGGCTTTCAGCTCCAATTTCCTTCTTGAGGGAAGCAATTTCTTATCTAGCAAGAGTTTCACTGCAATCACTTCCTGTTACTGTTTCTTGTTCCAGCATGTTTGCCAAGTACACTGCCTTCCCACCAGATTTTTCTCCACTGGCACCTGAGTCAATCCCAAATCATTTTCAATCATCTTGTCCCCACTACATATGAATTGAATGAGTGACTCATTTTTGGGTCTCTGTGTCAGTGAGAGGAGGTATAACCAACACAAAAGAAGATCTCCATTTTAAATTGTGTGCTCAGACCAAACTGTTATCTCCCATCCCACAGCACACATAAGGCCACAATATCACAAGTCCTTTTTTTGCGTAATACAGGCCTGTATTTCAAACATCTTATCTGTGAAGCTTAAACAGGCCTCTAAGATGCTTGACAGATTATTTTTTGAAATGGTAATAATTGTGACAAATTTGTATCTACTTTCACCAGCAAAAGCCACTTCAGCTGAACTGAGTTCCTGTTCCAAGCTAGTCCTTCCAAAAACATCCTTACAGATTTAGGGGAAAATAGAAAAATATATTCTTTCTTTCTTGAAGTGCCCTCCATCCATTGAATGACTCCACAAAAAATTTGCGAAACTCCCTCAAAAAGATACTTCAGACTTAAGGGGCACACATATACTAATAAGAAAGGACAAATTCTAAGCAATAAAAATCTGGCAGAAAGGTTTGGCCCACTGTAATGTTAAAACATGAGATGAGACCCATCTGCAAGGTCAAAAAAAATCTCATACAATGTTTCTTCAGGTAAGTATGTCACTTAAGAACAGAATCACACGGAGATAAATGCTGTCAGTGTGCAGAACCCAGAGCTGGGGGTATTTGCCTGGGTGTAAGAGACTTGTCTAGCATTTGCTGTCTTTGGTGGAGGTTGTAATCGAAGTGTATTCCTTCCCAGGCTCATGCCCTGACCTTAGAGATAGTGAGTACATCAGAGGGACCTGTAATGAGATTCACATTTGCATTGTGCCCCAACAGCTCTGTCTACGCACTTATTTCTATACCTAAATTGCTTGTCAAACAAAGTCGTATATTTGGAACAACTAAAGAGAACACTTACATAGCTTTTTACAAATAACGTCCTCTTCTATCCTTGCAAAAACTTAAATTAAAAGGAAATCATCCCCCTTGAAGTACCACAGCATTGTACCAACACAAGACAGCCAACATGATAACTAGTCATCATCATCATCATCATCATCATCATCATCATGGCACAACAAACACTTGAAGAAAAGTACCAAGATTAGTGTCTATAAAGCCATTGTGCTGTCCACTCTTTTATATGGGTCTGAATCGTGGGTCATCTACCGCCGCCATCTGCGTCTCCTCGAACGCTTCCATCAGCGCTGCCTCCGCACTATCCTGAACATCCACTGGTCTGATTACGTAACCAATGTGTCTGTCCTTGAACAGGCAGCAGTCACCAGCATTGAGGCCATGCTGCTGAGAACGCAGCTGCGCTGGGCAGGGCACGTCTCCAGGATGGAGGATCACCGCCTCCCTAAGATCGTGCTCTATGGTGAACTTGCCACCGGCTGCCGCAAGAGAGGAGCCCCAAAGAGGAGATACAAGGACGCTCTGAAACAATACCTCAGCCTTGGCCATATTGACTACCATCAATGGTCCACTTCGGCCTCCAATTGGGAGGCATGGAGACACACCATCCATAACGCTGCTGATTCCTTTGAGAATGCACGCAGAATCAGACTGGAGGAGAAAAGACAACGCAGGAAGAACCGTGCCTCACCAACACCACCTATGGAGACTTTCTGCTGTGCCTTTTGCAACCGGACTTGCCTATCTCGCATTGGCCTCTTTAGCCATCAGCGCGCTTGCAGCAAGCGTGGGTAGAGCCCTTCCCAAATCTTCGTTCGCAAAGCCTAGCCATGATGATGATGATGATGACTGTGAACAAAATATCTACCCTGCACTACCAGAGCAGTCCAACCCCCTTCTAAGCTAAAAAAAATCAAGTAAAGAACACTGGCATATTTAGTCTTTTTACTTCACACCTTGACAAAATGGATCATATCACTAGTGTGTCTCTTCCAGTATCTGTTCTTCTGTTTTACTCACAGGTTTTTCAAGTTGAGTAAGAAGTACAGCAAGATAGTTCCCAGTTCAACACCTGCCCTATATGGAAGTAGAGGGCAAGAAAACCTTGCTGTATGACAGGAAAGGTTTTCTACTAGTTACCACAGGTAAACAATTAATTAGTGTAATTCTAGCAGGGTTTCTCTGACAACATGAGCAGAATACCTTTGCTCTCAGGTATTCTGCTCAGGTTGTCAGAGCACATATAACACATTCTGCTTCAACTTGCTTTAACTTTTGACAATTACAAAAGCATTTTATCACACTTTTAATCCTAATATGGAGTAGGCCTTTAAACAGAGAGAAAAAATCATGTAAGCTCTTCCATTCAAAGAACAATTATAAGGACACCATTACAGATTCTTCCGACATTGTAAATGTTAATTATTTACAATATAATGAAATAAAAATTAACCAACAATTTCAATAGTGGCACTCTTTTTTGTTCTTGTTGTTGTTCTCCTTTTCATTCCACTCTTTCCATGCTGCAAAAGGCAGATATAATAGGAAACAGTAATTCTTGAAACTGGTAATTCACCACATTCTACAGACAAGAGTTTATAAAATAAGAAAATTAACGGACTTGTCCCTGGCCACTGGTACTCCTAAAAGTGCGTATCAATTTAACCACCAGTCTGCATGCTGGAAGACCCATCTCAATACTGGTCAAAGTTCAGCAGTACCAGTCTCCCTCATATTCACAGTCACTGAGAATCATTCAACTGCCCATCATTCACGAATGGACAACCATTAGACCTGGAGAAAAGACGGAGAAAGCCAAAGCTACTGTCCCTGCTTAAAGAATAGGAAATATAGTACTTCTCTGTTCACAAATCTAGTAAAGCAAGCATAGCTGTCAGTTTTGTAAGATTTTCACATCAATACTTGTGGTATCTCCTTATCTCTCATTTCAGCACAGAGTTTACCCTTCTGATTTAAGTGCTGCAGAACAGTACTGTTTGTGCAGTCATGCCGTTCCCTGACTCAGAAAACTGATGCAATATAAAAAAACACCTGCCACCAAGAAGAGGCTGATTTAAAACTACACCAGTATGCAGACCTGGTTCACAATACAACTGTTCAGACAAATGTGCCAGCAAAATTTGCTTAGGTGACACAGCATTGGAAAAGGAATTGTTGGAAAAGTGACACAGAAACCCCCAGCCAGTTAAACGACTGTCTTGTGAAACGTTAATCTAATTTTCATTTCTTGACTAGGATGTATGGAAATACATTTTTCATCTTGCTTTTGTCCTCTTACATTATCATCCAGATGGCCATTCCAGAGAATTCTTACAACAATTAAAAATTTGGCAATGCTTTCTGGCATTTTCAGATATGATGACATGCACGTATGCTCAAGATGATGTGCCCTACGAGTCTGATTTTCCTGGCTGTCTGTTCTAGATCACATGCAAATGAAAAACTTCAGGCCTTAACACAGCCCTTTGAAATTAACATAATAAAATATTTCCATGCAGAAACATTCCTACCTCTCCACCTTGCAAGGGTGGCTTTGGACTGAGCCCATATCTACCATTAGTGACATCCTTAAGGAACAAAACGTTTTTGAGAAGATCAAATTCGTTGTTAGCCTTGTTATTCAGCATCAGTTTGAGGTAACAGTAGACCATTCACATAAGAATAGAAATCTCTGGTAGGAAGGAGGAAAACTGCAAGAATACCCAGGATGATTAGAGAGAATAAATCCTTTCTTCCTATATGCATCATAAGAAAGCTGTCTTTGGTGTCACAGTTTTGAAAAAAAAAAAAATCACAATTTTTCTTAAAACATGTGGCAGCTGCTGAAATGCACTCTTATTAAAATATGACAATGAAGCAAATGTTTGCATTGACATTTTCTCTACTAGAGGTGTGTTTGTCTCAGATATCTAATACTGGGGTGGTCACCCACCTCTAAACACAGTTACCATTCCAGAATGCCCTCTATACAGTCCATAACGGCCTATTAATAATGCTTATGGCTCCATAAGGTTTAACACCCATGAGGCTGGTAAGTGATCGATTTCCACAGTGAAAGAATACCAGAAACAGTTTCAAGAGCTTCTGAACCCAGCATTTTCAACAGCACAAAATTCAGTTCACGTCTAACCACCTTCCAGTCCTTTGCACACAATGCACTTTCTTCTCCAGTTCTCACTTGAGTTACAAACCAATTTCCCAACTCTGCAGAGGAAGTAATGGTGGCTCTGGCTGTAGTCAGTAGCAGGAAACAGGCCAACTCCGCAGTGCTCAGCAAGGCACCTTGCCAAGACCGCTTGCCTCTGCTCCATCACGCTCAGAGCCATTGCTGCACACTGCAGGGAAAGCTCTTACAGTAACGTGCACTGCTGGACTAACAAGTGGCAGGAGACTACTGAAACAGCCAGAAGGAAGAGGAGGTGATTATTTCCCCTGCTGTATGATAGAAGACAGCCTTTAGGTGACTCAAAGATTATTCAAAAATACTGAGTTTTGATATTTTGATATAGTAATTGTTCTGTACATGTAAATGCCCTCTTTCATCATAGAGCCAGATGATCCATAAGTGCTCTTCTAACCATTTCATGAAAACACAGTAATTTGTTATCTAACCTTACCTTTTTTCCCCCAGCTTTCTATACTTTACAGGAATGAGCTTAGCTCAGTTGGTTAGAACTTGCTAATAATGCAACAGCTGTGGGTTCAATCCCTGTTATGGGCCACTTACTTAAGAGTTGGACTCAAAGACCCTTGTGCGTCCCTTCCAACTCAGAACTGGAATATTCTGTGAAACATTCTGTGAAATCCTCCAACTATCCCAATTCCTCCATGTTTATTTCCAATCCTATCTAATCCAGCATGAGGGGAAAAAAAATATCACAACTATTTGTTACTAGTTCAAAATGAGTAAGAAGTCAAGGATAGATCATACAAAATGAAACCACACCTCGCAAGATGGAATACCGAAACAAAATACTGACTTCTATGGCAAATTTCAGGCCCACACAGGAAACCCAGATTCCAAAGGCAGCACACCAACTTTTACCAAATTAAAAGAATCTATCTTCTAAATACTTCCTCTGCAGAAAAAATGAAGGTAAGAGATCTGTCTCCACATGTCACCCATACGACTTAAGAAAAGCCAGCTGACCATGCACAATGTATTATTGCTTTAGAAAACATGATTACTATGTCCTTTTTATTCCTCACCTGATCATTTGGTTTCACATTCCCAAAAGAAAAGCCAAGAAAGTCTTAGGAAAAGTTCATATTTTGTTTTATACTTCAGTCACTCCAGCATCTCTTAACAGTTTAAAGTTCATGAAAGCATCCTTCCTTAAAACTATTTTCCTTCACAGGCTGGTATCAGAAAATTTGGAGATTCCAAAAACCTACAATAAAGGTATTGGTAAGTTGCTGACTCAGTGAATTCCAGTTTCTGCTGTTCTGGTAGCGAAGAATTTTAATGAAGATATTATTGTGTATCGTTTTAATGAGGGAAAGATCCAAATTTCCATAATACGTTCTTCACAGCAAACTGTGCTGCACTACAGGTAAGATGTGCATTCTGTGGGGAAAGGTACTGCTTAGTCCCAGACACAGGTAAGAAGAATATTCAGAGTGAGGAGACAACCCTTGAGTACTTTTTGTCTCTTGCCCATGAAGTCCTCCCTATAGGGTGGGACTTTCCTACACGCTTCCTCCACCTCCACCCCATGCCACACCACACACTCCTGCTCACAAACTTTAATTTGCCTAGCTTCAAATTCCTCAAGCCTGTTACGGCACTGCATGAGCAAACTCAGACAAATAGTTTAAAAGTTTTGACCGGGCTCACTGCTAAAACTTCAGATGCATGTTTGAGAATGTCCTGCAGAGTTCTGTTACATTACTTGTTATGTATTTCAAATGAATACAGGAACTCCCAAACTAGATTAGACAACTATCCACTTACGTTAGCTTAGATGCAATATGAAAGCAAGCCAAGAGACATGAAGTCCTTACACAAGGCAAGCAGCAACAGCAGCATTGGAAAGGGACAAGAGAAACACAGCTGCTCCATTCCCCAGCAGATTGTACTAGACTGGTTTAGCTTCAAGAATTTAGCTCTAAAACTCAGGTTACAGCTACACTGAGCCAGTTTAAATGAGACCAGCTGCAATATTACCCTCCACTTTTTTCCATATATGCCTTCCTGCCCATTGGAGAGGTCTTTTCCAACCTAGCTGGTCCTGTGATCCTGTGATTCCTGCGCAACAATGTTGTGCATATCTGATTCAGTAACCTACTCAGCAGTTTCAGCCCACCAAGGCAGTAGAAAAAATTCTTTGCTTTATACAGCTCTTACTTTATCTCAGCTTTTGCCTTGGAAATCTACAGAGTACTACTGCCAGTGTGCAAAGTAAACAGGAATGCATGGCTTGGGTAAGCAGGCACTTATTTAAGTAAGGCATAAACCACAGTTATTTTCACAAAATACTTGTTGAACTTAAATTATTTCCAAAACCACTTAAGAATAAATCAATTTAAGAATTTCCTTCTAGACTTAAAAGGAAAAACTTCAATTCTACATCTCTTAACTTGCATTTACAATCATTCTTGGACTCCTTTGAGACATCTAATGTGGATCTTGAACTGCACACAGGTTCATGGCCAGTAGTACCGGGCCTGTGGGGGTACTGAGTCATTCCAAGCTTCAGTTGTGGAAGACAAGGAACCAGCAGACACTGCTGGGCCTACACTGTTGGTTTGCCTGGGAATCCAGCCATGCTTCCCATTCAGCCCTGCAGTACAGCAGAGTACTGCCCCAAGGAATTGTGGCTGCTGTGTCCACCGACTGAAACAACCCTACTCTTCTCCTTTCCCTTTGGCCACGGCAGATCTTATAGTTTCTGACATACATCAATTTTGCAAATGTCAGCATTGCAAGAGCTTTCCACATCTGTCTCTGGCTCTGGGCTTCAAAGATACATCAGTGTACGCTACTGTCAATACATACACCATGTGATTTGTGGAAGGGACAATTTTCAATTCTGGTATGTAAACCACTGTTCTGCTCAGTTTTCCTGTTTAGAAGTGTCTTTTCCACTCCACCCCTGTGAGGTAAATCATTCCAAGCTTTTTAATGTCCTGTGCTGAATTTTTGCTCTCTGAAGTCTCCAGCCATGTTCCCAACAGTCAGCAAATCCACAAGAAGGATTACTGACTATAACATCTACAGAAATACCACATTTTTAAATAGCATCCAGTAATTTTCAATTTGACTTTGTAAAGCTAACATTCTTCTAACAATTTACTTAAGAAATTGCCTAGGTTTTAAAGGACAAAAAAAAGCTCTAATCAAAGCGTGAATGCATGGAAAAAATCCCTATTACTTCCTCCAATATCATGCATTACCTTCAGAGCTTGAGCCCTGAATTGTTAAGTATTCAACACAAGTAACAACAGAAAAGGAAGCAAAAGCAGGTTATTACCTACTAAGGATACATTCTCTTCATCAACTCCTCTGTGTTGTATAAAATTTTACTCAATCTGGATCCCTCACAAAATAGTAGATAACAAAAAGGGTACAGAATGCATTACCTCCTGGATTTTGTTCCAGGACACCTTTTCCTAGGCCAACTGAGGACTTTAGCAAGGAAAATGAAACACAAAGCTTTTGCTTGTGTCCTCCACCAGAAATCTGTATCAAAACATGTGCAAAAGCTCTAGGAAAAAGAGAATTGGAAAATTAAGAGGAAAGATTTATCATCTCTCTCCCTGAGAAAGAATTATTTGATATAAGACAAGTCCCACCCATTAGAAAAAAACAAACAAAAAACCAACACAATTAGACAGTCCACACTATTTTTAACAAAATTTCTATCCCACAATCTTTCAGCACTTTTTCTCACTCCTTTTCAGTTATTTACATCATTTTGAATGAACACTTTGTATGAGAATAATTTAAATTTTTTTTCATTTTTCCAGTAACTTCCTTGATTTTTCTCATTCTTGTACTACATACTTCTCAGCATTAGTTTTCCAACTTACATACTTTATCTTTTTTCTTAAAATAGATGCAGCATTAGGAGACATTAGGCAGAAGAGAGCAGAAAGATCCACAATTTACAGTCAGCATATTTAATTCCCCACAAACAGACAGAAGACAGGAAAGAAGAAATCATCACCAAGAAATAAAAACAATACTAAAATGCTGGAGGACTAATTATGCACCTCAGAGACTGCAGCTACAGTGCAGGATGGCTGCCTTTGTATAATACGCAGTCCGAATGAAAGCATGCTCAGAGCAAGAAGACGTTCAGACTTTTTGACAAGAAGTTATCTTGATTTGAAGACATCCTACAGAATTTCAATCTGTGCTAAAAATCATAAACTCTTCAGATTGAAAGACAAAATACGTAAATAAAATTTCAGTAATATCACAATAAAAAATACTGGGTTTCCCATGCATGTGCTTGATTGATTCATGCTACAATAGGGTATGCATTCTGATCAAAGTTCTTCCCCAGAGTCAGTTTTATGATTCCACTCCTATGTAAGATTTCCCAATAAGGAACAAGAAATATGATTACATGACAGCCTCTTCTTCAGGTCTGAGGGTAACTTTATATTTTCTTGCCACACAGAATTACTCTAATACAACTTCCAGAAAAGCACTTCTTCCCTGGATCCCCAGTGGTAGGTTTTTTTTGATTGATATATGGCGAAAAAAATGGAAGAGGTAAAGCTAAAAAACAACACTGTCTCCTGATTTTAGGAAATTCAAATTAAGAAGTTGAAAAAAAAAAAATATGCATTACACAATTTGACATTGGTGGAATTAATATTCTGCCTACCATGTATCTTACTATCTACAGAATCTTTTTACTTAACATCTCCAACACACCTTGCTTTTCCCTTTTAATCACCACAGAGGAAAAAAAAAACTCTCTTAGGAAAACAGAACAGTTCACATTATTCTGATGCATATACTTTGTTTTTCATCACCACTCTTTTTTGGCACCTACATTAACTTCACATCCTTACAGCAGCATGCTTTAGTTACATCACATTATAACCTCTCGCTCCACAACAATTTGTACTGTTCATTGAAAATTCCTTTTAGACTATTTCAAATGTGTTTTCTATTCTGGAGTTAGAACACAGAACAAAAAACTCTCAAATGTGATCCATAAACTTCAATTACCTAAGCAAAAATTAAGCTCCATGATTTCCTATTAATTCAGAGGTCCTATAAACCTTATCTTGAACTTAACAAAAGTTGTTGAAACAACCCTCCTCTTTTTTCTGCAGAAGTAAGGTAAAAATGGTTCAAATGCAAACCAGCAAATTATCAATCATCTTTGATTAACACAATACATGCTAAAAAACATGGTTATGATGTACACCTTCATGATTTATATGACGAATGATACGTAGTTTGGCATACAAGGAATTCATTATTAAGAGTACAGATGCACCATTTTACAATCTTTTTCCAAGTACCCTTTCAGCATATTCCCAGCCTCAGCTCATTCTCACCAAGATTTCCATCCTCAATGGTCAGCACCACTTCATCCATCACCAAGGCCCGGAAATCCAGCTCCTCTTCACAGCACTTGGCCTTCAGTGCTCTCAGGATCTCCTGCTGAGGGTAATCTTCTCTGATGCGACGGTCTGTTAAGAACCACAGCCTGGGAGCAACTGAACTGCACATCTTGGACTTGTCTTGCAATCTTCAAGCTTTCCTTTCAATGCAACTGCTAGACAGAGGAGAAGATGAGACTCTGTTACCGCACATACCCTCATGATCCCTGCTGTATCAAGTCCCTCTCCCTCTACACAAGTCAGTCCTTTTCAACAGACTGCAACTTCCAACCTCCAAGAGGCAAAATAATGTCTACACCTAACCTGTCACCAAGGTACCAATAACAGAAACAAATCCCTTTTTATTCGATGGAATGTTAAAGGACAGTAATCAGGTCTTGGTCCTCATCCTACCGCTCTTCACAAGAAGTGCACAAACAACGTAACTACTCGTACTTGTAGTGGCATCCCCCTAAAAAGCATGCCAAGAAATGAATACACTTTGAATGGCCATGTCCTTGCAATGGAAATAACTCAGCTGCTCTCCTAGGTACTGCTAAAACACCCAGTGACAGAGTTGATTTGTCCCTTTCCACCACATAGGGAAGACAGTAGAATGTGACAAATTCTTTATGTTGAAAAAGCAGCCCTGAACAGAAGAAATTCATTAAAACAGAATTTTCCAGATAACTATTTGGGACTGATTTGCTCTTATTACTGCTTCACATCTACTGTGCAATATACTTAGAAATAAATTTAGTAGTATCCAGAAAACATAATGGAAAAAAACCAATGGAACAACGAGCATCAACAAAACGTTAGGAATACAGAACATTAATAATATATGTAAAATATAGGAAAATCAAGGTCTGAATCTCAGTGCTAGCCCTTTCTTACTGTAAATCAATTTTTTTTCATCACCTTTATGCATGAACGTATAGCATGAATTAATTCAGCACCAAGATCAAAAAAAAATCAGTCCAAATTAAAGAAATACACTGATGCTACAACTGATAACAGTAAGGTACTGCTCTTTTTGCTTTGAATAGAGAGGACTTGGGCTATTTTTGACTGAATATTTTCACCGAAATATTTTAAAAGCCGTAAAACAATTACAGGTATGTTAATGGACTACAGAAGAGAGACAAGAAGCAGCATGGTGTAGGGAAAAAGAATTCCGGGGAAAATCAGAGCTGGTTTTGGTGTCAGATTTTAAATTTTCCTATTAAAATTAAGAGATTGAAATCCTAGGTTTTGCCAATGTATCTTACGTGACTCCCAAAGTGAACTGAACTCTGGGGCACAAACAGTCCCAATGACAGGACCTGCTGTCAGCAGAAATGTAAATACAGAAAGACAGTAAGTATACAACTGCTACCATTTGACATTACAAAGAATTTTAGTTTCTGCAGCAGGTCTTGGGACAAAAGGATTGTTTAGCTACAACCATACAAACCAGCTGGGGGTTTTGCAATTAAAACGCAAGCTTTATCTACTATACAGCTTTTCCTTACAAAGAACGTGAAATTTTAAGTGGACATTTTCCCTCCCGGTACTGAGAACCATAAGGACGACTGACAACAAGCAAAGACTGAGATTTTTTTCCACTGCTTTGGTAAATGAGGAGCAATAATAAAGCCAAAGACTACAGTTCTTCATCCTAACAAATTGAAAGCAAGCAGAAGGAAGGAAAAGCAAGGAAAGGTAATCACAGATCCAGACCAGCCACTGACAGCAGTCAAGATGTTCAAGGTTAAGCAGGAAAAAGAGTGTTTGCTCCCTGCAGGAAAATGGGTATGGGGTGGTGTAAAGAATATCTTTTGATATCTCAAAGAACCTCTTTGTTCTTCAAAGCAGCTGAAAGTGGAAACAGCAAGAAGAGGCTTGGGCTTGCAATGGCTGACAACTATCAGATCCTGCCCCACTTTTGTCTCTCCCAACAATGGATTTCTCTACGTGGCAGTTTACACAAAACTTCCTGGAACAGCACGCGGGGCTAGGAGCCGGGGCAGGCTGTGTCTCCCGGCCATGCCCCCGCCGCGCTGAGCACGGCCCCGAGCCCCGGGCACTGTGCCCCCGGCGCTGCCATCGGCCGCGCAGCGCCACCTGCCGCCCCTGCCCGGGAACGCAGCCGGCCCGCCCGGCCGGGGCGAACGCCACCCAGGAACGCCAAGTACGTGCGAAAATACACCAGACACACCTTCTCGTCACAAAAAAAAACAAAAGCAAATCACAAACCATTACAGATATTCGGCCTGCTTGGGGTTCTGTGGTTTGAGGCTTTTCCCCCCTCAGTACTAGTTCTAGCACCGCTGCAAAAAAACCAGTATTTTCTCCCCATTTTTCCTTGCTTTCTTTGATTAACCCTTGATTTCTTTGCCAATCTGCTCCTACTTTTCTCAAACCTCTTTTCGACATCGCCCCACCTCCACCCCCTCAGGTCTGCCATCATCTCTCCTTGAAGCCATATTAGCACTCAAAGCGCCAAAGAAGAAAGAAAAAAATAGGTATATCCTTTTCTTTCCTCCATGTTTCTTCCACTTTTGAAAGAAGCTGCAGCTTCATTAAGAAGAGCCATCCAGGTATCTCAATGAGCACATTAAACTGACAGGCGTGTAAGAATAGCTCGGATATGGGCATTGATCTCTCTTGTAATACTATGTCTCATTTCCTGAAAATTTTAGAAGTTTCATAAATACAGAAGCTCGCACTTATCATAAGGAAAGCATAAGAAACTTCACATCAGGAAGCAAAGACTAAGAAATTCACTTTAGATCAAGCTACAAGCCAGCAGCATAGGCAAAAACTAATAATCCAACTCTCGGTTCCTTCATCCTCAACCCAATACCACCAATTTTTTTTCCACCTGGAGAAATACCTTTTAACACTAACATTCTGTTCCTAAAAACAGAATCTACTCATCACTTTCAGCCTCTCCTTACAATCTCTATTTTGACTGTGTAAGATGTTTCACAGAACACAAAACCTGCAATTTATCCTATTAATCCGACCGTTTTACCAACCCCTCCCACAGTCTCAGGAAAATGGCCTGTAGGAGGAAAGCTGGCCTTGCAGTCAGATGCACAAGAGCACTAAGCTCTCAAGTTGGATATGATTGCCAGAATTTTTCCCTGAAAACCAACTCCACCCATTTCAATCTAAAAGACACAGCCTCAAACAATGCTGGGTGTGCATGGAATACTTCCTAATCCATGAGAGCATCTATTGCAAAATAAGTATGGTATATATAAAGGGAAGAGCAGATGTTCAGATACCATCAGGATGACCAGCTGAAGTGCAGTTTTCACTCAAAGCTACTACAGTCAAACTAAGTATAATCTTTCAAAAATTATTTAATAGATTTATGAAATTAAAAGTAAAAAATAACCATAAACCTGTCTAAAACGGATTGGGAGAGGTAGAAAGGGTGCTATCAAAGTAAAAGCTCTGTGATAAAAATCAAACTCTGTGTCACGGCAGCCAAGCAGACACTGCTGCATCATCTTCAGGAAGCTGCATGGAACAGATTCTTAGCAACTCACCTCAACTTTGAGCTGTGGCACCCTTGTATTGCTTAAGCTAGGCTTTATTCCAGGAAGCACACAGCAGCTTCCTCCCCTCCCCATCACATGCAAACCTATTTCCTCCCGCATTCCTTCAATCTGCAGTACACCTTTGGCAGCTGTTCTAACAAAAGCCCTCATTGTGCTCTTTTTCTATTTTACATCATATATGAATATGTTTTATTGACATAAGAGGGAATTCAGCCAATCAGATCAGCTGTCTAGAGAGATCTGGAAATCTTTTCTGAAGACCAGTCTTTTTGCCCTGAAGGGGTCTTCTCTTCACAGAGAGATTAGAGACCTGTCTCCAGGAATGGCAGACTGGTCTCCATTGTTAATGTACTTCTTTCTCCTGTCTTCAACACCCAAAAGCAGGAGAAAAATGGACTAGTCTCTTTTTCATCATGATGTATTTTCCTTAAGAAGAAATCCATTATTAGGAGATACTGACTCATTTATGTTTTACTGGCAAATGTGTAAGATAAAAGATACCTAGTATGCAAAAAAAAAAAAAGTTCCATGTTCTTTCCACTCAGAATGCAACTACTCAACGCTTTTGTAAATTGAAAAGTCTGAGTTGTTTCTTCCCTATGGGAATGATGAATGGAATCCCAGATGTTTTGTAACATCAAGAATCAATGTGATCTAGCTATTTCAACTGCTCAACTTGTGATCTGATGTTGTAGCACACTCCCACTGACTATACTGGGATCTGGGAAACAAGTTACTGAAAAAATTACTACCATCAGCCCCTCCCAGAATTTCCCCTTTTTTTGAGCTTGGCTCAGAGTCTCAGCCTTAGTTACAGCATCATGTAGTCAACACAAAGTCCACAGATTTCAGTGGTTAATAGCAAGGTAAAACCTAACCTTAGTTTTAGCATACTTCTAGGCATGTTTGATCCCTACAGCTCATGATAATAAAAATCTCATGGAACTGAGAAGGAATGAGCAAAAAAACTGACAGTCATGACTGCCATGGGAAATGGAGAACTAGGAAAAACAGATCCAAGCACTCACCTCACTACGATTAACACTAGTAATATCATCAATGCTTATCCCTTAATACTTGTTTCCAAAACAAGTTGGAAAAGGTATTTTGACCTCCTTTTTATCATAAATTAGCAAAGGCTGGAAACTGAGCACACATTTCCAAAAAACCAATCGTCTCTACCATTACAGCAGTTTCTAGAATGCTGGAAGGTTGCATTTCAAGACACTGAAGACCTAAGAACAGTTGGCAGATGCTTGCAAGTTATCGCCTTTAGGAGATACCTCAAGGCAGATCTGAATTATAAAATCAATCTGAGATAGCAGACCAGTTAAATAGCTAATGAACAGTCGTCCAGCACATGACCCAGCATATGATCTGTCATACACTGTCATGGAAGTCTCCATCTCATCTTAATGAGAGGAGAGCTGTATTTGAAACATCCCAGAAATAGGACTTTCTATGTCACAAGGACAGCAGGCCTGCCAACAGTTCACAGCTGTTTTGAGTATAAAGCACAAGTAATTTTTTTCCACACAAAGATACCAGAATGATGATCATATAAAGAAAATGTTAAAGGAAATATGTATGGATGTTGAATTTATCCCATAGTGATAGAGATAAGAACTGACATCTTTAGAAAAATAAATCCAAGATAAATCAACTCATTTCTCACAATGCTCCTTCATGGTGATGTGTAAGGCCAACATCAAGAAAAAATACTCTTTTACATACCAAAAACTAGTTTTCCTAAGAATGTCACATAACTGTTTGAGACCCTTTGGAAAGAACACATTTTTAAAACCTGAAGAACCTGAAAAATTAAAGCATTTATTTAAATGCATTTATATAATATATTTAGCAGCTGCAGCACAATCTGTCCAGTGCTGCTGCATTATCATCCACCCTTTACACACGCATGGTAGAATTTAAAGTCTCTGCAGGCAGGTAAACCCAAGCACATCTCTTTGAAAGCACATCACAGTATTCACCTCTTTTTCCCTTGGAGATCTGTAGACTGCAAAAGCCAAAAGATATGGGAATATATTAATTGTTCCCATTCATTCCCAGTACAATCCCTCACCCTTGCAGAGGGACAACTGCACTCTCCGAGAAGGCTTTCACCTGCTTGTCTCCACCTTTTCACGGAGTGATGTTCAAGATGCTAGCAGCAATCCTCCCAGGCACTACTGCCTCTAAAAGGCAGACATCCATATCCCACACTCCCCCCTCCCCGTCTTTCCTCCACTATGTTCATGCTTCCAAGTAGATGGTTAAGATTCCTCATTCACACACCCCGTTTCCCTATCGCCAACGAATAAACCATTCTCTTTCCCCTCTGCAACACGAGCCCAGTACTGGTCAGCATCAGCCATCCTTCTACTTCGGTCTTGGTATTTTTTCCTACAACAGGCTCTCGGCTTTTTTACTCCCCTCCACTGTCCCTGTGTGCGCACGCAAGCCCATGTGCAAATAAAACACACATTTCCTCCCACATCAGCTGTTTTTCTGATGAGAGGCTCTTCCACCTGCGCCAGGTTCCCCTGCAGTGTGGTACAACATCCCCCTCTACACCCGGATCCGCGTGCAGTCAGCTGGTTTTGCCTCCTCCCTTCCCCCACCCCCCAGTCTCTATGCATGCCTCTCCCAGCGCCTGGAGCGGGGGAAGGGAAACATGCACTACGTGAATGAATGGGCTGAAGAGACTTACCAGAAATTTGGTGAGGAGGGAGTGGAAGACGAGAAAGACACTAAAGATGGGTGTTTCCTTCAGCGTGCCAACTGCTGCTTCAGTTCTGGCTCCCTTAAGGAGGTCACGTGTCTTGCTAGGTACCCCTTTTCCTGAATCCTCTACTAACCAAAAAGGGCGGCAAAGAAGTCCTCTGGATGCCTCTGCACTACACTCCAAAGGAAGGGAAGGGTACTACTAAAGCTCCCAAAGCAGCCAAGGGATGATGGTGATGAAGATGATGATGATAACGTTCTCCTGGTCCTATAACAGGCAATGTCTAGTGGACGCCTTGCAGACCAGGGTAGAGTTCTGAGGGGGAAAAGGGGAGTAAATGATTCTTAAAATAATTCCCAAATTGTCCTCCCCTACAGAGCAGGAGGGATGGGAAGGAGTAAAAAGAGTACTGATGAAGAGCTGTAGCTTTCTATGTAAAATGCACTCAATCCTTGCGTCTCTTCTTCCTCAAACTAAACCCCTAAAAGACTCTGGAGCCACCAACACCTAGGGAGGGAAAAAAAACACATCCCTATTAGACATAAATAAACATATAAAGGTGTGCAATAAAGATAAACTAAATTCCAAAGGAAGAAAAGGTACCATTCAAGACAGTAAGCCAAGTCAACTGAATATTGTGAGATGAACACAGTCAGGGAAAATGTGCAACTTTAAAGAATTTACACCATTACACTACCTTAGATATCAATTTTAAGGAGAAGAAAAAAAAAAAAAACCAGAAGGCTAAGCAGTTTGTTCTTTACTGAAGAATGTGCATTCAATGGAAAGATAAACCTGTACCTACACGTGCACATATGAAGAAATTAAGTTTTAAAACCTACAGAAACTACTCCTATTTATTTGTGCGAGTCTTTAAACCCCTCCCCCAGAATAACCTTTAGGATTCAGAAGAGGAGACTCGAGAAAAGTACGTTTCAGGTCAGGAGTATGTATTCCTATGCATTAGGAGCATATATTCTTATGCATTAAGACTCCATCCTGCCACAGAAAATAAAAAGTGGTTTATAAACAGTGATAAAAAAAAAAAAAGGAAAAAAATAACATGCCTAAAGTATGCTGTCTTAAATGATGGAATCAATTCAAGATTAACAGTGGCACACTTGGAAAACGGAGCCACTGACAGATCCCAGGCAGCAAAGTCACCGACGTGCTCTTCAAACACCAGAAAACAAAAGGGGAGAAGAACCCTACTTGGGAAGACCTCGCTGCCAGACCCACCGCCAGCCACACACCCCCCGGCCTCCATCACGTGAAGATCTGCCCCCTCACCACAGCGGGCGCCCCCGGACCCGCGCGGGGTCGCGGTTGCCGAGCACCCCCGGGGAGGCGGCGGCCCCCACCCCCCCCCACC